>NEWO01000507.1:417634-446726 GCA_003013225.1 Phalaenopsis aphrodite | reverse complement strand
TTGAAAGCCCAAAAAGGTTAATTTATTAAATAGAAAGAAAGATACAGATACAATATGTGGGAGGGCCTTAGCACGACACCCTGCCCACACAAAAACTATAAATGGTTATAAAACTAGAAAAAATAAAAAAATACATTATATACTTAAATAAAAAACTTGACAGTGTCGAAATACATAGTATCAGGGAAGGAGCAAACTAATAAGCTGATGAGATGATTGTTATTGCCAATAGTAACCAATGTATCATCCAATATTTTCCCGAGCCGGAGTCGGCCTCCATTCTTCGTCTTCATGCTGGAATAGACCTGTCATTCCTTTTCCGAAGAATCCGTCTGATGGGGTGGTAGAGCTGAAGCAGAAGGAATACCAACCGTAGTACCCACGATAGGAGTATATGTGAAGTATGACTTGCCTCTACACCGGATACTTCCTGAGGAAGTGGAGCTACGAGGCTCTCCTGATTATGAGTCTGAACACTATCATTTGTAAATAATAGTCCATTAGTACTATTTTCTATGGGGTTTGAAGATGTCGGCATCACATCACTCGCGGTAACAGTAACAGCAATGTCATGTAGGGTCCTCAGGGGCAACAGACATCTCCTGTCTGGTAGTATCCTCTCCAAATTGAACTAAAATGTCCACAGTAGATGGGTTAGACCCATCCTTATTCACTTGAACCTTCGATTTCAAATTTAGATGAAACTTGTGATGAAACTTATCAAGGACATGGGCCAAACACCTTACAGTGGGTACAACATAGAAGTATGTGCTCCAAGACAATTTGTTGCCAATAACCATTATGGGTTTCGCCCAGTGGACTTTAGTAACATCAGGTAAAGTAATATTCATTTCCACAAGTATTCTGGCCACTAAGGGTCTGGTTAGATTCAAAATAGGCAGAACTAGCTTCAAAGAATCCCTAAGGATAGCCTCAACATAATAGAGAGTCTGATGGTGAAAAAAATGCAGCTTGAGACCAGGTCAACTAAATCATACTGGTATAGTGGGAGTTTCATGATTTGGGTCGAAATCAGGAAACCACTTGAGTAGCTTCAGAGTTTTACCAGTGATGTTAAGATATTTTCTGGATAAAATCTGAGTGTAGTCCTCAGGCACGGTTAACTGAATCAATATATGTCTCATATTCATCAGCTCACTTTCCACTTTCCTGTTAATTTCAGGTCATCAAAACTTTTCCTGATAATTTTCATAGGTGGGTGTCCTCAGTGAAATTTCTCAATAAGAGCAAATTTGAATGTCACTTAGTGTAAAATTTCTGACGTGGAGAAAAAGAGTGTTGTTTTCCCACTTCTTCTACTTGCATTCCTAATAAAGGGACAGTCACATGTACCATCACGATGTGTTGTCTCCCCCTGAGGATTACCTACCACGTGGGCAATGAAGGTTTTGTCAGGTTCAAGCGAAGAAGAAAGAAGCTCCATCACACCAAAGAGAAGCCCTGCAAGTCGGGCAGAGGGCAAAAAAGACGAGCCGAAGAGTTTGGGGCGCAGACCGTAGATGAAATGCGCAGAAGACAGCTTGGCATAAATGAAACCGCAGCTCGATTCACGCAAAAAAGAACCATAGAAGCTGGAAGGCTAACTGGAAGGCGAGAAGGAGACGTCGAAACCGCAGAAGCAAACGTCAAAGCCCTTCATCGGTTGGCGCGAAAGACAAGACGATTGCAAGGTAGAGTCCTTCGTCGTTTGTCGTCGTCGAGTGTAGGAACTGCGTCATCGTCGTCGAGCAATGAATCAAACCAGGGTTTCGCCATTGGGCAAAACCCTAGCAGAGCAGATTGCCATAAGGGCTTGATCTATAGATATATATATACAATTTTTTTTGAAAAAACTCAAAGGCTAATATATTAAATAGAAAAAAGGATACAGATAAATTGTGTGAGATGGCTCAAACAAGATACCCTGCTCACACGATAACCACAAATGGTTCCAAAAAAAAAATACAGAAAATTATATGAGAGGCCTAAAGAAAAAAACCAAAATATGTCAAAATACGTAGTATCAGGTAGCTAGAAAGTGACGCAATTTCGTCTTTCCTTTGCCTCCAGTTCTAAGGAAGGAGTCAACTAATAAATTGATAAGATAAGTGTCATTGCTAGTAGTAACAAATGTATCATCCAATAAGTTCTCAAGCTCGAGTCGGCCTCCATCCTTCTTCCTCCTGGAATAGAACTGTCATTTCTCATCCGAAGATTGGCTCACTTGATCATTAGAATGGTCTAAAATGTGTCGGACATGTGTAGGTTGTTGAAAATTAAAAGAAATTACTTGTTGTACAAGCTGATCTTTTATTGGATAAAAGGAACACTCTCGTGTGTCTTTGCATCTGAGTTAGTTTTATTCAATAACTGTGGGTGGTATAAGCACATTTGGATCTATACATATAGTATGGTGTTCTTCAACGGGAATTGCGGTGTTGGAAAGAACATCGGGTTGCACCTTCTCAGCTTGGTAGGTGGCTGATCTTTAGCGATATTTGGCCTTAGATAAGGATGCAAGCGATAGCAAATAGTACAACTGTGGCCAAACATACTACAATCCGAGCAATAAGAAGGGTGTCGTTCTATTTCAATTTTATGTCAATACTCGCTGTGAGTGGATCCAACTCATAGCTCATTTGGAGTTGGTTGAGTGATAACTCTCTCAACTAACACACAAGTCACAGAGGGTTTGGTGACAGCAAGCGTAAGACTATCAACCTTAAGAGACTTATCATAAATAGTTGCTAAAGAGTAGAGAGTTTCCAAGTTGAACAGATATAATTTTAACCCCGAAAACATTATCAAAACAGTAATGATAGGGGACTCTGATTTTTTATCAAAATCAACAATTTACGTCAGAATTTTCATAAAACAGTTGTCGATCTTGATATATTTTTGAGAAAAAGTATGAGTGTAATCGGCATCGTGAGATAACTGAATAAGTATATGTCGACTGTCAAGTAAATCAATATTCTAACTGCCCAACAACTTCATAGGATCAAAATCTTTCCAAATGATCTAAGGTTTTGGGTGGTCATAAAAGAATTTCCCCACTAGAGCAAAACACCAAGAAAACGTGAGAGTATCGGTTTCAACCTCTATGAGAATAAGAGCAGACTTCCTATTTTTTTACCGAATTTTTTAATGAAAGTGTGATCACCACCACCTTCAAGCGTCTCTTGAAAAGATTGAGGAACATTGCAGAACTTGCCACTATGAAAACCGGGCTCTGAGCCTAAAAGAGGAATACGAGTAGGAAAAGGAAAGTCACCGACAAGTGCAGTGGCATAGGAACAGATCATCGATGCCATCTCCAAAGTAGCTATGCGAGCCGCTAAAAAAAGTGATCCTGTCGTTGCCTTCTCGGTAAGCACTAATCGCAACTGTCTTGCGAGACCTTCGGGTAAGCGAGGGTTTCGGCACAGCGAAGCGTCGCTACAGAGAGGGACCAGGCAAGGGATTTTGTGCATCAAGGCGTTGAGGCTTGCCGGTGGAAAGGAGGAACTTTGGGTTTTTGTATGCATGTGATCCCGTCTTTACTGGAGGAAAGAAGTTTTGAAGGCCGTAGCTTGTCATAATTTCATCGATTCTTCTCGATTACCTCTAGCTGCGAAGTCGATATATATATATAGAAAAACGAACATAAATAAAATAGGAATCACTCTAAAAAGAAAAGAACAAAAAAAGAAATACGAATAAAAAAAACACCATTATTAGTTTATATTATGAAAGGATAAAATAATTTCTTCCTAAAGTTGCTTTACTATAGGGACAGAATTCCAAACTCCCCCTCAAACTAGGTCATAGATGTTGTAAAGATCCAGCTTAATATTTAACTCAATGAAGCTGCTGGGAGGAAGGGATTAATGAGAAATTCAGCCAATTGAAGATGAGTGGGAATGTAAACTAAATGCATAATGCCACCCTAGACCATTTCAAAGGAAAATTGTTTATCTCAATGTATTTGGTCCTGTTATGGCGCAAAGGGTTCTTTGCAATATTAATGATGGTTATGATAAAACATCTTTATAGGATTGACCGCTGAGCATCTCAACCCATTTAATAACAATTGAATCTACATTCTCTCAAAAATTTCAAGAGCAAGTGTCTGATACTCATATCATGCACTACATTTAGAGTCCACTGCTGGCTCATTGCTTCTCCATATGAAAAAATTTCTCTTATTGCTTCTCCATATGAAAAAATTTCTCATACATAGGAAAAATGCCCAATTGTGGACCTTCTGCCAGTTCTCCTTCTCAACTAACATCAGTGTAAGCTTCTCTCATTGTTGTCTAATTTCTTAAACAATCGTCTGTCAAAAGACTTCTTAAAAAATCTCAAAATTCTGTAAATCATCCGCAAATGATCTTCATTTAGACCATTCATATGTTAACTTACAATGCTTATAGAGTAAGCGATGTAAATTCTAGTGTGTGACAGATCGATAATCATTCTCACTAATCTCTGGTATCTAATTTTTTCCGCTGTCCATTTTTTGTTCGAATGTAACCTTTTGTTGAAATCTATAGAAATCTCAGCAAGTTTACACCCTAACATTCTAGTCTCTTTTAATAGTTCTACGATATGTTTTCTTTAGGACAATGCAATAATTTTCTTAGACTTGGCGACTTCAATGCCAATAAAATATCTTATAGCTCCAACATCATTGATTTCAAATTCAGTGGCAAGAACCTCATTAAACTTCTCAATCTCTTTTTTATCACCATCTATCAAAATAATATCATCTATATATACAATGAGTATAGTTTATAACCTCTCTGTATATACTTTATGAACAGTGTATGATGAGTTTGGCGTTGTACGTACCAATTAGTTATCATAACCATGGCAAACATGTCAAACCAGAACGTGGAGTAATATTTCAAACAACATTCCTTTGTAAATTCCCAAAACAAGCGTCGGTACTCAAATTCTACACTACTTCTAGAGGCCACTGCTTACTTCTTGCTCCTCCATGTGGCAAGATTTTTCCATACATAAAAACAATACCAAGATGTGGTTCTTTTGTCCATGACTTCTCCTGCACAACCAGCATCAGTGTATAATTTCACCTCATTGTTCTTTGATTTTCTAAGCAATAACCATCTATCAGTGATCTTCTTCAAGAACCTCAATATTCTGTAAATCATCTCCAAATAGTCTTCATTTAGACTTCATATGTTGATTCACAATGCTGACATAATAAGCGATGTCAAGTTTAAGATGTGAAAGGTAGATAATCTTTTCCATCAATCTGTAGTATCTACCCTTTTTCCACTTGTGACTTTTGTCCCATTGAATGTAACCTTTTGTTGAATTCTATATAAGTCTCTGCAAGTTTACACCCAAACATTCCAGTCTCTTTTAGTATGTCTAGGATGTGCTTTCTTCAAGATATCATAATTCTCTTCTTATACTCGACCACTTCCATGCCCAAAAAGTATATTATAGCTCATAGATCCTTGATTTCAAATTCAGTAGCAAAAACCTCCTTAATCTTCTCAAAGACTTTTCATTATCATCTCTCAGAATCATACCATTTACATAAACAAAAAAGGTATAGCTTCCTTATCTCTCTGTCTATACTTTCTAAACAGTGTATAATCAGCATGGCATTGGATTTACCCCTTAGATTTCAAAAACATAGCAAAGTTGTCAAACCAGGCCCATTAAGATTATTTCATGCAATAAAGTGACTTTCTTAGTTTACAAACTATATGTTTATTTAAGTATTTTTCATCTCTGGTGTGCTCTCCATATAGACTTTTTTCTCAAGGTCTTCATTCAAAAAGACATTCTTGGTATCAAGTTGATGTAGTTCTCACTCTTTGTTCACTGCCAAAGAGAGAGGAAGACTTACAGTATTTAGCTTGGCCACTGGTGCAATGTTCTCTTGATGGTTTGTCCCATAAGACAACGTGAAACCTTTGGCCACCAACCTGGCCTTGAACATCTCAATGCTCTTATCTATTTTGTACTTGACATTGAACATTGTTTTATATTGAGAAAACTTCGAGAAGGTCCATGTATCATCTAGATCAAGTGTATAAACTCCTCTTCAAGTGCCATTTTTTCCATTCTATACATCAAAGTGATGCATTACTAGATCTGGATAATTGCACACTAAAAAAATTATATACAAAAGCTTTGCAAGGTAATGATAACATCCTACAGGCAACATAATCCTACATAGGATAATCTATGCAACTTTCTTATTTTCTCTACTAGAAAAGGAAAAGTTTGGAGCCTGATAATCGATAGTAATAGATAATGCTTGCAGCCTGATAATCGGCAGTGGCAGTTGTGAACATGTCGTATCACTGCTAATGGTGACAAAATTAGAATTGCGCAGAAAAAAGGCATCCCCTACCCTATATCCTCACATGGTTGAAAAAGGGGAATGAAATCGGTATGGATCAACGCCTTGTTGAGTTCTCGATAGGCAACCAATTAAAGTAACAAGTATAGTGTGGCATTGTTCCTATGGACGCATGTCATATTCTACGAGGACGACCTTGGCAATACGACCGCAAAGCTCAACATGACGTGTTTAAAAACACATACTCATTCAAGTAAGATGGCAAACACATCATATTACCATCAAGTAAAGACGCCATAGGAATAAACGACAATGAGAAAACAATCGTTCCAAGAGCCATATTCATGCAGTCAGTTCGAGAAGCACCAATGGCACTAACCCAAGTCATACTTAAGGGCTATGATAAAGAAAACTTAATACCAGCACGCCTACAACCTCTACTACAAGACTTCCAAAACATCAAGACAGACAGTCTACCAAATAAAATACCACCATGAAGGGACATTCAGCATGCAATAGACCTGATCCCCTGTCAGTCTTACCAAATTTACCTGCCTACAAGCTCAGACCGACGAAATATGAAGAACTACAACAACAGCAAGATCTCATTAGTAGAGGTCTAGTTAGAGAAAGTATAAGCCTGTGCACTATGCCCGCGCTAGTGATACCCAAGAAAGATGGATCATGGAGGATGTGTATCAATACTAAAGACATCGAAAAAATAACTATCAATTCCCCATTCTTCGACTACACGAACTCTTGGCCCTGTCACACAGAGCCACATTGTTCTTGAAGATACCTACATAGTGGATACCATCGGATACGAATGGAAGACCGCCTTCAAGACATGAGATGGACCATACGAGTGGACAATCATGCCTTCTGGTTTGTAAAATGCACCCAACACCTTCATGAGATTAATCAATCAGATATTTCACAATCTCATAAGGAAGTTCGGTGCAGTCTACTTTGAAAACATATTGTTATACAGCCATTCTAAAGAGAAACATGTACAGCACTTGACAGAAATTTTCGAAGTACACCGGAACGAGAAGCTATACGCCCACGAAAAAAAATGCTCTTTCAAGACAAATCAAATATGATTTTTAAGCTAAATCGTATCCACGCAGCAATTCAAACGGACTCGATAAAAATTGAAGCTATTTATGCTAGACCACACCGTGATCATTCACTAAATTAAGAAAGTAATTGGGACTAGCATAATTCAACCAGAACTTTATTAAAAATTTTAGCACGATCCCCTCAACTAGCTTTTAAAAAGCAAAGAGTTCACTTGGCCAAGCACCGCTCAAATTAACTTCATCACACTCAAAGAAAAAGTAACTCAAACACAAGTTCTAGCTTTGCCAAAGTTCAAGCAACTGTTTGAAGTAAAATTTGATGCATCAAGCGTCGGAATCAGGGTCATACTGAGCAAGGGTGATCACCCCATCACTTTTTTCAGCGACAAACTTAACAGGTTCAGGAGGAAGTACTCAACCTAAGACAGAATTTTACACAATCGTAAGAGCCCTCGAGCACTAGAGCCACTGCCTACTAAAAGTGAGTTCACCTTATTTACAGATCATAAAATCTTGAAATTTCCAAACAACCAAAGTAAGCTTAAAGGCCGACATGCAACCTAGGTAGAATTTTTTGGAGTCATTCATGTTCGTACTTAAACACAAATATCGAAGCCAAAACAGCGTCGCAGATGCACTTTAATGCAAAAAAGGGTCATAGGATTTAAGATCATCAAAGACCTATATATATAGCAAACGAAGACTTCAAAGATATCAGGGAAAAATGTCAGGAAAAATCGACAGGGTAGAACTATCATGCAGATTGCTACCCGTTCTACCGCAAACACTACGCAATCCAAGATGCTCCTTGAGAGAAGAAATTATACAAGAGAATCATAAGGGAGGCTTCGCAGGCCATCTCGACAAAGACAACCCTCAGCCTCGTCAAAGAACACTTCTTATGGCCTCGACTAACAAGGGATATAGAGCATCATGTTCGCAATGCAGGATTTGTCATTTGGCCCAGCCAAAAGGGCAAAATACAAGGTTGTATACGTCGTTACCTATAAGCCCCTAGGTGGATGTTCGCATGGACTTCGTACTGGGTCTCCTTAGGACACAAATGAACAAAGAATTTGTAATGGTTGTAGTGGACCAATTTTCAAAAATGACACATTTCAGGCCCAGTCACCACACACTAGACGCATCTCATGTAGCTTACTTATACATCAGAGAGATTGTCAGATTGTACGAGATCCCCATAACTATTACCTCTGGCAGAGATGTCTAATTTCTGAGTCACTTTTGGTAAACTTTATGGGGGGAAGTTAGGCACCAAGCTCCAATTCAGTTTAGCAGCCCATCCACAGACAAACGGTCAGACTGAAATAGTGGACAGAAGCCTGGGAAACCTACTGAGATGTTTTGTGGTAAAGAATATCAAACAATGGGGTCTCATTCTTGCCCAAGTCGAATTCTCCTACAACAAATCCACAAATTAGACAATGGGATCTAATCCATTCAAGAATGCCTACGGCCTCAATCCACTCACACCATTTGAATTGATTCCACTTCTACCAACGTCGAAACTCAACCAAGATGCTACAAAATAGGTTCACAAAATCAACTCACACCATTGAGAACGTTTGAAGACTAACAAAAAGAAAATACTTAAAATTGACAAGAACTAGAGGAAAAACTACTATTGTTGTTGCCCGGCAAGGAAAACAAGGGAAACACCAGCTAGCGGCAATCTCAACGAGGTACGGATGACTGAAAGGATTCACTACCTATTCTCTTCAATATACAGCTTTGCCATTTAAAAAACATAAGTATAGCTCTCTGAATGGGAAAAAAAATTAAAGACAAGAATTTTCAAATAAAATAAAAAAATGCAAAAGTACCTCACACAAAGTTTTAAGAATATATATACCTCTCACACAAAAGAAACCCTAATATTAATATAATTAAGGTATATGGGGCATTGAGAGGTTCGGCCCAGCCATGGAGAGGGAAACGAACAACTGGAATAAATATGCTAGGGACTGGTTCAGACCTCTCGTCCACCCATGTGTGAATGGACAAACACACAAACAACCTCGCCATTCTCCCTGAATAGAAAATGATTCACCTTTTTCACTAGACATTTGCATATTATTAGAATAGTGACAAATCAGCAACATTGAAGATAACAGAGATGAAATAGTCCCCCAATAAAGCAATTTTTTATGTATTGTCATTGATTTTCCTAACAATCTTGAATGATTCAGCAACTCTACGTTAGAGTTTACCAAATGAACCTAGAGGAAACCCATTCTTCAATATGATTCACACCAAATATCCTTCCTTTAATATGATTCACACCAAATATCCTTCCTTTAAGACAATAGCCATCATGGATTTAATAGTGTTATTACGTAGAGCCTAACTGTGGTAATCACTCAAAGCCCTCGGTTTTGCCGATCAAACTTGAAAATGAGTATTAATCTGAAAATGAGTATTCATCCAATATATTATGAGAAACGTATGCGAAGTCCCCCCTCCCCTCAACTTTTCCTCCGTAGTTATCAAAAGTATTAATAATATTCAAAAATATTAATAACCATAGCATCAGATAGATAAGCTAGAAACTTCTTGAATTTAAATGAAAAGCTTGCAGAATAAAAAGAAATATATTAAACTTCAAACTCACATGTTAGCCACTGTATACTCTTTAACAAAGCACAGAAGCACAAAAATCTCAATTACATCGTTTAAGATCCAGTAAAGTTTTTGATATGCAAATAAGCATTCCACACTTCCAACAACAAAGGGTACAAAAATATGCTACCTCAGGTAACCTTGGTTCATGAGTTTATATATAGTGACAACATAACAATAAAGCCCAAATATAATCATGCTAAGGGATATGTTTCAAGGAGAAATTAAAGAAAAATATTTTTATGCCTGAAACAGAAAGTTACCAAAAGATTTCTTTTCAAAATCCAAGAGTAGTTTTTCTACAAGGCCCAAGTTAACACCTTTTGAGTGAACCTGAACGATAAAAAAAAGGATATTGGCATTGAAATAAAACAGACTGAAATGTTTCAAAAAAAATGAAAGTAAATGCAGAACAATTCCTTTGATGATATAACTTGACAAAAGAAATGTGAAAAGATATGTTGAGCCATACTTGCATCAATGAACTCTCATAAGAATTAAGCGCGCGTAAGGCACACTGACCTTTCTCGGTTGATAGAATACCCTGCTCGTAAAGAAAACATGAAGCAAGATTTGATTCAAAAGGAAAAGGAACTGTATAGAAAAGCATATCAAATAGTTTTCCAAGTATTCCAGCACAAACTTTTCATGACGACTTTAGAACATAACATTGCCCTTTAATGCTAACCAAAGCGTGATCTTTTAAATGCAAAGAAAAAAATAAAAAACATGTGTCCACTTGTCCACTTGTAAAGTAATAAAAATGATTTGGGCTCAGTTTGACAAATCTTCCCATTGCAGGCATCTACTCATAATAATAAAAAAATGTTCTACAGAGTTAGGAAAAACTTCTGTGATTTAAGAAAAATTTTGATTTTTAAGGTGGATTTTCGTAAGACTATCTCAGGCGGTTTCCAAGAGAAGCGTTTTATATATTTTAGCATTCATGTCAAATTAATTTGATGACTAAATATTTTAATAATTTAAATATCAATTTAAAAAAGGTTATAATGTTATATTTGTATGAAATTCATAATTATATTGATTTCAAACATTAAAATAAATCATATCAATGCACAACAACTTTTTAACCAAACAATGAAACCTCTGAGAACATTCTAGGCATTACATTTAAAATAATATACAAAAAAATCATCCTCTTTACCCTAAAACATAATATAATAAATAAAGAGTAATAGAGGAATATCAGACAGAAGCTTAGCCATCACTGTCATAACACGTCAAAGAGATTATCATGGCTCGAAGAAAGCTGAATTAATAATTAAGAACCAAGTAAGACGCAGTCACCGAGTGTTCCAATAAGAAGGAAATTACATCTTTAGTGGCCAAGGGCCAACAACATCATCCAAGAACCATAAAGAACAATATTAATTACTGTTCCGGGTCTCGGTAACCATGCAATTCGTTTGGCTAAAATTGGCTTGCATCCTCATTTCTAAAATAGATTTGGCCCTGATTATGTATTATTTTGGTGGGCTAACATGTCGGAATAATTTATAATGCAAACAACCTGCAGTAGCAGCTCCTAAAATTTGGAATTACTCAATTTGGCTCCTGCAGCAAAATTTCAATCTTTTCAAAAAGGATATAAATCATGCAGCATCAGTACAAGCAGATTGGAAATCGATTCTCTGACTTTTGGAGTTACTTGCATGTTATCTATTCCAGTAATTTCAATTGCATGATTTCAAAACCGAGACTAGCCAATTTGGGCAGCAGCTTTTGTTTCAGCATTATTGTTGGATTTATCCAATTTTGGAACTCAAACTAAACAGCACAAGGCAGTCGACGTATGAAGTAGATTCATATAAGTATCATCAAATGTGGTGCAAGCACAGATCAATTTCTACAAGAAAATATCTCCTCATATCAATGCTAAGACTTTTCAATTCAAAAATTTCCTTTTTGAAAACGTATTCTAGCTACTCTGAAAGCTCCCCAGATGCAACCGATTTCTAGATAAAGAATTACTCCCAACAACTATCAGTCTATTGATTTCATACAAGGATTTCCCTCCACAAGCTCTATAAAAGAATCCTTATTTATTTCTTATTCCAAGTGAGACGATACTGGTGATTTAGCTTCTAGGATTTTTTTTATCTACTATGTTTTTTTTTTTTCCAATTATTTCTATATTTCTTTCTATTATAGCCACCAAGGCGCTGTTTGACCACATCTACTCCTTGTGCAGTTTAGATGAAATGCATGTCTTTTGAAATTATCAATATTTAGCCAGAGGAAAAAAAAAAAGCAGTGCAAGATTTTAATAGAACTGAAATTCTCTCTAGTTAATTTTCAATGTACATGGAATTTTGTTGTTTTGGAGAAACTCCAAAAAAACAACATTCATGAATCATGGACTACCACCGCTTGTTTTCACTCAGATCTATCTTGTTACTTCCCTCTCCAGTCATCCCAACTCCTCCAGATGTACCCATTTTGATAGTTGTAGTTGTGGGTGGTTGTCTAAATGAGAGTGGTTGACTTCTTTATTTCTGTAGTGTCTACGCATTTAAAGCTAATGTCTGGACATCTCTTAGTGACCAATAGAGACGTAGTTGAACAATGCTACTGATAGTTGTCTTCAGACCCCCTAAGTATCTAACTATAGTTTGTTCCTCTAGTTCGACTAACTTGCATTTCATCTCAAGTTTATATTGTGTCATGAACCTTTCCACTGAAGCTGATGGAATCTCAAAAACATATACTGAAGGTAGTGATGAGGTAAGTATTTCTTCTGTATCTCCTTCCTCATATTCTCCCATCTAATAATCATGTCATTTCTTTCTCAACTTTGTCTCTGCAAATTTTCCCACCACAAAAAAAACACTCCTTTCCAATTCGATAGTTGCGAGCTTCACCCACCAATCTTCTGTAGCTCCTTGTACTCGAAAATTTTGTCAACCAACTGCATTGATTCAATGAAAACATATAGATCCATCCCTCTTTCGAATTATGGTAGATCCACCTTCACTCTGAATTTTCTATGTCCTTCATATGTGTTTCCTATATCGAACTTCTCTAGTAAAAAACTTCAAAGCATCGGGTGTAGTTCTAAGCATCACTAAATTCCTCCCTATGGAAGGGGCTCTCATTCTTATCTCCTCTTTGACTCATTGTATCTCAATCAAGAGTAATTTTCCCTGGGTCTAGTCATCAATCTCTACAAGACTCTACAGAAGACAATAGATCTATCTTGGTATCTCTTCCTGGTAAGTTCCAGCATGTATCTCCTTAGTTGCATGGTTAGGGTTTGGATACGTGCGACTCGAAAATTTGGTGGGTGATATGAGTGAAATGCTAGAAATACCATTTGAGTTAACCCAAACGTCAACAGAAGGATAAAATTATTGTTAAATTTCAAAAAGGATTGTTATAAACAAAACACTTGGAAATAGGAAAATAACCAATCAAATACAAACACCCCCAAGGGCAAGGTTCGAAGGTGGTGGATTGCGTGTCAAGTTAATGAAAATGGAGAGTTGTAAATGGTAGGGTGATCCAGTGACAGTGAGGGGAAGATTGCCTTGCAGCTGGACAGCAAGGAGGGGAGGGTTGTTAAAGGCAATGACAAGGGGAATGGCAAGGGCAGCAGCAAGTAACATGTGGTAACGAGGAAGCATGAGGGTTGGAAGGGGATCGACAACAAGCAGGAGGAGTCTGGAAGGGAAGACAGCAGAAAAGAAGGCTTTTGAAAGGTGAAACAACAAGCATAAGAAACAAGCAAGAAAGGAATGCAAAGAGATAATCACCATCTTGGAGCAAGATATAGTCGCAATACTATTTGTCCTCGAATACAACCCTATCAAGGGAAAAAGATCCCGATAACAAAAAAACGGAAGAAAAAACCAAACTTAAACACAATAAGTAACATAGATATAGTCTTACAGAGGAGTGCACGCCGCTCCAAATAAGAGGGAACCATACACAAGGACCGCTTGGTCCTCCTTCTGCCAAGATCAAGCCAGACGGCGTACACCATTTGTCGCGCCCACTGCAGCATTGGCACCCCTGCGTCATTCTCATAAAGTAACTCATGTGCCATTAAGTCTGTGCCTCTTCCACTCCTCATACTCAAGCCCATCTGATAAACAAATTCGTTTGGAGAAACTAACTTTGGAATGAAATCAGTAACATGATGGAGAACTCTGAATAGCAACCACACATAAAAGACCCCTTCGTATTCTCGAAAAATACCTTGATCCCATTGTAAGAAGTTCTTTCGACAAAGCTCTTAAAGTGATTTTCAAAGTTTTGATTCATCCCCCTGTCTAACTATCTGTCAGTGGGTACACTACCGAACTCAATTTAATGCCCAAATGATTCAATATGATCTTTCAGAAGTAGCTAGAAATATTTTCATCTCTGACATGTTGGACCTTTCTCGGTAGGGGCAACTTAAAAGGTAGGTTATATATCTAAAAATTTTGAAATTCTATTATCTGGGATTGCCATGTGTCTGGTGTTGATTTCTAAAACTCATGACTCACTTGAATAACTAATATTATTCTTGTTCGAGTCTCTCTCATGGGCTTAGCCTGAATGATGTGCATCTCTCTCCCATCAGTTGAAAGCTAGTACTACTTTGGGTCCTCACCTTCATTAGTATCTATTGTGTCCTCATCCATTTTTTCAACTGTTTTCTTCTCAGTGAAATAGATAACACTCTTATTTGGGCAAACTGATGTACTATGTCAAAAATCCCAGCACTTATCACACTTCTTAGCTTGGACGGATTTGGGAGTGTTGTTTGGCTCCACCTATTCTCCATTTCAAACAAATTACCCTCAAACAGTAACGACTTGGATGCTCTGTTAGGTGTACTCTTGCAGCTTGATCCTAGGATTGAACTTTGTCGATCAAATGTGGATGTCATTCGACGATGTTGTCTCGAAAACAAGTCATGTCTATGACAAACTGATAAGTACTTGCAGCATCTCTCATTTCATCTTGAACCAGATATTTATTTTTTATTCCCTTCCTGCTGACGTGGGTGATTCAAATTTTTCCACCACAACAACGTGTCCTTTTACATGGAGGCGGTTGTCTTTACTATTCTGCCAGTGGGACTTTCTGGTACTCAAAGATACGTTCCACTACCTAAAACTACTCAATGAACTCATTGTTGACCTCATTTCTGGATGAGGTCTTTTTTGTCTCTCCTTAGAGCCTAGGGTCTAGCTTTAGGCTTCCCCTGTTTAACTCCCTTAGAGGACTAGTACGGAACCCACGCCGTTTAGAAAATTCAAGCCACCTCGTCACTCCTTCGATTTTCGCATGGGCGGTCCCAAATCCTCGGCATTCCGTTGGGTTGATTAAGATCGACACATGAAACTCAATCGAGTTCCAACATTAATAGAAGCAACCCCTAGGAAACCCCTTGGCAACCCGAACGCTCGATAATGCCACATTTTTGCGCACGCATCGCACCTCGCACAATTTTGGCTTAATTTGACTCGCTCTTCGGCAAACTTGTCCGGACGAACCACGGATGATGAAACGGACCGCGCCGACGCGTCCGAAACGTCGAATTTAGCTAGGAAGGACACTCATATCGTTATAGTTTCGCGTGCGAGCGACTAGCACGGATATCGATGCACTTTTTTAGCGGTTGCGGCCCGAGCTCAACTCAGGTTCGACTCGGGTTCAATTCAAGCTGGACTCGGGCTGGACAAGGGCTTTAAAATTCAAATTTCAAAATTCAAACAGAATATTTAAGTCTCATATTAATTGAAAATAATCATGTGTTATTATTTTCTAATTAAGCCTCCTCTGCCCAAGGAAACTATTCATTTCCCCGCCCAATTGATTCAAGTACCGGCTAACTCTCTCGCTCGACGCCCTCGCGTAATCTTTCTCCATTGCCTCTCCCGAGCTCCTCTACCGTTCGCTTACGCTCAGCTTTCCCATTCTTGTCGCGCTTCCGCCAGGAAGCTCGCCCGCTCGCCTCCTCCCCGCATCGAAGCCGCAGACCGCTTGCTCTCTCCTGTCTCCCGCATCGAAGCCGCAGACCGCTCCGCTCGATCCCATCTCCCCGCATCGAAGTCGCAGACTACTTGCTCTCTTCTGTCTCCCGCATCGAAGCCGCAGACCGCTCCGCTCGATCCCGTCTCCCGCTCGATCCCGTCTCCCACACCGAAGTTTTCTCTGCTCAATCTCGTCTCCCGCACCGAAGTCACAGACCCCACTTAACGCCCTCGCCTGCTCGCCTCTTCCTCGCTCGAGAGAAAACCTCGTTCCTCTCTGCAAATTCTGAAGCCCTCGCCTCTTCCCTCTGCGCCAGAATCAGTCGCTTGCTTCGTCATCGCCTCCTCCTCACGATCGACTTCTCTGTACCGACGCTCTCTCACACTAAACGATCCCAACCGAAACTGCTACAGCTCCTCTCCTTAAGGTAAATGATTACCTCATTTTTTTTTATTTGATTAAAAATTGGGTGGTGTATTTATGGAATGGAATTGTAAGGTTTTCTTCTTTTTTATTGGGATGGAAATATGGATGTTAGATATGTAGAATATAAGGATTGAGTGATATCTATCAAAATTTTCATGAATTTAAATGTTAGATATGGCATGCACGCAAATTTTTCATGTATTTATGCTGCTAATTTTTTAAGTAAATTAACAAAATTTTCATGAATTAAATCTTGAGATCAATCTGATTTCATTATTTACAGTGACCCTATTTGAAATTATTTTATATTGAGTACGCCCCTTCATGCATATGTTTATGAAATTGATACTAAATTTTGGGTGTTAGGGATGTAAACGCATAGCACTTGCGTGCGGTGCACGTAAATGTGTTAAAGGATTAAGATTGTCGTGTTACGAAAATGAGCCTTGCTTGTGGTTAACACCAATCATTATGACCGCCCAATTTATATGTATTTACATGTCTAACGCCTAAAGTTTATATTTTTTTACAAACGTACCACTCAATTGCCATGTATTCGCATATCTAACACAGGGGTGTCAATTCTTACATGCATATCATACAATTTTTATATTTTCTGCATGCCCAGAACTCAAACCTTACATACACACCACCCAAATTCTTAATTTTACAAAAATAAGTACCTCTTTTTTATGAAGGACATCTTTTCAAGCTTAGAATTCATTCACTTCTTTGGGATTGTTTTATTCGTTGTTTTGGAAAGGGATTTGGGGACTTTAAAATTTTCTTTGGGACCGTTTCGAGGAGTTTTGGTTTGTTGTTTAGAGAGTCGAAAGTACTAGAAAGTACTTGAAATTTGTTAGAAAGTACCAAAAAAAAATTACTAGGAGTGTTGTCCAAAGATTTAAGTGTTGTCGGGTCCTGAAAAGTGCTGGAATTAATGTTTGGAGCGCTGTAGAAAACCTGGAATTAATGTTTGGGTGTTGAAATTGGGATTTGAACTGCTGTAGGTAGCTTACTAGAATTAATGTTGGAGTGTTGTAGAGAACCTGAAATTAATGTTTTGGTGCTGAAATTGGGACTTAGACTGCTGTAGGTAGCTTACAATTGTTGGAATTAATGTTGGAGTGTTGTAGAGAGCCTGAAATTAATGTTTGGGTGCTAAAATTGGGATTTGGACTGTTGTAGGTAGTTGTTTAGCTGCTGAAAACAGTTGTTAACTGCTGTAGGAAGCAGTTTGGGCCTTGGAAATGTTGTCCAGCATTTGGAGATCCTGTGGGAAGCTGTAAGAGAGCTGGGAGAAGGGTTTAGTTGCTGTTTGAAATGTTTGGATGTCATATAGTTGCTGTTTGAAATGTTTGGAGGCCGTATAGTTACTGTTTGGAACGTTTGGATGTCATTTAGTTGATATTTGGAGTGTTAGGAGGTCGTAGGATCGCCGTACAAGCCTGCTAGTTGCTGCCCCGAGCGGTAAGAGTTGTAAGACCGCTGTCCAATGCTTCTATTTGCTGCCCAGTGTCGTAGGAAACCGTCTAGTTGTTGCCCACCACGATTTGGGTTCGTAGGAAGCCACCTAGAAGTTGTCCACCACCATTTGGGTTCGTAGGAAGCTACCTAGTAGTTGTCCACCATCGTCTAGAAGCCATCTAGATGCTGCCCACCTCTGTTCAGGTTCGTAGGAAGCCGCATAAGTGCTGCCCATTGTTGTTTGGGTTCATATGAACTCATACAGGCGCTATTCAAAATTCCTAGCTGCTGTCCGGAGTCGTAGGATCACCGTACACACTTGCTAGTTGTTTCCCGGAGCCGTAAGAGATCGTAGGATCACCATACCAGCTCGCTAGTTGCAGTCAAGAGTTATAAGAGGCCTTAGGATCACCTCTTTTGAGTTCCTTGTTATTGCTACAACTTATTCTACTGTTTAGTGTTTTCTTTTCTCTACAATTTATTTAAATTCCCTGCAAATTATATTGTGCTTTGTGAGTTAAACATGCAACACGAACAGCAGCAGCAGATACGTCACGTACGCAAGTACATTTTATTTATTGTTGTTTCTTTATTGCAATTACTCTTGCTCTAACACATTATGCAGGTACTAAATACAATCTCACTTTCAAAACAAAACGATTTTTCAAAATTAAACAACATTTTCAAAACAAAAAAAAAACAAAACATATCACATTCTTTCGAACTTACGGGAGTCCCTCGGAGGAGGTAACCCACGGTTGCTAACGAGATCTCCCCGATTTAAATGGGTTTCACAACTCATTTAAACTAAGTTCAAAAGAAAATAGTGATACGGGAATGAGGAAACCGTGGGATCCTAACCGGTGTCGCTTTAATCAACTTGAATCACCCCAATGACAACCAAACTGAGACATTGAGACACATCTGGTGAAACTATTTGAACTTTAGACTTTAGGCATGTTACTTCACCAAGGAACTTGGAGCAACTTCGTGGGCAGCACGTCAAGGAGTTTGGAGCGGACTACAGGTGAAGGTGGTCGTCATTCTACAACATCAAAACGAGTCTACAGAACTAAACTTTCTTAGTTTAAACAGTCTATAGGACTTTAGGGTAGCTCGCCTAGAGCGGCGTAAAATCTCACCCTCTTTTAGGACCCTGCACAACTATGTTGTGCAGCGTAAGTCCTAACTAGTCTTAGGTTCCGAGGTTGTAATCTAAAATGACGTAAAATCTCTTATCTTTGCAGGCTATTTGCATATCTAGTTATTATGCAAATGTAAGTCTCAAATAATAAAATTAACGGGACTCAACATTCAAATAAAATCCTCTAAAACACAGCCACACACTAGGATAGTTTGTGAAGTCACTGAGGATTACCTTTTGGATCTGTGACATCCCCTACTTTTTAATTCTTTTGGACTCCTGAAAGGATTGTTCTTACTTGAGTCATTCTCACTTGTTTTTTCACGTCCTACCTTGAAAACCTGAACTTTGATTTCTTAAAGACCAAAACCACTGATCATTATCGAGAGTTTTCTCAAGTGACTCTCATCACTTGAGATGTAATTAACTATAAAGGCTTGTCTCTATAGGAAACTTGGAACCCAGGTAAAATAAACTCTATTTAATCTTTGCACTAAATATGAGAATTTGTCGGTCACATATAAAAGGTTCGCAGACCAAATGGATGTCACAAATCTCTTAGTTTACAGGATCGGACCTATTACTGGGTCTACACTTTTCTCTTGAAATGTGTAGTATTCAGGATGTCAAGCACGATTATGCAAATTATTGGACTAATGAGATCCATTCGGTCTCATTTCCTAAAAAATTAAAACACTACTTTCATAATCTAAATTATATAACTTATATCTAAATAAAATTTTCAAATCATCAAAAAGTTGACCGACACTCATCCAGAATCATGTGATTGTCATCATGTCGATCAAATGTGGAGGTCACTAGATGATGTTTCGAAAACATCTCATGTCTATGATGAAATGATAGGTACTTGCGCTGCATCTCTCGTTTCATGTTGAACCAGGTTGTAATTTTGTTACTCTTACTACTAACGTAAGCGCTTCAATTTTTTCCACTACAGCAACGCCTCCTTTTACTTGGTGGTGGCTAGCTTTACCATTCCGCCTGTGGTACGTCTAGGTACTCAAAATCACGCCCCACTACCTGAAGCAACTCGATAAACTCATCCGGATCCATGTGACTGCCAACATATGGCAAGTCACGTTGCATTGCAAAATTTTAGCATCTCAATTAATATTTTATGCTAAATCTCCAGGATATTGGTTCTTCATCACTAAAAACTACTTTGTGAAAGGGATTCACTGCATATTTTCGATATGACAAATTACCGTTATTGCTATGGGTGACTCTTTAGGATTCTCTTCACAACGGCAATAAACCTTTTATTCTAATTGGAGGATTTCCCAACAACATTCATGGACAACTCTTTGTAGGTTTCTAAATAGCAACATTGTGTGATTTCCTCCTAATCAAGTATCCAACTATTGTCTCCTTGGTGATGTGGCTAGAGTTTAAGTTTGAAGGGGTGAAAGTGTATGAAGGGATGGTAGGTTATGTGAGATAAAAAAAAATGTCCTGTGGAGGGGAGCTAATTTGTGGTAGGTTATGTGAGATAGAAGATGTTAGGCGGACTGGAAGTGATGGTAGGTGGTCGGAAAGGGTAAGATGGGGTCTTGGAGGATGGCGGTTACCACATAGAGAGGTTTTTGTGGAATGGGTGAGGGACCACATCGAGTACAAACGGCTAGAAAGGTTGTGGACTGCAGGAAAAGGCAAGGGGAAGGGCAACAGCAGGTAAAGACGGAAAGGACAGCAAGACAACAAGAATGGGAGATGGTAAGGGGTGGCTGGGAAGGTTGATGGCAGCATGAAACAGCAAATAAGGGGTCGGAATAATGATGGCAGTAAAGAGGAAGCGTCAAAACAGCAGCAGCGAAGATGGAGGCTGGAAAAGTGATGGAAGCGAAGCTAAAGGGGTGAAATAGCAGTGGCAACAAAGATGGAGGGTTGGAAGAGCGATGGCAGCGAAGAAGAGAGAAGGGAAGCCAGAGTAGGCGGCTGGCAACGCAGATAAACAATCAAAAAAACTATTTGGGCAGCTGCAGCAATGACGGGCAACAGGAGAAACATGGGAAGGATGCATAAAGGTAGAGGAAGAATAATCACAACCTCGGGAGTGAGATATAGTCAGAGCACCACTCGACATTCCGATACAGCCCTATAAGGGATAATCACTTTCTCTTTCAATTTTACAATATCTCCTCCCTAAATCTGACACTACAACACCTTCTAGGAATTCTAGAACAATGTCAATCCCATTGCCAAACCTAAAATCCACATAACCTTAATACCTCACCAAAACCATCGACATATTATTCACATAGCCACAAGCTTTTGACCAACAGCAAATCCAAAATTTCATCATTTCCTCAACTGTTTTCAAGACGTTACCATGAAATATGTGCTACAGAAAATCATTCAATTGCAGTAGAGGCTCACTGATTTTCAAAAGAGGCAACATGAGAGAGTCACCCACAAAAACAACAGTGACTACATGGGGAGAGAGGAAGAAAATTCTTTTCACCAAAAAAAATCTCAAGAGACGAAGAAAAGAAGTTACGTCAATTCAAAATTGAGTATAAGTGGAGGGAAGATACTTTTGAGTGAAGCTTGATTACTAGATTTTGACAATCATATGGATGTAGAAGAGTTCACTGAATGACTACAAACAGTAAAACAAGTCTTTGAAGATAAGTTCTTTTGATAAAAGGGTAAGCTAGCGGTAATTAATTTAAATAAGAGTACTTTCTTGTGGTAGGAGGATCTATTGTGTGTGCACAAGAGCGAGGGAATAATCAAAAACCATGATCAGGTCAAAAATGAAGAAAGAGATGCAGTGCAACTAGCTTCTAGCACACTGCAGGAGAGATATCTTTTTGACACTTCAACATTTGTAACAAAAGAATCTGTCAGCAGTGAGAGGATTATTATATGTCACTAAAAAGTGTGGGCTAGTTCTTTGAGACATTTGATTTCGTTCAATTACTGCTATGGGCCTTTCTCTTATTCTTTAATATTAAGCCATTTATCTTTGGGAAACCAGTCATTAAGTGTAATCCAGGTGACTATTTGGGCTGTGCATCTAGACTATAACACTCACAAAACTTTTGTTTGTTAATTGATATTAAAAAACAAAGGTCTGCACGTTGTTAAATATAGAAACAAAACCACCTGATGTTTCATTTTTTAGCATAAGCCGAAAAATAGCATTTACAAGTACACAAAGTGACACTCAGGAAATAACACAACGGAAAAACCAAAAAAAACTTGCATTAAAGTTACTAGAAGAAACAATTAGCACAACTCCTGGACATATGAAACTGTATGTTAAAATAAAAATTTGATTTCATACTAGTAAAAAAAATAGTAAATAAGCTTCAAGCAAATAAAACTGGAAACAAACAACTTACCTGAAGTGTTTGTGATGCAATATCTACAATTTTAACAGAATTATCAAGAAGGTCCTTGCTCAAAAGACGCAGAAGGCTTATCAAAAGATCATCTGTGATGCAAACATCGGAAAAAAGCCCAATTTTCTTTGAGCTAGTAAGGGAAGATGGAACATAAGGTTGACTCATCTTGTCATTTTCAGGCAAACGAAAAACAACCTGATAGGGTTCTCCAATGCCTACCTGAAAACAAGATATATACAATCTCAAAAAAAGGAAAAGCATTTTAAAAAATCAATACATTCAGGAAACAAGAAACTGGAAACAGACCCTTGAAATAAAATCAGCAAGCAATCCACTTATATCATTTGCATCATCTGACCCTATGAGCTGAACAAGATTCCATACTGCATTAACAATTTCCGGATCACTATTCCATCCATTGGTATTTTCTGCACTATATACTGCATCACCATTTTGTGGAATGATTTCGTTCATTAGCAATCGTTTATGCAAGCTCTGCAAGCTAAGAAATGGCAAGAATAGTTTTAAGTAGTTTGCAATAGTTAAAATAAAATAAAAATTAAACAATCTAAAATTTCAAAATAGTTTGAGAAAAAAGAACTTTAATACCTTAACAGGAGTAGTTCCCTTGGGAGATGAGGACTCCTACGCACAAACTATAGAAAAGTCAACTATGCTTGTAGATAATTAGTTTTCTATAATATTAATTATAGAAGGGATAGATAAAGATAAGATACCATTAGAAAGCGATCTCTTGCTGAATAAGCGTTGCAAAGGTCTTCATGAAAAATTCTTATTCTTCTTAAACAATCTAGTTCAGGAAAAGGCTCCAGATCCTTCAAAAAACAGCAAATTACAGGCAAAACAGGCAATTATATATATATACATATATATATATATATATATATATATATATATATATATATATATATATATATATATATATATATATATATATATATATNNNNCGAACATAAACATTGAGGCCCATTGTTTAAATTCGATCACAAATATAACACAAAGGACAAATCTAAGAAATGAAGATCATACCTTGATGAAAACATACAATGAAGGGTCGGCATCCACAGTTAACTGACACAACAAGTTTATTACTTGTGATGACGGAATAGTACCTCCATTTCCTCGACTAGAAGGAATGCAGCAGGCAACCAATTTTGAAATAAGAAACTGGAAATACTTCACTAGTAAGTGATACTGGAAAATAGAGGGGCATAAATCACAAATCTAACAAACAAAAACAACAACCTGAAGCTGCTCTCCTAAAACATTTATTGCTTCAGCAGTAGGTTCAGCTTTAAATACTTCAAGAAGTGCAGACAAGACGGTACAACAATGATCCTGTAGAGGCTGAATACCAACATTTTGTCCCATTATGTTGAGAATATAACTGTCAACAACTTCATCAGTATCATTAACAAAAATGCATTGAATTCAAATGAGAAAAAAATAAAAATATAAGCTGCTACACCTTTAAAAGCGAATCCATACAGAGAAAAAAATACCAAAAATGCCATGGCTTGGATGAAACAAAATAAGTGACTTAAAGAGTAGATCTTATACCATGTATGTCAAAACTAATCAATATAGTCTCACTGCACTTCATAACATCAAAGACTACTTTATCGACGCGGGACGCAGTTTCCCACGATCCCACGGTAGCAGTTCCTGCATTCACGGTAGTTCAGCATACCGAAGGATCAAACAAATGCCTTCTTATTAATTTATTTTGTTTCATTTCTTTTATTTTCAGCAATTTTTCTTCATTTGCTTCTTTCCTTTCTAAATCTTTCCAATTTCTTACCATCTAATCAAGTTATTCTCTCTTGAGGGATCACTTGCATAGGTTGTACTTTGGTTTTGGATTTTTAAGTTCTTTTTTTTTAATGTAATTTGAGAGTTATTCTCTGATTTTCAGGCTATCCAAAGTGTTGAAGCCTCTTCCCATCACAGTGGTGTGTTATACTTTGCTTAGGAACAGGTGGTAGATCCCTCACAATTCGCCGATTCACCATTTGTTTTTTTGTTTTCAGCAGGATAGCCGTCGAATCCGCTCTCCCCCAGCTGGGAACCAGCCTTTTTCCGATCCTGGTTTATTGCCCTATCACCGTCCACACAGATTATCAGTGTCATGCATCATGCCACTCATAGTTTCACTCCTACAACAGCCCTAATGCATTTTTGTGTCCTGTCACAGCTTCCACTCATAGTATTATAAGATCTACACCACCCTTCAAATATACTCCAGCCATCGAAACAGTTAAAAAGTACACCTAGTGGAGACCGAAACCAACTTGGCCAAAGAAGGAACCCATGCAGTAGAGAAAAGGTGGGGACCGCTAGTACCACCAAATCCATCCTTGTTAAAAAAAGCCTCAAGTGCCAAGTTTTTTGTGTATGGGCATTTGATTGCCCAACCAAGAGGGTGAGCTTTTCACCGAGTAGAGAACAGTTGAACAAATGGGCAGTGACATAAAAGATGTTGAAGCCTTCAGAGAGGAGTCTCCACTTTCAACAGACGAGACTGAGACATCATTGATTCAAGCTGAGCCCATAGGAATATCCAGCCGAATTAACATTGATTTTTCAAGATTGCGAACAGTCCCAGAAGCTGATACCAAAAAAGAGGCAGATCTACTACGGGAGTCGTTGGATATCTTCACCAACAATTTACCTCATGGGTGTTTGCCACAAATGGTGATACAACGTAAAATTAAAGTTCATTTCAGGGTCAATTTCTCAAAATATAATGTTTACAAGAAGCGCCTAACCTAGTACTATGAGTGGAAAACATGATTCAAGACATGGGATGGACTTTAAGAGTGGATGGTTATGCCCTTTGGCCTATCAAACGCCCCAAACACTTTCATGCGGCTGATAAACCAAGTTTTCAGACCTTCATCGAAAAGTTTATGATTTTGTATTTTGATGAAATCCTAGTGTACAACAGTTCAAAGGAGGAACACTTTTAGCATTAGTGACCAGTTATGGAGGTACTTCAAACAGAACAATTATATTGTCATCCGAAGAAGTGTCATTTTCTTACATCACAAGCGTGTTTTTTCAGGTACATTGTTTCAAATGTCAGCAAAGGGCCCAATGAAGACCAAGGCTATTGTAGCCTGGCCAAGAATGACACCGGAGTTGATCAAAATCACAAAAAGAAAAGCAAATAATATTACGAAAAACAAATAGACGGTTAAATTCAAACAAACATGAAAGGAAAATTGAAATAAAAAAGATACAATGATATGCTAAAATAAAAAATAACAATAAATGCGCCATAAACAAACTAGGATGGATCTAGAGATGGTGGTGGTGGTGGTGATCGAAGAGGAGTCAAAAGGCGGCAATATGGTGAAAGAGCTGGTCAGCCAGTGAAAAACAGCACGGTAGCGGTTTCATGGGTTCCGGACAGAAAAAAGGCAGCGAATAATGATGTGGAACAACTATTCTAATTGATGGCAGCAAATGGGAAGTAGTGCGCAAGTTCTGTAAGCGACAGTGCATGGGAAGAGAAGGAACAGTGGCTAGGGAGGCTGGATGACACGGAACCTAAGGGAGGTTGAACCGGCTGACCGGTTCAGCTAGATGAGCAAGGGTTGATCGGCACTTGGCCTGAGCTAGCTTGGCCTCCCAAAAGGAGCGGTGTTCCCCTCCTTATTTAATATTATAAAGATGTCATTTGCTTTGTTTAAAATTAGTGTTTTTTTTTATTATTTTATGTTTGGACAGTTGTTAGTGTCTCACTCTCCCTTTCTAGGTTGTGTATTCAAAGGCAAGAAGGTGCTCCGGTTGTAACTGATCCCAAGATGGTGTGTATCTTCCCCTTTTCTGCTTGTCGTTGCTACACCTACACCCCTTCTCCTTACCGTCAGCTATTTCCCCACACCACACTACTTCCAGCAGTAAAACCTTCTGCTTTTCCAGTGTCCTGTCGACTTTCCAGCCAGCCCTCCATGCCCCTTTCCTGTCAGACCCAGCCGCACTGCCCATATGCAATCCCCTCACCCGTGGACACCCCCAACCAGACCAACCTCCCTCTGGCATTAGCCAACCACATCCCTTCTTTCCCCTCCCATGGCCACCCACAAGAACAACCTTTCCATGCTACCACACCAGCACTCCCCCTGCAATCATGCATCTCCGCTACCCTTACCACTTTCCTACCACCATCAATAAACCCCAATAACCACCTTCCGAGCCCTTGAATCGCAACACCAACACTCCAAGCTATACCCTAGTTTTGTGTTGTGTCGTTGCTTCCCCATTTGCAAGTGTTTTTTTTGCAATCCTTTTGAATTTCAAAAATAATAATCGTCTTATTATTGTGATTTGGGTTAGCTCTGATATCACTGAGATAGACAAGAAAGTAGTATGGTTGCAGGGGGATGATAATGGTGGTTGGAACAGTCAAAAGGCTGCAAGAACAGCCAGGAATGGCTATTCGGGTCTATGGCAATAAGAGGGAATGACAATGGAAGCGACAAAGAAATCAGGAGACTGCATGACAACAAGGGGATGGTTGTCCGGAATAACTGCAACGAAGATAGGTGTATGGGATTGGAAAAACTGCAGTGAAAACAACGATGGTGGCTATTTTAGGGCGGCTGCAGCAATGAAGGGCAATCAAAAGCGGCTTGGGGAGGATGTGGAAGGGGATTGATGCAGGGCTCTGGCAAGGAACCGGCACAGCTGAGAGGCTGGAACAGCCACCCAAACTATGAAGCAAAAAGTTACCACCCCCTCCCTCCTTTTCACCTTAGTTTTTTATTCCTTGCCTATTTTATTCCCTTTCCTTTTCTAGGACTCTTCTATTGTACTCGCCTACTCTATGCCCCTTTCTTTTCAATTTCTTTCCTATTCTAATCATTGCCTGTTTTATTTACTAATTCCCATTATATATGTGTTATCTTCTTAAGCTTCTTTTTATTCTCTGAGAACAAAACTCTGCCTCCAGTGTTTTCCCATTTTGAGAGTTATATTTGGCGACAAGAAATCGCTATAGTTGTAACTTTTTCGAGTTGGTGACCTTCTCGGTTGTTCTCCCACCTTCCAGCTGCCACCAGCCATCTCCAGTGCCCCTTTTGTTGTCGTTTACCCCTCCCGCAGCTCCCAGCAAGACTTCGACCACTCCCAGCAAGACTTCGACCACTCCCAGCACCACAGCCACCTGTCACCCTCTAGTTGTTGCGCTCACCGGTGTTGTTTTCCAATGCCATTCTTGTTGTTCAAGGACTCCAGCCTTTAACCAATAGCCACCTGCACCTGCTGCTCCCTCCATCACTGTCGCTGCCGACAATCCCTCCTCTTCTAATAGCAATCCACACCTACTGCTTGCTCTAGCATTATAGTAGACAGCTACCAATCACCTTCCGGTAGCAACTCGCACCTGTTGCTCCCTCCAGCACCATCGACACTTACTAGCCTTCACCTTCCAGCAGTCATTCGCAACTGTTTCTTCCTCCAACACCATCGACACTTGTTGGTCGTCACGTTTCAGCAGCCACCGACATCTGCTGCTCCATCCAACACCAAAGTTGCATGTTGCCATCCTTCATCAAGCAATCATCGGCCTTCCTTCCCCTTTTCACAAGCGATCAGACCATATTGTCACCTTTCAATCAACAGCCATCTGGTTGTCCGCCCACTGTAATTGCTTCAGCCACTGGCCAAGACCCACCTCACCGCCAAAGTCCACGGATATTCTCCTTAGTTTTTCATTGTCTTATTTTCATTATTGTTAGTCTTGATTGTACCTCTAGTTGCTTTGTTAAATAATATTTATTTCCGTCGTCCTAGTTTGAATTAACTCTGGTATAAGAAATAGGGAAGACAAATACCACCTCAGAAGAGAGACACAGCCAGAACACTACCCAAACCCTCAAATACAGACATCAAAGGGAGAAATAGATGTCGGCGGCTTTCTGAAACAAAACTCAACAATAAAAAATATTAACCTAGAACATCAAAACGTGAAGGTAGTGAAAATAAGATCAGTTCATATTGGAAAACATCAAAACGGATAGCTATGTGTGATTCAAGAAGACCAGCTGACTCCTCATATTGGAAAACAGCCTGGACCAAACTTGTCTAGGAAAACAGTAGGGTCGCAACCTCGTTGGCAGAACTCCACATTAGAAGCAGAGAGCGCTCCTGCTTCAGCCTCTCGGGTTGAGGGGGCTTCGACCTCATTTGTCAAAACTTTCGTCTCCTCATAGCAGTCAAGTCGGCCACATTGAAGGTAGTGAAAATAAGATCAGTTCCAGGTACATCACTATTGTAGGCACTCTCATTCAAAAACACATTCTAAGAGAACAAATATTTACCAACTTTTGACACAGCTTGAGCTAAAGCTGCTTGTAGATGGGAATCCTCACAAACGAAACCTCAAGTCATCAAATCTGTAATTGGCTGTAAGAAGTGGCGGTCATTTAGTAATGTTCCACATTTGAAGTTAGGTCTACATATCTTATCTGAATGTACTGGTTGGTACTAGCTTTGCATCTCCCAATTCATCTAGGATTAATTAGCGATATATCTTTTCCCTCATGCTAGAGTAGGTGCTTCAAATTTTGCCAGCAAAACAACACTCTTCTTTAACTTACTAACACTAGTTTTACCTTCTATC
>NEWO01000507.1:314545-417303 GCA_003013225.1 Phalaenopsis aphrodite | reverse complement strand
CCCGCCACTCTATGCTACATGGAGCAAGGAAGACGTATACGCCATGGGCGGCAAAGCTTAATACTGGACCGCAGGTGGACCCATCTACTTTATAGAAAGTATAATTTTTTTCTTTAAAAAAAATAAAAAAAATACCGAACCAAACATATTTTTTATTTTTTATTTTTTAAATCAATAAATCATAATACTACCAACACGTTTTCGAAAAATAGAAAACAAAAATAAAACAAAAACAAAACTGAATAAAAATATAAACAAAAATATAAACTAGAAAGTAATTCCAAACAGGCACTTTGGATTTATTGGGCTCGGACACTAGATGATACCGGTCTAGGGCTCCTAAAAAAATATTTTGGAAGTGAATTTAGAGGGTTGGTAGTTGTGAAATATTGAGGGGATGAAATATGGGAGTTTGATGACATTTACCAAGAGAAAGGTATCAATCAACGGCTCTCTCGACTGGAAAAAAACAAAGGGGCACCAAAATGAAGAGACACCAAGGTTGAGGAGGATCCATCACCTATGCAAACGTTA
Organism: Phalaenopsis aphrodite; assembly: GCA_003013225.1. NCBI lineage: Eukaryota > Viridiplantae > Streptophyta > Magnoliopsida > Asparagales > Orchidaceae > Phalaenopsis > Phalaenopsis aphrodite. The sequence goes on along the minus strand of NEWO01000507.1, from coordinate 416,769 downwards.
GATACAAAAAAAATTTGCATAAGGAAAAGGATCAGCACCAATTAAGGTAGAAAAAGAAATTGCATCTGTATGCACACAAAACAAATCAGAAGTTGGAAAATACAAAAAAATAACAAGATATAAAAAGTTTTCTCATCGAAAAATGCTAATTAGGGATAAAGAAATAGGAAGGAAATCAAAAAAGCAAAAAAATAAATGAATTTTGGAAGTTGGCAATCCTATTCCAATCTTATGATAGCAAGGATTCGAAATTGTGCAAAGCCTGCGGCTCATTACTTCTTCGATCGCAAAAGCTGCGTCAGCAAAACCTAGAATTGAAGAAAGCTCACGACGAGATCGTTGAAATCCATCGACGGGATCGCAGGTGCGCAACCAGGAAATTTTGCGACATGCACCCGCATCGATGATTTGTTGATTTGATCTCTTAGGTGGTTGATAAAAACAGCACCTACTGAAAAGTCATAAACAAACAATGAGTTAAGATTCGAGTTTGGAAATGAGATAGATCAGCACATGGGAATATTGCATACCTTCAAACCATAAAAATTTAAGAGAAAAAATGATCCAACTATAGCTCAGGACTAGTCATGAAAAAAGGTATATAATTTCGAAAGAAATTTCTATTTACCTTTCTGCTAAATTAGGTATTGCACCATAGCAAAGATTGATAGAGAGAATGAAATAAAGGAATTCCAGAAAAAACAAAAAAAACAAAAAAAATTGATTGATAATGTATATATTAGCATTGTTTAAGAATAAGGCTTCTAAAACACTAAAACAAAGTGCTCAATAAAGCCCATGTAACAGGATTCCCAAATATACCAGATCTTTGGTAGCATAAATTTTCCAGAAAACTTCTGATGCTACTAAGCCCCTTACAACTTCCAATAGAAAATCATAATGTTTGTAACAAATTATAAGCTATAACTCAAAAATGGTTGCAAGTGAAAACAAAAAGTGCCAAAAAGAATCCAGGAAAAAGAAGGAGCTTGTGACATCCCAAATAACATAAATGTCAAAAACAAACAAATCTAGTATGAAGACCATCTGCTTATTCAAATACAGCCCGTACCCTCACATGATGCAGTTTAAAGTTGAGAAGGCTGGGTTATCTCTAAAACGTTAGAGTTTGCTTCCATACAAACCACTAAATACATTTTGGTATATGGAGTCCAAAATATGAACGAACCACCACAAAAAAAGGCTACGAGTACATTTTGATATGCAAGTCAAAAACAGAATATGGAACAATAAATAAACTTTTTTCTCAATAATAAGCACACTTTCTAAGCAATGAACCTTCTTTTCAAAAATAAGTATGCTTACTTGGAAGTGCTACTAACTCTAGCTCGGAGTCCAATTATCCGAATAAGAACCTCAATTGATGAAAGAGTGTGACGCTTATGACGAGGATGAATGGCTGCTGAAATTTGGTAATGCATCTCTAATAAAAACTGCATTTTAAAAAGAATTTTTTGATGAACCACATAAAGGAATTTATTATGCCATATTATAACTTTGAATGGGATAATACTTTAAACACTCTATCAGGCCGAAAAATGTTGATTTTGTCCACCACACATGCATGCCCAGGATGATCGTTTCTATGGAAAAAAAGAAAATCAATAAAACAATAAAAAACTAACATGTTAATAAAATAATATTTAGGTTGCACGATACCTACATTTCCAAAAAGCCATCAACAACTGTTTGAACCGAGAGTATAATTGTTTCATTTGGAAAAAAAGGCAATTCTGTATCACCACAAGAACTCGCGAGAGATAGAAGAAAGCTTACAATTGACACCTGCTAAAAACAAGAGAGTAAACACACGTGGAAACAAGATAATACAGCCAAACTAACAGTCATTTTACATTGTAACCTAATTAAATTATAGGAGCAGAAAATCATCTGATGCTACTTTTCCATAACTAAGAGACTAAATTAATAAAAAAAATGCTTTAATAGATCAAAATCTGCCAACATAAGTAGTGTTTTTTCCTGGCAACAAATAGAAATAACTCGAGTTATAAATGGCCGGCATTCTCATAATTATATAATTAGATAGTAAGAATAACGAAAAAGTGGCCAACAACAAAAAAATAAAAAAAAACTGAAGGAAAATATTCCCATAATGAAATTAAGAAATAAAAATTCCCTTTGGTTAGAAATGCATATTTTAATAATCAGAGCATCAGGATTGAGTGAAAATGAGTATTTAAATGTGCTTGTTTCCGAAAGAAAGTCAAAACAATTTTTCCATTAAAAGTAAAGAATAATTTAAATTTTCATAAGAAAAGTTTCATACACAGCACAATTTTGAAAAAAAAAAGGGCAATTATAAAATAGCTAAAGACACAAAATAAAAATATTAGCATAACTTCAAACATGTAGGCTTGAAAAGTTCAATAAAGGAACAAAGAGCATATCAGCCAAATTAAGTTCCACTGAACCATGATGACAACATTTACATTCCTATGTTTTAAAACATTAATAGTTTGAAGATGGTATAGTAAAGTTTTTCCAAGCTCTTTACAATTACAAAGACCTCAATAAATTAGTAAAACTAGAATGTATCAAAGGAACTAACCAGGATTCTAAAGGAATACTTTGCCAACATCTCACAAAGGACCTTATCAACTAGACGATACATATACTAGAGTTATATTAATCTATAAAGTTGATTGTTGAAAAAAATCAACTAGACATTTTATGCAGTAAAACTAATATAATTAAAATGTTATCTTATCTTTTATATTAAAATATTTTTTATACCTTTTAGCAAGTAGATTAAATAGATTTCACTGTTATAATTTTATCTGTATAAAATTTTATCTATATTATACATATATTTTAAGAATACTACTCCATTCGACCTACTTAAATACGAAATAAAAATTTTATAAACACAAAATAGGCAGATTAACAAAACTAACACGGCGTATGATGTTTATAATAATAATTTTAGAATTCTAACTGTGGCATTAATGTCAACCAAGCAAGACTAAAAGTTTTCATGACAAGAGCGCTATACCTTGCCCCAATTCTGGTAACCTTAGTTAATAAGATAAGAATAAAAGGCTAGTTAAGAAATAATTAAGTCACAAAAATCCATGTTTTCTAGAGCAAGAACATGTGAAAACAAAGGGAGATTATAAGAAATTCGGTGCTAAGAAACCATTCAGCAACAACACTTGCCATATTTCGCTTTATAAGGTCATCTCTCTCCCGTTCAGAAACTTTTGCAACATGTAGTATTGAATCGCTGACAGTTGCCCCGCTAAATTCTTTACCAGGCCTTTCATTACAATAAACTGCCATGCACATAGCAAAAATTGGCACAAAATACTCTTTGGCAAGCAGGGGCAAAGACTGGCTGATAGTCTGCATATCGTTTAAAATCGTTTGAACAACAATCAGTAGAATAATCAAGTAAGATGAACTCTTTCATAAAAGATATACATTTCTCACAACTATAACAAGTGCAATATCCATCCAAATCACACAATTAGTTTTAAACATTATAACTTTCAAACAATCAGAGAGGCAGAATCGTAAAATTATTTCATAATTTACCTTAGAAAGCCATTCAAGATTTGGAATATCACGCCTAAGAACTAATGGAGGAACAAGCCAAGGGCAGCAATATCGAATAAAGAATTGTGGTTCAGAACTAGTGACAAAAAGCTCTTGCACCTGAAATTAAATATTGAATGGATAGAAAAAGTCATGGGCATGGAAAAAAAACAAATAGAGTTTCATTGCATTTAATACATCAACATTTAAAACACTAAGTTATTGATGAAGTGGAAAGTTAAGATTGCTAAAAAACATATATGATGCCAATTTTATCAAATAAATGCTTAAAAAAAATTATAATCAAAATCTAAATTATCAATAACAAGAAAGTGAGAATGTGAGGTGTGAGAATGGGGAAGAAGACATTGTATAGGAGCTGACAAGAGAAGGGTAGGCATTTGGCAGGATTTTATATTATGATTTTTTTAGTAAAGAGTTAAAATTAATAAAATAAAAAGAGAAAAATTCATGTATTAAAATAAATTTATATATCTTTATATATTTAGAAAAAGCTATTTAGCTACATTATTATAATAACTTTAATTTTAATTTAATTATTCAATTAACAGAAATGGGCCTAAAAGGCAAGAAAATGAGTCTGATTCAAATTTATTTGGACTAGTTTGACTTATGGTAATTGGTCTATGGCCACGTAGGCAAAATTATAAATCTTCTACTGCAGCAGCCACCCAGAGGTACAAAGAACATTCCTATGAACAGTAGTATTGATTTAGTCGTCCAAGAGTTTAGGAACAAGCTTTCGAAGTTCCTGCATGGACACCCAAGAAAATCTTTAAGATGTTTGCCATTGCACCTGCCAATAAACTAGCGCTTAACTTTTTCATCGAATATCACATCAAAATATGATACTTTCAACATCCAAGTAGACAAATGCAGCTAGAATGACGAGATTTTCAAAAGCAATAATTATAGTTACAACCACTTTTATGCAATAATCAACAAGAAATTCAAGTTTGAAACATTCCTGAATAAGGCAATATATCTATAATGCCAAAAATAAAAATGATAAACTTAAAAAAGGGTAAATCTAAAGCATAGGTAGAATTAAAACTGATTTTCCTGCTCATTTCAAAGGATCAATAGCGCTTACATGTAATATTTTATATTGGTTCGTATGAAACACTTGAGGTGAATATGAATCATGATAAAATCATCTTCAATATTCTCATGAGCACATCTCTTATAATTTTAAAAATAAATATTAATCATTATGTAACTCAATGCTCTTTAACTCCACCACGTAAATAATGACTGTGATATGGCATACAAAAAAAAATGACTCATAGTAGTACCTCTAAGAGTTTTGCTAAGCTGACTTCACAAGCTACCCAACGAGCCATTATTGATCCCATCAGCTCCTCTAAATACTGTAAACAAGAGCAAACTTCATATACAAACTTGAACAGCAGAATAGTATCTGGTATTAAAATAAATGCTTGGAATTTTTGCAATACACAATTTCAAGTAGCAAAACTAAAAGCATTGTTCATTAAAGACTTTAATATATCGGTACATAAAGACAAAATGTATGAATTGAAATTGGAAAAGCTGCAAATCATAAGTGCATCCAGATCTAAAACAATTTTTTTTTATTTTTTCTTCAACTCCACTTCACGGTTTATCTATTATATAGCTTTTAATAACACTGAATAAAATCTGTTAGCTTGATGTAATATCCGTTAAGGTGCATAAAATGAATGACGGTTTTCAACTAAATACTTCTTATCATGATAGAGAGCATAATTCTTATGAAAGCTCGTCAAAGAATTTAGGACATTTTCATGAATGATTTCATCAGCCTATATTTGAAATATGAGCAGCACTGCAACTATTTAACTTTATATAAGATAACCATAAAGCCTTGTCATATGTATATTCGACAAGAATTTACTGTGTTGCTCATGTTTTGCCTTCTAAGCTAGTGTTGGTCATCCTTGAAATAATGCAAATTTATTACCGAGTAGAGACCTGCCTCTAATCCAAGCTGTGTTTCAAGTAAAGTTCATAGTAATTCAATGTGCATTTTAATTTCTACCACAAGAACATCAATTGTTACCATCTAGAATTGCAATAATTGTTCTAAGAAAATGGTAATGATGTGTGCATTCAAGGGATTACTGGATTTCCCCTACAGAATACAATGTTGCACATCATAGGAAGAGTTCATCCAGCATTGAGGGACTTGATGCAATCATCTGTCTGATGTGTGATGGTTCTAAGGCCTTAGGGGCAAGTTATATTTCCAGTTGCCAGACCATACCTACAAGTATTCTATGCGATTTAGAACCCTAATTATGCTATTTTAAAATATTATGATACAACAACTGTATGGGTTCATAAACATATCTGAAGCAAATATACTCGATATCTTTTGTGTTCGAGTTACAAGGGTGACATAAAAAAATTAAAAATTTTAGGATGAGAGAAAATCTTAGAAAAATGAGTACCAAATCTCACACTAATAAGTAAACTAAAATGACTGTGATTAGCAGGTGATGATATGTCTATATTGATTGTTTGTATGTGCGTGAATGATTATGATAGTCATCACTTTATGGTACTAATAGGGGAATGCTACCGCATTCATGTACATAAATAGAAAAAGATATTAATATTGAAGTGTCTTAATTAGCAAAATTTTTAGACAGTGTTCCGGCAACAATTGTATAGATATAGAATGGTATAGATATGTTATTTAAATAGAGATATTCACTAAATGGCATCATATTTTTTAAATATCAAATGTTTAAATTAATTTAATAATAATAATTAAAAAGATTAAGCTAACTCTAGTTAATAATTATATTCATTCAGGCGTAAAGATACGTCCGAAACTATAATAGAAGTAAGCCTATTAAAAAATAAAGTATTATATCCTACTATAAATGTGAATACAAATGTCATGATCCAAACGATGGTAGTGATAATTCAGTTGATCCAAAAGTCTAGATCATAGTTTATCGGAAATAATACAGTCGTTGTAGATAAGTACATAAAGATATTTCAAGACTTACGTTCACTTTTGTTTAAGGGAACTAAAAATTCGACTAAAGCGGAGATTAACTGATGTTAATTAAGAAGATTATAGATACTATGGCCTGTCCGGATGAAAGAAGAGTGTCATTAGATTCGTTTGTGCTGGATGGAGAAGCCGAAATGTGGTGGCATGTGTAGTGTCAGAACAAGCAAGGGACATACCCAATATGATAGTCAGCCAAGAGGAGAATGGCTTGTACCCCTATTCGCTCAAAGACAAATGCATGACAAAATTACTAGATTGGTTCAGAGAGAGAAGAAAGTCATGCGGTACAAAGCAGAATTCATTGCATTGTTAAGATATGTGCCACAATTGACCACAATTTTAGGAAAAAAGTACTACAGATTCATTGCAGGATTAAAGAATTCAATCAGACAATCACTGATACCTTTAGGGATCGATGAATACTCAGTATTAGTGGAACGAACAAGACAAGTGGAAATTGATTATTAGCTTACTCAGAAGCGCAAAGAGGCGCACAAGAGGAAAAGTATTGATGAAGATCATGGTGATCAATCAGAAGGATCTAATGGGAAAAAGTCCAAGTACAATTCAAAAAGATTTAGCAAAGGTACAACTCATAATACAATAGCCACTTGTACCAAATGCGGAAGATAGCATAAGGGTCAATGTTTATTGGCTCTAACACATGTTACTAAAAAAAATTTTCGGGATTAAAGGATTCAAACATACACCCATTGTAAACTTAAGAGATCGATAAATATTTGACACAAGTGGAACAAGCTAGAAGAGTAAAAAACGACTACCAAATTACTTAGAAGCATAAGGAGATGATAAGAGGAAGAATAATGACGAAACTGAGCACGTAAATCACTCAGAATGATCCAATGGAAAGAAGTCTAAGAACAATTTAGGGGAAGTTAGCAGAGGTACGACTGAAATTACAGTAGCACTTGTGTCAAATGTTGAAGATAACATACGCATAAATGCTTGATGAGCTCTAACACTTGCTATTGTTGTCGTCAGTCTAGTTATATAGCAAGATATTGTTTATCTCTTAGCCAAAAGAGCATTGAAGATCAGAAATCAGGTGGAGGTTCTTCACAGAAGTCAGTAAGGAGGCAGAAAAAGATTGTCTATAGCCTCAACTCCTACCGAAGGTCCACCAAGACAACCGGTTCGACCTCGGGTACATTCCCTTACGCATAGTGAGTTTGAAGAACCAACGGTTGTTGGTGATGAGGTCTGATTAGTTTGGTGTTTTCTTATTTTTCCTAGCATGTTTTCATGTTTCCGTAATTATGTGTTTCAAAGTATATTTGAGTCGCCTTTATTGAATCTTTACCTTTATAGTGGTTCTCATCTTTTTTTTAATGATGCTAGTTTCATAAATAGCTCATGTTAACTTGCTTGAGGTCTGTTTATAAATTTCGAGGAAAAAACTTTTGTAAGTAGGCAAGTAACAGTTATGTTACACGAGGGATGAAGAATCAATAAAGAGAAAGGGAGGGGGTCGTGGAAATTAACAGAAGTTGACGAAGTGAGGATTCGAACAGTTAAAGGAGCGAGAGGAATCCAACGGTCAGGAACTCAGAGGTCACTTGCATTCTATAAAACGAAGCATAGAGGGCAGTCAAGGCAAGTTCAAAAGAAAAAGAAAGGAGGAGAGGGGGAAAAGGAAGGGTGCGACTCACCTGCAAGGGAGGCTCAAGCAAAGCAGAGGAGACGTCGACTTTGAGCTTTCGTGCGAGAGGGAGCTAAAATCGAGCCATCAACGTTGTGCTCACGAGAGAGAAGATGGGAGTTGCATGCGTCGGAGCTATGCGAAGGAGACAGTCGCGTGTTTTACGGTGACTATGATAAGTCTTAAAACATTTAATTAAATTTATTTGATAATAATAATAAACATAATAACAATAATAATAACAATAAAAATGATAAGATACATTGAAATAAATATATATGTATATATGTATGTATTGAATAAAAATTAAGCAGGACTATAAAAAGTACATTTAATAGTTAAATTAAGAATATTTGTAGTTTATTACTATCATGTGTGTGTGTGTATTTCTTTTAAAGATGTCGTCTCCCACGCTCGGCTCTGCTAGGATTTTGACCCATGTTGAACCCTAGCAACCCTTATCGCATTAAAGATCATTTCTCCGGCGACGTCTCACTCCGGCGACGTCTCACCGTCCTCTCCGTCATCGTCGGCTCGCGCTGCTTCGACGTCGACTGCAGCTCGCGTCTCGTCGTCTCTGTTCGAAGCCGACAGAGTTCGCATCTCATCGTCTTTGTTCAATTACATCTCACGGAAGATAGGAAGGAGTCGTGTCTTCCTTCACTCGCTGAAGACAGGAAGGGGTTGTGTGCTCGCTTTCTCCTTTGTCTTCCTTCTCGACCCAGCTCGACAGCACTGAGTGTTGGGTCTCTTCGGATTCTGACCGTCTTCGGCTCGACATTCCTGCCCTCTGACCGACTTGGCAAGGTTTCTAATTGTTGTGATGGAGCTTCATTTTTCTTCGGTTGAACCTAGCAAAGACTCCTTTATTCACGTGGTTGGTAATCCTCAGGTAGGGACGGCGGTTGTCATCCCCTCAAGTTATAAGGAATATTGTGATGGTACAGGTGACTGTCCATTTATTAAGAATGCAATCAGGAAAAGTGAGAAAGCAGCACTCTTTTTCTCAGAGTTAGAAATTTCAACCCTGACTGACAAATTCAAGTTTGCTCTTATTGGAAAATTTCAATGGGGGCACTCACCTAGGGCAGTTATCAGGAAAAGTTTTGATGATCTCAAATTAGTCGAAAATTGGAAAGTGGGGCTCATGGATAGGAGACATTTATTGATTCAATTAACCGTGACTGAAGACTACACGGATTTTTTCCAAAAAATATCTCAACATTGCTGGTAAATCAATGAAGCTATTTAAGTGATCTCCTGATTTTGACTCCAATCATAAACCTCCTACTGTACCGGTATAGTTCAGTCTACCAGGTCCAAAACTGCACTTTTTTCATCATCAGTTTCTTTACTCTATTGGGGTTATACTTGGGGACCCTACGAAACTAAATCTACCGACTTTCAACCTAACCAAACTTTATATGGCCAGAATACTTGTGGAAAGAGATATTACTTTACCTGATGTTACTAAGTCTAGTTGGGCACAACTCATAATGGATATTGGCAACAAATCGCAATGGAGCATAGACCGCCTTACTGTTTTCATTGTAAGATGTTTGGGCATATACTTAATAAATGTCATAAGTTTCATCCTAATTTGAAATCTAAAGATCAAGTGAATAGGGATGGATCTAATCCAACTACTCTGGACATATTTGTTCTATCTAGAGAGGAAGCTACCACAGAATAGGTTTTGGATATCGCTAAATATCAGCCACCTACCATCCTTGCTGAGAATGTGCAAACTGATCATTTACCCAACATCGCAGTTCCTGATGAAGAACATCATACTACAGGTACAGATCCAAAAATGCTTATACCAATCACTGTTATGGAAGAAAACTCACTTACATGTCAAGACACGAGAGTGCTTCTTTGATTCAATCAAAGATTATCTGGTACAAGAAGTAGTTACTTCTAATGTTCAACATCCTACACATGTCTGGCACACTTTAGACCAATCCACTGATCAAGCGAGCCAATCTTCGGATGAGGAATGGCAGATCTATTCCAGGAGGAAGAAAACTGGAGGCCGACTCGAGCTTGGAAACTTATTTGATGATACTTTGGTTACTACTGGTAATGGCAGTCATCTTATCAATTTATTAGCTGACTCTTTTCCTAGAACTCGAGGTAGAGGCAAAGCAAAATTGAGTCGCTCTCTAGCTACCTGATTTTACGTTTTTTGGCATTTTTTTGTTTTTTTCTTTAGGACTTTTGTAATTTTCTGTATTTTCCCTTTTTTTGAATCATTTGTATGTGATGTTATTGTGGGGGAAGGGTATCATGCTTGGGCCCTTCCACACAATATATATGTATCCTTATTTTCTTTTAATATATTAGTCTTTGGGCTTTCCCAAATAATATATATATAGATAAAGTACAACAGCTAATATACTAAAAAAGAAAAGATGCAGATAGGTTGTATGAGAGGGCCCAAAAAAGGCACCCCACCCACATGGTACACAACACACACAAAGGCCCCGAAAAAAGAAAAGATACATGTAAACCCAAAAAACCAAAATTGTCAAAACACGCAAACAAATAGCTAGGGAACGTCCCAATTTAGTCTTGTCTCTACCTCTAGTTCTAGGAAGGGAGCTAGCTAACAAATTGTTGAGTTTTGTGTCATTACCCGAAATAACCAAAGTATCATCCATTAAGTTCCTGAGTTCGAGTGGGCGTTCATTCTTCTTTTTCTTGGATGTGTAAACTTGTCATTCCTCATCCGAAGATCGGTTCATCTGATCAGTGTGTTGGTCGATGTATTGTCGGGCATGTATAAGCTGATGAGCCCCTTTAGCGTCTTGTGCCTGACTAACAGTAACCACTTGCTCAGTCTAGTGAGGTGGCAGAGGCGCGGTAGAAAGCTTGTCAACCGTTGCAACAAAGATAGGATCTAAGGTAGGTGAAGTATGAAACGTCTCCTCTACGCATGAGGCTTCCTGAAGATGAGGAGCTGTGACGCCTTCCAGACAATCAGGCCAAACATTGTCCTGTGTGAGTAGCTTTGAAACTGTAGGTTGCCTAGTTGAACCATCCGGTAACACGTCACTCACAGAAACAGAAATAGCATTATCAGGCGATGGGTCTCCGGTAGTAAGGAAAAATTATTACATGCGGACTCCAGACATAGAGATACTTCTGAAGTCCAATGAATTGCCTCCACTTGGAGCTGACAGAAAAAAAAACTCATTTTCTTGTGATCTGGCCCAGTTGGAAATACTCCTCTACTGTTATTCTGCGTTATTCGATGTTATTGTGGCGGTATTGATGTGTTATTGTGTTATAATAACACGGGAATAATCTCAGGACACAATAATACGAGAATATCACCACAATAACACATAAATAACATGGAATAACACGGAGGAATATTCTCTTATGCTAAAACGAATTTTTTTTATTTCTCTATCACCTCCACGTGGCATGATTTTATTGGACTCCGGACGTGTCACTACGTCAGGAGTGAGTTGGGGCAGGGGGCTCAGTAACATTTTTACTCTGAGGTTTTATATGAGGGTGCAAATGGTGACATTGAGAGTGAGAGTGCCAAAACAAATGGTAATGGGTGCAGTAAGGTTGGACCTGTTCAAGTTTCACCCGCAGCCAAAAACCCTAGTGTTGTGAGTCAATCCACATCTCCCCCGGAAAAGGTAAAGTAATGTCTCGTTCAATCAAAATTTTGGTTTCAGAAGGTTGACTTCAATTAACTGTAGGAATATCAGTTTTGAGGGGTTTATCGTAGACCATAGCTAAGGAGTAGAGGAGCTCGTGATTAAATATATGTAAATTCAGACCTGGGAAGCACAGCCATACAGGAATGGTAGGAGGTTTAGTGAAAGGATCAAAGTCGACCGTCCATTTTAAAACTTTGAATTGACTGTAATAAGAGCATGAATGATATATTTATATTGATTATTTATATGAGAATAATTAACTATGGTGAAGTAACTAATTTATGATACAGGCAGAAAAACACTAAGGTACTCGTGCATGTAAATCAAAAACAAAATTAATATTGAAGTATATTAATTGGTACAATTTTTAGACGGTACTCGTGTGATGGTTGCACAAATATAAAATGAAAAAGATATGTTATTAATATACTAATACTCATTGAATAGGATCATATCTTTTAGATACCAAAAGTTTATAATTATTGATTAAAAATTTTAACTAGCATGCATATTACTTTTTTATTCATTTATATTAATTTAGTTTAGCACTACCAATATTCACCGACTTATTTAGCTCACTGTCATTTTGAAACATAATTTTTTTATGTTAAGTTATTTAATTCAAAAATGAACAATAGAAGAGAAAATATTCATATAAGATGCGGACAACCTGTAATAAAGTAAATTTAGTTCACTAATTTAATTTAATTTAATTAGTGGCTCATTCATTCATTAATATTTAGCTATAGAAAATAATTAGGGGAAACTTTATTGCTAATCACCTACCTTGGTTAATTTCAAGCCCCGAGTCGGGTCGTGACAATTATACGTCTATTGAGTTTAGAGTTTGGGAGAAGTTTCATTCATTTTGAATTGTAGGAATTGAGAAAAATCATCTAACTCTAGAATTGTTAGTGTTTATCTTTGTATTTATGTTGAATTGTTTGGATTACTAAAGAAAAATATTTGCTTTGCCATAACTTTTGTGAAAATTCATAAACATTTCCATGTTGGATCGTATCAAATTGATATCAGAACATTTCAATTCAAGAAGAATAGCGGTCAGAATATAATTCCACGTCTTACCTACCGAATGGACTCGCAGCAGAACCTGAATCTACCAAATTTCTCCCCTCACGTTCGGTTGTGTGATAGGGTCACAATCAAGCTTGGGAAGTGAGTAAAGACCAAAATCTCCTATCTCCAACCTCCAATGCAACAGAGAGAACTGACGGAGAAGGCAACGAAGAGGTGGCAGCTTACAAAGGTCCAAAGCGTCGATCTTTCTCCTCCCGCTCCCTGGACGTGATACAGTCGCAATTAGAGCTTGTTGAGAACGCAAACACGCGGCGTACAAAGGCTTGAGACTTATCTTACGTGGCATAATGAGACCCCAGACTCATCTTTCTTTTTGTTCCAATTCTAGTGTGTAATCAAATTGAAATCATTGCGGCATTACAATGTACAGATGTTTCTATCTTTTGTGATCAAATGCTTACCAGGATATAATGGCAGGAAAAAAAATAGATTATATGGGAAAGACATTGGAGGATGATGTAAGCCAACACAAATCTGGGATAAAGAAAAGGCTCTCTGCCATAGAAGAAAAGTTTTCCTTCATAGAATATAGGTTTTCTTCCAAGAAAAACTGATTCAAAAGCTTGGAGGAAATGATAAGAAAGCTTATTTAAATGCAATCCAAGACCCCATCGGCGGCTCAACTTGCAAGCCCTAATTAAGAGTTAACTGAAGATTTTGTGGATAGATCGAAAAAGAAAGAGATTGAACATGAGAGTATAAAAAGAAAAGCATACAGCATCAAGAACTCCTCCTTAGGACTCAGATTTTGAGGAGGGGGAGGGGAGGGGGGGTATTGGGAGGGGTCGACTAGAGATTTCAAATATAGACGGTTGGATGTAAACATGGAGAAGGGCACCTGCAAGGGGTATGGAAGAGTACTAAGAAAGTAGAGAAGCAGAGAAAATGTATGACTATGGTCGATTAAGAGTTACTTCCTCGATACATGAGGGGAAACATCGAACGAAAAGGAAATTGGGGTGAATATGATAGAATTAGAAAGTTGAAGATGGCAATTTTCAAGAGGGAAGGGAAGATGCACATGTGTGGGTATATAGGTGGAGTGATATTTCGTAGTTGATGGACTAAATGGAGGGAGAGGCTTATCGTAGTAGTATAATGTTTTGAGGATAAAGCTCTAACATAATTTCATTGAAGGGAGGCTAGATTTCTGATATAATTGTGGAAGGAATATAAGGATTTCTAGTTAGAACGTTTTTGAGTCATTCGGGAAGAAGACCTACATGAGCAATTCTATAACTTGACTCTGGAGGGGATTGTCACAAAATATAGGGGGAGATTCGAGCTATTGTGGGGACAGTTGGTTGGGGAGGGGGGAATTTCTAAAGCAAGATAAAGGGGATTTTTGTGAAACGTGTAAAGCTCGACATACATACAGCACTATGACTATTAAGACCATAGAGGTAAAAGGAGACAATGTAGCTAGTTCAGATGGTAAAGAACAAGAACCAAATAAAGAAGGCCAACAGAAACAGCACAATAGATGATATCAGACTAGCTAAAATGTAGTGAAACACAAAAGAAAACTTTATCTATATAAAAATAGGAACACGATTCAAACGAAAAGGGAATACATTAATATACTAATCTCTGGTGAACATTGTACGAGGAGCTCCGAAGGCTGCGGTGGCGTCAGCGGGGTGGTCGTGAAAAAAAGGTGAGAAATCCAGGAGACTAGATGGGTAGGGTTGGTGTTTGGTTGTTAGTAGGCTGTGTTGGGCAGCCAGGTAGTAGAGGAAGTTGAGGCAGCGACAAAGTGGTGGAGGGATATGGGGGTGGTCGGCGGCTAGGGGAGAGGGTAGGAGAAGGGGGCGAGGGAAGAAGTGGAGTAGCTTGGACGGATACAACACCACCTCGGAGCAAGATACGGTCGAAGCACCATATGTAGTTGGATACAACCCTAGCAAGAGGGAAAAGGACTTCACACAGAAGATTTGTAAACAACACAACCAGAATTGACTCCCACACACACAGAGGACGGCAATTCATAGACTCCCAAAAAACTTCTAGACAAAAGAAGAGGGGAGGCAAGAAGAATCCAGAAAACACTGCACTCCTGCCTTAGCAAGAAATCGTGAACTGCCTCGCCCATTCCGCTCCCGCCTACACAAAGCATCGCAGGGTTTCTGGCCACCGCAGTTTGAAGTGCCCCACTTCGAGGCGTTGTTAGAGTGTCGCGTTAAGGACATTGCTAGCACCCACCGTTAGTCTCCTGGGGTTGAGGGCGCTTCAACAACATAAGTTGAAGCTTTCATTTTGTCGCCAGCCACCCCTGGATACCACAAGTGACTGCACTATCTTTCAAGGTACCTAAGGGTCTTCTCCCACATAAGAGCAAACATCCACCTCAATCCCATCTTTTAGGACTGTGTGCCCACTGCCCCGCATGTACTGTTGAAATTTTCCAAAGTAGCTCACAGGCAGTTCAGTTTTGTGTGTCATTAGAGTGGCCAAAACCCTCCAGCCTGGTGGTGGAGCTGGTAGAACGGTGTCGACTATGAGGCCCTAAAATCTTTTTTGTCGTATTTGTTCCGTATTTGGAGTTGTTATCTCAGTCCACTCATTCTGTGTCGCCGCTAATCCTAGTTCCACTGACGTTATTTTGTTGGTAACGTCGTGTAAGAACAAAAAATTAAATTATATAAAAATAATATTAATAATAATTAATTAATTAAAATATGTTGTGGTTTGAGGAGACGCATTATACAAATTTGTCGCATCCCTCATTCGAACAAATCAAAGCATAACGAGCGAGGAAGAGTAAAGGAAGCCATATAGTAGAAGGGAGAAGGAAGAGATTGCGGTTAATGTATAACTTTGTGGCCTAGCCAGGAAGGAAGAAGAAGGAAGGAGGCGGCGGCATCAAAGACCGTCTTGGAACTAGCCGCAACCAAAATGTGTACTCTTCACGAGAGAAGCCAAAGTAGTGCAAGGAAACAACAAACCTTGTGTGCCACTGTTAGGGTTGTTTAGCCTTGTGGCTTTGTTCACATATAGTAAGAAGAACAGAAGGGGAGTCTATGTCGGTGAAATGATATGTGCTTCTTCGTGTGCATAGGAAGGAAGGGGTTGTGTTTGTGCTCTGCTAGGGTGAGACAGAACCGAAGGAACTCACACAATCGAGCCGCGTAAAGTAGGATGTGGTAAGCTTCGTGTGTGAGCTAGAGCAGAGGTAAGTTATATAAGGTTTGCTTAATATTTTTTTATAAGTTAATGAATATGTTATTATATATACAAATTTTATGTGTGTTTGTGTTTAAATGCAAGGTAAAAATTTAATTTGGACATTAAAATAATGATTTCATATTCAAAGGAAAACTTAGAGGAGCGTGGGAGTTAGGAGGATCAGTCAGAGCAACTTATAAGATAAATATTAATGGTATATTGTTATTAGAACAAATAGTATAATTATTTAAATTAAAGTTATTAAATTGTTTTATGTAATCAGAAGGGTGTAAAAGACTGATAAATTTTCAAATTTTGAGGAAGATTGAGAACTTTAAGGTCAATAGAGGTTAAAGTTTTTAGTCATTCTTGCATCTTTATCATTTCTTTCTGGTGCATAACTGATAGAAATCCAAAAATATAACTTAAAAAAAAAGCACTCATAATTGACCTCTTTAATGATTCATTTATAATTATTCACTGATTACAAATAGATGTCATGAATCCTTATTTACATGAATCGGTTATAAAGATAAAATCAAATAGTTTGAAACCAAATCTAATACTATCTAAAACTAAATCTAATTTAAAAAAAAACAAATTCAAACTAAAAGATTATTAAAAAAATAATAATTTAGCCTATTAAAAAAAATGACAAACCCTGAAACACAAATTCCTGATATCAAGAAATGCATTAATAAATAAGCGAAGACTATAAAACACGGTTGGGGGATTACAAAAATGATACGAACTAAAATCCATAATCCATACCTTGGCCCTCGAGTCATATTGAAGCACTTCCGATAGATTATCAAGCAAAACATAAGCTAGTTTTCTAAGGCATAATTACAAAAGAACAACATGAAAAAATTAGTTGAAATTACTATGAGTAACTTTGAAAAGAAACTAGGAGGGTGAAAATGTACCTTAAGCAAGGAACAATAGCTGCAGCCACACATATCATAAAAACAGCCTGAAGGAGATGAATACACAAATTCTAGTAACAAAAAAAAATTGGGCGAAATAGCCATTGTTCTTGCCAATCTCAAATAAAAAGCATGCCTTTGCTTTCAAATGTGTAATGCCAACACATTGTACCATCAATAAAACATAAGATATCAAAGATAGCCAGAGAGGTAAAAATAATAAATATTTTTTCTCTACGTTGCAGCTAATACCAGTTGACAACCTCCACAGTGGTTATAAGAAGCATATGCTACAACAGGCTTCTCAACTCCTATAACTAGTGTAAAGACAAAATTCAAATATAGACGGCCAAAAAATGTGATTCATACACATTTTTGACATAAACAAACATAATTTAAGTATGCTTGCTTTTTGTCCTAGAAAGGTGGATTTTGGCATAGATTAAAATAAAAATAGCACGAAATAGAAAGTACAATAAAGTTTCAAACCGATGTAATACGAAGCAGAATTTATCGTAAGAATCACACTACCTCTACTTCAACTTTCTCACTGAAAAATGCTAGATGAGCAAGAGTGATAATTGCAGACTCAAATCCAAGAACAGACTGAGCACCAAGTGCTATAACTTCATGGGCTTTGACTACTCTTTCTTTAGACGTCCTAACCAACTCAACCCCAAAATTGGAACTGCCAAAAAGAATACAATTGATTTTTTTTTACCACAGCAATCAACAAGAGTTCCTATTTAACTTTTATCCTTCTAAATAGTGAGCATGAAATAATATAAACAAGGAAAAAAAAAACAATCTAAGTGGCATCCAACTACATTTAAATTAACAACAAAAATTCAAAATGACAAAAGAAATCAAGAAAAAAAAAAATTACCGCAACAGCAAAAAAAAGAAATATTAGATTAAGGCATATTTTGGGCTTGGGCAAAAGTAAAAGCTACAGAAATTTTGAGAATCTTAGTAATCCATTTTAGATCATATTAGCACAAAAGAATGAATTTTATCATGTTTCCATTTCCAAAATTTTGCCAAACCGCATAAAAAATATATCATGATGAAAATTATTACTTACACCACTTCATTACTACCATCTCCGCATTTAACATCACATCATGCTGTTAATTTACCAAATCTACTTGACAATCTAATTTCCATTCACATTTATCCCCGAGTGATAACATATCCCAATCTGCCAAAACCAAAGAGTATATTTATCGAGTCACGTGATCATCATCTATGCTTCCACCATTCATGCAATACAATTCAAACAAAAGATTGGTTTTTCAAAAGCAAACAAGAATGAGTTCAACCAGACCAATTTGGACCTTATTATGCACTTTTTTATACTTGGGCGAGATTGCATGTTAAATCTTACCTTTTAATGAAAAAAAGATTAGAATAATTTTATCCATATTTTACATAATTTGAAAAAGGATAATTTAATCCTATACTTGGTTGCATGGATTTTGAAATTAGCATCGATGAATAAGATTGATCTAAGTTGTGCAAGTAAGTCACTCAAATATAATGCATGCAGAGCATCTTTAACTCTGCATCTTATTCTCTTTATTTCTTCATTTCTTATGCCCAATATCAATTGGCGTTAAAGAGAGATTTGTTCAATTACTTACAGTTCCATATTGAATTGAACTCTATATCCATTCAAAAGGTGATGGATTAACATTTACTAACTATATAAAGGAAATCCTTGAGGTACAATTGGGGGTTCATGCTAACTATTACATTCCAAAAACAATTCACAAAATGGTTCAACTGTAGTCAAAAGAACATTTAATAAAAGTAGCAAAAAACTCCCAAATAATGTCTAGGTGGTAAGAACAAGAGTAAATACCAAATATCATGAAATAACTCGTTATGGCCATCCCAAGTATGAAAAAGAACGCCAACTTTTCTTGCTAGAAAGATCCTAACCCGGTAATCCCTATCTTGAAGCATTTCAAAAAGTTTTCCAATCAATGTCTGCATGTAAGAAACAACAGCCCAATGGTAAAGCAAACATGCAAAGATCTCTAAAACCAAATTCAATAATGCTAAATAAGAAAACCCATAAAGGTATAACAAGCTTACTTGAGCAATACAAGGTTCAATTAACACAAAACTGCAAATGCAATCGATCAAGTTTATGCGGGCAACCCAATAAGAAAGACCAGTATCAGCTATTTTCCCCACCAAAATGCCAAGAAGATTTAAATTCTGAAGTCCAAAATGAAAAATACAAACATAAGTTCTAAAAATATTTTCAAAAAAAAACATTAAGTTCTAAAATTGGATATACAAGTAGCGTTGTTAAAAAATGCACGAGTCATTAGAAGAAATACTTGATAGTAATTAAGAGCTCCAAATTATAAAACTGAGCTTACAATAACAATAAAGCATTAGTAGTCTAGCATATTGAAATTATCGATTGAAGTAGTTTCATCATGGGAGCAGCAACATGCAGATAATGTGCAACAAGCACCAAAAATCTCTCTGACATTAAACAATAATTTCCCTTTTATTGCATACTTTTTAAAAATCAAAAAAAGGGGAACCAAGAAAGGCACAATTGAAACATTTTTATAAAAATAAATCCTCACTATAACCAGCATTAAACAAAAACTCTTGGTTTAAAGACCCACTACATCCACTTTTCCTTTCATCTCATGCTTCTTCAATCTCTAAATCCATAATACATTGATGGCCAAAAAAAAAAGAGAGCCTAATATAGAAAATCAATTTGAATGAATTTGGGCGAGGCAGAAGGAAATAATTATACAAAAAGTATAATATTTTTCCTCTTCTTTTCTCTTGTAATCTTGATGTAACATTGCCAATGTTTCCATCAACACTGTCAGAGCAGTCTAGCATAAGTTTGCATAGATCATATGAACTCCCGCACCAACTGGATCCCCAAATCGATAAACCAATGAAAGCATTTCAATATTCACATTGCCGTAAAAATTACAACCACTCCTTAGGTAACAGAATCCTCCAACATCGATGCCATAACTAGGTTCATAATCATGTCTACCATGCTTATAATCATTGCAGCTTAACTCACAACCAAATATTTCCTCATTGCACAATGGACACATTTTCATTACTAAATGGTCCCCTGCATATTTTCAATTCAAAATATTTCATAAAACTGCAAAATTAAATACAGTTTCTTTTATTATTGCATGTCATTTTTTATGCATTTTAATAAAGTGATTGTTTAGTGTTCCATTTAAAAAAGGGGAATTTACATACATACCACACAATTCCAATGTATTTGTATTTGCATATCTAATGCCTCAATTAACCTTTTTACATTACTGCCACACAAATTTTTCATCACGTCAAAAATACCACCATTTCAACTTTTAAAAAGTGAATTACACATGCAAAGGTAAGGTGGCACGCATGTAAAAATTGAAGTTTAGGTGCTAGATAGTGATACAAGAGTTAACCCAAATCACAACGGGACCATGATATTATTGCTGAAATTCAAATAGGTTTTACAAACAAACAACGGAAATATGAAATACCAACACGCACACAAACACCTAATTTGGTTTGAACCGGTGGTGGTGGGAAGGCAGCGGCAGCGGCTGTGGGGTAGTTAGGGATGGGTGGCAGCAAGAACAAGAGCGTCAATCCTAACCCATAGAAAGGTCCAGTCAGCCCCTGAACCATCCCTCTTGAACCGGTTCAGCCTCCCAACCAGTTCAACCATAGAGGAGTCCCATGTCACATAGATAAAAACATAGCAATTGAGTGGTCTGTATGTAAATCTTTCTTTAAATTAAGCAATAAATGCATATGAAATAATTACAATTAGTAAAAACGATAAAGTAAATTTTATGAAATTTGTGATAGATAAGCAGCTATACTAATAACATATGCAGAGAAAATCTAACAAGATGAGAACTGGTAAAAAAATATTTGATCTTCCGACTTTTGATATTAAATTTTGGATGAACCAATTGATATTAGAGGGTTGAAATGATCAACATTTACAGCGGTCATTAGTGAATGGGCCGAGTGACGATCTCATGAATTAAATATGTCAAAGCTCAAGCAAATATAATATCGCATCTCTAAGACAAAGAATATAGATAATAACAATGCAAATAAAAGTAAATGCAAATACGATATTACTTAGTACAGTGACTTAAATAACTTACCAAAAACAATTTTATGCATTTTTTATAATATTTACATTACTATTTATAAGCATATTTATTTATTTTACAGTTGTTACTCATGCAAACCATCAACCAGCATGCAAATTATTTCTTTCTTGTATGTCTGAATCTTATTTTAAAAATAATCATCTCATTAAACAAAAAACACCCGAATAATTTATTTGTATTACCATATAAAGAAATACGAGTTGTACAAAACTGAGCCTTTAGGCATTTACAAAGTGAGAACTATTTTTAAAAATAAGAGCAAAGAGTATGCTCTCATTTACATCTTTCAAAACAAGCTCCTTTTAAAAGTCAATGCACAATAATGTGTTATTCTATTTTCATCCGCAGCTAACTGTTGGAAAATAACTTGATTGAACTGTAAGAGAAATGCAAAACATGGGTTGACTTGTTAATGGGCTTGACAAACATTCCAAGCGTGGACACTCTGAAGTTGCTAATAACATTCACAGTCTCCCTCAATGAGAAACATCTGACAAGACAATGTGGTTTCAATCATCCATGGTTAAATGATGAGTTGGAGGGAAGTAATTGCTTGAACAACTACTAGTGTGTTATCCCAGTGTTGAAGTTGTCCTTCAATGGCTACAACAAAATCCCCAATTTCATTCCTGACGATGGCCCCAATACTTTGTCTAGTAAGAGGGTAGGATAGCCCCACCCACATTGTCCTTGAAATAATCCCGGGGGCCAAAAGGATGGGTCAGAACCTGTCAGTTGTAATCTCCTATAGTCATTCTTGCCTATTTTTTTGTGTTTGATTTGTACCGATAGTTTCCAGAGTGGTATAACTATCGGTACAAATCAAGGCTTGGAGAAAGTAAATGCAATGATAACAGGTGTGATCCCCGAGTTAACACAAAAAAATAGGCAAACAAATATTATTACTACTAAAGCCAATAGGAGATTACAACTGACACTAGAAAGAAAAATAACAACACTCAACAATCCAACTCAAATTAGGGTGGATCTCAAAGTGGAGGTGGTGATCGATGAAGGGTAGAACGTGGCAGATGGTGGACAAGGTTGTTGGCAAGCAGAAAACAATAAGGAAAAAGTTTTTGGGTTCCAGACAGTAAACACGTAGCAGGTATCGACGTCACACAGCTATCCAGAATGATGTCAGCAAAGTGGGAGGGCTAGAACATCAGTGGTAGCGATGATGGAGGGCTGGAACAGCGATGGTCGCATGTGAGAGGGGCTAGGATGGTGGCTACGTGGCGGTGAAGTGGTTCAGTATGGTTGGAACAGCAGTTCATAGGGGTGTTTCTCGTGGCCGTAACAGCAGAGAGGCGGCAAGGGAACTGAATATGAGAAGCTAGAACAGCAGCCAAAAGGCAGGGAAGGCGGCTGGAAAGCAGATACTGCAGAAAACAACCAAAAGAGGTTGTTTTGGGTTGCTGCAGCTGGAAAGAGTCGGTCGGGAGCAATGTGCGAGTATGCGGCAGGGAATAGGGGAAACTAATCACCACCACAGGAGAGAGATACAGCCGAAGCACCGCCCAATCACTAGGGTACAGCCCTTTAAAAGGAGAAACGAAAGTCGACAGTTGTCCTGACTAAACTCATACCAAAAACTAAATCTAGAATATCAGGAATATGAATACATAATAAGAGAATAACTAGGAGTGGCCCAAGAAAACCAATCGTCTCCTCAGAAGGGAGAAAACCTAACAGTTTCAGTTTAGGCAAAAAAATGGGTTGCACAGAAACAATTGCGTGTGAGATGCAATCCCACTTCCACGACCAGCATAATGCATGAGATTCTTTCGTCTTGTAGTTTCCCGCATCACGCGTCAATCGTGATATTTCCATGTCCCTCGGGCTTTAAGGCGTTGATTACTAGTTTTACACATCCCGCTCAGCGTCAAGGTGTTCCATGTAACTACCCATGCTTCTTAGCATTTCTAGGCCGCCAACATTCATACACCACATGTCCATAGATATGAGCAAAGGTCGTGTTGTTGGGTTTAACATTAGCAAGTTCATTCATGGCCTCTTTGAAGTTGTTGAATTGTGGAATGTTTAAGGCCCAACACTTCAAGAAACCTGTGCTGCGAAAAGCAACAAACAATTAAAATTAACATGAGTTTGATCCTTCACACCAAGAAAGCCCACAATGGCAAGCAGAAGTTTTGCTTGAACCTTTTAAGTTTAGCCAACCATTAGTGGAGATAGCACCTTTTAAGAGTATCCACAACAAAATGTGCACACGGGAGTGCAGCTTGATCATTTTGAGCAAATTATGAATCTTGGTTTGAGCATGACTGGGCAGTGTATGCTAACGAGGTGATGGTTAGCCCTGAACGTATGTTTAAGAGCACAGGTAGATCACTGGGCAGCTCAATTTAAAGTGGGATGTTAGCAATGAAAATTGTCAGCTCCTTCCCAAAACAACCGCAAGTCTTTCAAGAATCCACTTGCCATCATCAATGAAATTGGACACCAGTTTTCCCTCAACTTCTTCTATTTTAATATAAGTTAGCCATTTGGAAAGAAGGGTATCAAACACCCAGGCTTGGTTGAGAAGGCAAATTTCCTCCCCTTTAGCAACTCTCCTCTTGATGATATCCCGCATGCTAAATGCTCCTTCCTGAAGAATCTTTGGACTGAATAAGTTCGTTTGTAGTGCTGGGCTCTAAACTTTCACCATATTTGCTTTTCAAAAATATGTGTAATAAAGAGCTCTTGTTGATCATGAAGTCGCATGTTATGTCCTCTCCACCTTGACGGGGCATGGAAAACAAGTACAGCACTTTTAGCAGGCTAGCAAAAATTGTCCAAAGCTATTTAATGAAAGCTCTTGCTGTTCAAGCTCCTATGCCCGAGGCGGGGTCTGCATTTCCTCAATCTCCTATAGTGTTGATTTTCCTTGAAAGGTGTGCATGTTTGCATTAATGTAAAATAAAAAGAAATACAAGTGAACAGGTCAAAAACGACCTCAAAAAGATCACAACAAAAGAAACTACCCACAAGTAAAGCTATCCTCCCCTAACAAAGACAAAAGCAAGGGGGGACATTGCAACCTATCCCAAGAAAATGAGTTTTGCAAAGCATGTGTGGCACAAAAATGGGCATCTTTGTTATAGTCTCTAGGGGTATAGCAAAAAATAACTTCCTTAAACAAAGTTGAAAAGCCTAGCTGTTCACCATTCACATCAATTCGCCTCCAAGAGGAATCCTTCATAATTTGTTGACAAGCTTTAATAATATTTAAGTTGTCTCCTTCAATGACTATACCTTTGGCTTCATACATCCACGAACGAATGCAAACCTTTATGGCTAAAATAGCCTCCATCTCCATTTGTGTAGCATCCCTTCGTAAAATGTTTTTCTCGTAAGCCACCAAGGGTTCACCTTGCTCCGGGCAATGATTTTCAAGGAGAGGAAAAAAGCGGGAGGACCTCTGATCAAGTGACTGGTCTATTTAACTAGCTTTTAATTATACAATTTCGGGGATTATAGAAGATAGCCGCATCAAATATAGATATGAATTTTTTAGTACAAATGATCCTATAGTTGAAATATTTTTAGAAGATCTATATTTATTTGAGGATTTTTTATACATTTTTCCTTGTTTCTGTTTGATATCAATGAATACTTGAAAAACCAAAATATAGATATGAATTTTTTAGTACAAATGATCCTATATTTGAAATATTTTTAGAAGATCTATATTTATTTGAGGATTTTTTATATATTTTTCCTTGTTTCTGTTTAATATCAATGAATACTTGAAAAAACGAAATATAAAAGTTTATATTATGATATTTAATGAGACTAATTCTTCATTCACTTTATCCTGATGAGCACAAATCACAATAAATATCGGTAAAAATATAGTCTAAGTCATCCTCCTCTATTACAACTTTGGCTAACCTAAAAAAGTTAATAGGGTGTGACAGTAACTGAAGGCGCACATCATATTTTAATCTATTTGAGTTTCAAAAGAACTTTTTGTCTAAGAATTTTGTATAGTGTTATTTTCCGTCATTTTTACTTTTTTTTTTAATTTTTAACAAACTAGATTGTTTCCATTCTGATGTGAATTTGTTCAGAGTTAAGCATAGTAGAAAACAGCTCTACAAAAAAATACAATCTTTGATGTAGTTGTATTTGGCTTTTGATCTCCACGACCACAACAAGGATCCTTGCGATTTTATATTTGAGAAAATCGCTAACGATAATGTCTCTCACTGAAAAAAATATTGTTGCAAAAAAAATCAAAATGAAATAAAAAATAACATCAAACAAAGTATTTTAAAAAAATGAGCATAATTCCATATCCGTGTTAGGGTTGGTGTAGCTCCTGTGACGGACAAAATTAGAGAAAATCGTCTTAGATGGTTTGGTCACATTAAACGTCGATCATCTGATGATTCGATTAGGAAAGTAGATGTTTTAGATTCAACTTGTGTTAAAAAAGGCAGAAGTAGACCTAGGAAGACTTGAGCTTATTGTATAAAAAATGATCTTAATTTACTAGAACTAAATAAAAATATGACACTAAATAGGACGCAATGGAGAAAAAGGATTCATGTAGCTGACCCCACGTAGTGGAATTAAGGCTTTGTTGTTGTTGAGCATAGTTCCAAAACCATTAAAATTTTTAGCAAATCTTATTATAAAATATTTTTAAGACCCAACAACTTTTGGAAAAAAAAAAAACAAGACAAAAGGAGCTTTCAGGTTAGAGCATCTAGTAGAATGATAAAAAAGAGGAGAAATGTATGAGCATTTACAGATTAAAAAAGCTCGATGCCAACATCAATGCCCAAAAATTCAGTAGCCATTAAAAGTGCCAAAACACAGAGAATAAAATCATAGAAGTTAAGTAGAAAAAGAAAGAAAGGAAAAACTAATATCCAAAAAATAATATTGAAGAGGGGAAAAAAACATGCATGCATGCAAACGTACATACAGCCATACACATTAATTTCATATCCATTAAAATAGCATCTCATACACCACATGGAAATTTTCCCTCCTATTCAAACATTTCAATTATGCAAATACAAACTCGGCACTCAAGAGTGCGCTCTGCAAAAAAAGATGCACCAATAAATCTTTTTTCATCATCTCTGACCACCTATAGCATTACTACAAAAAAGAAACTTAGCATCACCCCTCAATATCTAAATATGATTGAGTACACTTGGCCACTCCAGACAATGTCAAACTTCAGTCATTACTCCATCAAACACATATTAACAACATCAAGCAGGCATTCCAAATGCATTTTCTCCACACTAACTGCTAAAGCAAATTTCAATGCACTTGGCCAAAATGTTTTGGAAGTTAATAAAATCATATGTCAAACTACTTGATGTCCTTTATACCCTTTACTAATTGTCATGCCTCATCACCTCTATACAGAACTTCAAGGCATAAAACCAAATAACTCTCCAAAATTAATGTAAATTTGTCATATCTTTGCTCGATCACCCTACCAAAACATCATTATATAGCCCAAAAACATAAATTCATTTTAATTAGATATTCCCATAAAAATTAAATTTAATGCGAAAGTGGTTCTCTCACCTTATGATTTTTTTTTTCTAACATACTGAACAGACACTGTAATTTTGTATAGCATAAACACTATATGTGACACAGAAGCATCACGCGCAAAATTAGCGTGGTATCATAGCTGCTACAGTACCCCGAGAATAGTTATTGCAAGAGATGGGCTGAAATATTTATATTTTCGTTCCTTAAGCTTTATTTTCTATTATCCTTCATTCTTGTCTAGTCCTTCTAATATATGTATTGTATTAGAGTTTAGAAGTTAGTTTTTCGTGTGTTTTGTTTTGGACAGCCGTCGGCGTCCGTTACCTCCCTTCAAGGGATGTATACGAGAGTTGGAGTGGTACTCCGGTTGTACCACTCTCCTAAGGTGGTTTTATTTTCCCTCTTCCCCTTCCGCATCCTCATCACACCGCCCGATCAACTCATCCCGGACCACATCCCTTCCACGGAACCGCTGTCCCAACCCTCTTGCACTGCCTTCCTGCCACATATCTACTGTTCTAGCCCCCGGGAATCCAAATTCCACCTTGTTGCCACCAAGGACAGCAAGGACCTGTTGTCCCATTGTCATAACAACCCACTTGCTTTGTGCTCCCACCTTATCGCTATCTTCCAAACCCTCTCGCCAATCACCACCACCACCCCGAGATCCCACCTAAGTTTGATTATTTGTGTCTTGTCTGTTACTATTTCAGATTTTTGGGTGTAATTTTGTTTCATTTTTTCTTTCATGTGTGTTGCTTGTAGCTACTTATTTTCTTTCAATAACAATGTTTATTTTTCCTATTGTGGTTTGGGTTAACTCCGGTATCAATAAGCACTCCAAACTTTGCAACTTATATTTTTAACAAGCCTTGCAAATAAAAAATCAAACAACAAAGCCTATGAATTTCATTATTTATTTAAATACAAGCTAAAAAGTGGAATAAGAAAATGATTGCACCTCTCCCACTGCCATATCTTTGGAGTACTGATCAACATTAGCATTTTCGATGGTTGAACATCTGGATAGCAAGGTCCGGAGCAGCATGCGGATACATGTTAAAATACTTTCACAACTAAGTATTGTGCTTGCAGTTTTCTCAAGATTGTCACGCAAATAGTTAACCTGGCAAGCAATAGAACAAAAAATTAAGTATAAAGTTGTCAAACACCAAATGTGGCCTGCACTCCTAATTATTAAAAAAAAAATCATCAGTATGCAGGAATACAACTACAACTTAAAATTAACATGGACATAGATCCAGCGGAGATAATTTTACCAGATAAGAAAGTGAAACAGAAGAACCAGGGAAGTACTTGCATAGATTATACAAAATACTCTCAGAAACCTGCAGAAGAGAAAATGCTTCAAGTTGCTAGGCAATTCCCATCATAACAAATACAGAAGGTAAAAAATCTAACCTTAGCATCATCTTCTTTACGCAGAAATTCAGACAAAGTTTCCCAGGCAAGCACAGGGGATACAGAGAAAAAAGCAGAAATCACAGAAATTAATGTTAATTTACACTGCACGGGATAGTGAAACATGGTTGAACAATTGCTTGTAAGTGAAGTAAAGGAATCTGCATCTCTAGAACCATTTTCAGCGTCAAGATCCATGTCTAAGATGCGTAATGTACTCTCGGCTGCAGAATTGGAATCTTGAAAACCTGGGAATTGATGAGCTTGTGCGTCCAATCCAGAATTAAGGCCAGCTGCGGCAATGGAAAAAACAGCAAATGATCTAGCAAGGCCGGCCAAAATTTTCTCAACTGACCGAACGATACGAAGCAGCTCAGCATCAATTTGTTTTTCATCTTTAAAAAGCCCAAAAAGAGGACCAGAAATAAAACGTTGCAATGATAACAATGTGGACCATGAGCCATCAAATATGCTGCCCAAGCTAACAGAACCACCACGCCGAACTTCTTGACAATTTTCATCAATCAAAAAAGCAATCTGATCAATCAGCATCACAGTGTTGTTTAACAAATTATTGTAATAAGCTCTTTTATCCTCTCTTAGCCTGCAACAATGTCAAAATAAAATTTTGAATTAGGAAATAACAATATGTTATGAAAAGAAATTTAAGATTTAAAGGATACGTAACAATGCTATTGATACTTACAAAGCCTTTTTAGCCAAAAATAACATTACTAATATGTAATGTGACAAAATCACAAATTTAAAAATATCAATTAAGAAGAAATTTTGGAGAAAAAGTAAATATAAAATTTCAATGCGCTGGTTAAGCAGAACTTTGGCAGTGATGACTAACAAATTTGTTGATGCAATTTTTCATACAGAAAAAAAAAAGAAAATTACTAAATGAAATTCAGCAAACCTATGAATACAGTACACGACTATATGCATCGACATTTTGCAAATTACACGAATTTCAACCTAATTGATAAGCATTTAATGTCACAAACCGGCTCGGCAATTGGAATTAACCGAGGCAGGAATAGATGATCGAATGGTAACACTCATGTTTTTCTATTTTCATCTTCTAATTAATATTTCATAAATTCCAAAAAAAATGAAGGAGCCATTAATTAAACAAATGATAAAAGTTACCTCACTTTGTCCCTTCCTCCAATGCACTAATGCCGACCCTAATCTCACCCGATCATTTAGTTTGATTGGTTGATCAATTTTATGATTAAAAAATTTTTCAATTAGTGATTTATGTTATGATATAACATAAGGTAAATTTAATACTTAATACATTAATTAAATAGATCTGAACTCAAAAAAATCACACTAACCTTCCTTGGGCTCGGATCAGCCAAACAGCACGTGCGGCTGCTTCTTCCATATGCAAGCCGCACGATCACCCATTTCTCCCTTACTTTTGCTTGAACCCACACAAAAATACTTAACTCCACCTGGTTTCTATTCTTCTGATATTTTTTATCAAAGTCAAGGACAGTATCTAACTGTTTGATCAGTCTAACGACACAAGTAGCATCTATAGAAGCCCATTCAAACATTCACCTAATGTTGTTTTCCACATTTGGCACAAGTGACTACATTACTCCCATCATGGAATCTATCAAAATTGAACTTGGGCTTCTTCCCATTAGATTTTTCTAATTGATCCATATGCTCTCATTCATCAATAATTTTCCCCTTATGCTCCTTTTTACGCTTATATAGAAGTTGAAAGTCAATCTCTAGTCGTCTAATCCACTCGACTAACATTGAGTAGTTATCAATCCCAAATGGCAGCAACGACTGCCTAATCGAATCCTTCAGTCCGAAAAAAAGAACTTGTATCACTTCTATTCTACAATAGCTATCAGTTGTGGCGCATGCTCCAATAATGCAGTGAACTCTACTTCATAGTGCATGATTGTTTTCTCTTCTTATATCAACCTAATGAATTTTTTATGCATCTATCTTCGAGTGAATAGAAGCACACACTATTCTTTAAAAAGCTCCACAAAATTCTGACAACTTACCATCAGTTTAGATATATCCCCTAGCCTAACCTGACGCTAACCACACTACCACCTTTAGCTTCTCCATCCAGTAAAAATGTAGCTAATGATACTCTTCTTTCATGAAAAAAAAGCATTTAGCATTACTATATTAAAAACGTACAAAAACTATGCATGTGGACATCAATGGTGTATAAAATAGAGACTTGTCATCTACAAGTATAGTAGATAGTTTCATATCTTCATCTACATGCATCAAAACAAAAGGACCACTAAGGACTTGCTTGGCAAAAAGATGAGCGATCCTATTACATTCTCAAAGCATATGAAAAGAAAAACTTGTTTAACAGATATTACAAAAGCAAAATCAGGTGCATCTTGTGGTCGTTGGCACCAAGTGTCTCGCTTCATAGTGGATTTCAAAAAATGCATAATAATCTCATTGTCACCCTTGATAATAATGCCCTTGCACTCGAGCATCCACAGTTGGCAAATAGATTGAAAGAATTTGATGGCTTAAAGCTCAATTGAGCGTTGTCACAATGTTGGAGGTAGTAGTCGGTAGCAATAATCTTGTTCCAATGTTCGTCACGGATGATGCATCCAGTACTGATCGGCCCAAATGGGAGAAGAACACCATTGACGTCACTTTGAACCATCCTGAGGGAGCATGCCAGAATAAGGTAGAAAAATCCAACCCATAGTGACAGCTAGCATCCAATTGCTCGCGGAATGGAAAGAGTGGTGTCTTTGAAAATGCTTCCAGAATAGTTCTTGTAAGGATTGTCGGCATACCATACAAGTGGTTATGTATCTTGCCATTGCGGGCTCTCTAATAGTAGTGTATGGTGTAGCAAAAGCAGTGATCATGTGCAAATTTGTGCTTGGGTGTCCTCCTGAGCTCCTCAATAGCATTGCTGAAATTGTTGAATATAGGCACGGTGATGCCTCATCTTTCAATGATAGATTTAACCCATCAAAAAAGTGAGCAATTAGTAACAATGTGGTCCCTATCCGCAGTTGAGCATTCCCTAAGACAATTCAGAGAGTCAGTGAAGCCCCTCGTAGCAAGCCAAAAGGTGTGTAGGGATTGCATCCTAGGTCATTTGCCCAAGAAAAATCTTTCCCTTGGGTGTAACTATAGCAGATCAAATCATTTTGAGTTGGTCCCTAATAGTATTCTTCTTTCACTCGGACATGTCCAGCTATCTAATTTCTTCTCTATGTGCATCAGTTAATTCTCCGCTTCAAACAAATCTTTAGTTCTCTTGACAAAAGTGGACACACAAAAAAAACATCTTCAAATATTATCCACAACTGCATCACTTTCATTACACTGTGATCTGGACTCTTGAATTAGATGTTTCATAGCAGCTATCATCTGGGTTAGGGCATTCAAATTCACAGTTATATCAAGTTGTAAATCCTCATCCTCTGCCGCATCCATAATCTCGAGTGCATCTACTCGTCTGAATTAAAATAATTACATAATTAGAGTTTACATAAACTTTTTATATTATTATTATTAATTTTCTTGTAATTATCATTTTGGTTCTTTCATCAAGATTGTATTAATTATATTTAAACCTTATTACTTGGATATCACTTGTCACAGTCTGACCCAGGTTTGGAATTAATCAAGGTGAGAACAAACAGTCAGGCGACGATCATGTATTTCTATTTTCATTTTCTATAATTAACATTTAATCATTCCAAGAAAAATGAAAAAGTCACTATATAGATATATAAAAAACTTAATAAAACAAATGATAAATTTAACTTAAACTTATCTCACTTTGTCCCTTCATCTAATGCACTAATGTCAATCCAGATGTCACCCAACCATTAGTTTGACTGGTCGAACAATTTTATAATTCAAAAGTACTTCAAATGGTGATTTTTTGTTATCAATTAAAATAAGGTAAAATCAATACTTAGTACATTAATTAGATAGATCTGAACTCAAA
This sequence comes from Phalaenopsis aphrodite, assembly GCA_003013225.1. Lineage (NCBI taxonomy): Eukaryota > Viridiplantae > Streptophyta > Magnoliopsida > Asparagales > Orchidaceae > Phalaenopsis > Phalaenopsis aphrodite. Next base: position 384,486 of record NEWO01000507.1, on the reverse strand, counting down.
AACATTGCCCTAATCTTGCTTGGGCTCAGTTCGGCTACACAGCATGCAAGGCTACTTCTTCCGTACAGATGCCATGCAATTCCCCTTTTCTCTTCTTTTGCTCAAACCCACACAGAAACACTCTGTTGGGTTCAACTTGTATCCCGCACAAAGCCGCACAATTTGCCTCCACACGCAAAGGTTCGAATCTTCTCACAAAAAAGGCTTCGACAGTACTCACAAGGCTCTCTTCCTTTCAGCTGCTAGGCTAGGGTTCGGCAACCTCCCACGCCTTTTCTTCCTCCTTCATGTCAATGCCCTCAGGGTTAACTTCTTCTCTGTCTCCTGCCCTCTCTATTTGATTAGCTTTTAAGATTTCGAATAAGATACTTATCTCTTTAAAACAAAATCGTTGAGATGTTGCTCCCTTCGGATCGACGCTACTATATTATATTTCCTTTATTTTAATTCATTTTTATTATTATTCTTTTCAGTTATTACATTTAACTCCATAACCCCATTGAATGTGATCACTTAGTACGAAGTACTTTCAATTCATCAGACTAAAAGAAAATTATCAATGATAATAAAATAAACAAAGCGTATTAAAATTCTGGATAAGTAGCACAAACTCTATGATTGATAAAATAAGAACGCAACCTTTGGATCATAAAGCCTAACTAAGAAGACAAAACTCGTATCATAATGTAGCTAGTGTGCAGTAAACCAAACACATCAAAATGTCATCTTCTAAATGAAAAAACAGTTAGTATCAAAAGTTTAGGCTTACCAGAAAGGATCATATTTGTAATTTAAATGAGGTGACATAGAGTCCACGTCTAGAAAGATAACTAACCTCGAAAAAAGTAAACCGTAGACAAAATTGCACAAAAATGAACAAAAGTTGATGAGGTCCCCTAAAACTTCCTTCCCAAATTCTTTGTTTGAACTCATAAGAACTGATATGTGCTCTTCCATTTCAAGTAGTAACGGCTCGCGGATCTGTCGAGGAATACAGATGCTACAATAGTGCTTCCCTTGCACCTAAGGATGCAGAAAAGTTAATTATGACCAAGTTAAATATATATATAAATAATTAATTATAATATTATTAACAAAAAAGTACCTGAACAGGATTATGTCTATTCAGCACGCTTAAAGTTTCAACTGAGCACTCAAACGTTTCAGCATCTAATAAAGCCAGATCTGAATCATCCTACGAGGACAACTAAATTAATAATAAATGGTTCGATCGATTAAACATAAAAGATCAGAAACATAATGGGAAAGAATCAACAAAAAAGTTCAATATTTACCTTGTGACAATCTGCAAATATGGATACCTTCTCATAAAAAGGTAAAAGATGACTATAACCAGCAGTAAGAGAATAACAGACTGCGGGAATCAACAAAATTGTATGCTCATTTAAAAAGTTGGGTTCCTGAAATAAATTAAGAATAAGCAATTCGTGCTTTAGTTTAGTACAAATGTATGCTTAAACAAACAGATTAAGATAAATGCAGCCTTTGAAAACAGAAACTGGCAATTATGGAATAACTGTAATATGTACAAAGCTGAAAGAATTTCAATTTTGTTTTTTTATTATTGCTACAACCGAGATTGATACAAATAACTGCTTTAAGTGCTTTCCAAGTCCAAGGGTTATCAACTGTAAAATGTGCTCGTCAACAGACAAAATAGCAATGAACTCAAGGCAATCCAACCACACACTTGTTAGTCACTAATCTACCTTATGTGGATTGGGAATTGATGCAAGATAAGCATGGGAATCGTCGTGATAGAATTAGATGCTCCATCAATGAAAATGCCCATAAGAAATAAACAAGGCATGAATGAATCGCAATTTAGCAACAGATCACTCAGTTAAATTAAGATAAGATACATGTTTAACAGAAAATTAAGTATATAGTTATTCAATCCAAAATTAATGGTAATTTGACACGGTATAAAGGCTAAAGCATGTGAGGTTTTGTATACAACTTTCGTTTAGCATTTGGATATTTTCGGAATAGAAAATAACATTTTTGGAAACTTTTCCAAAAATGGTTGGAGTCTATTTATTAATTCATTTATTATCTATTGAGGGGCTTTCTACTTCTAGCTTCGACATGGTATTAGAGTAGAGCTATAATCCTAAGCATATTGACACCATTTTAGGGCTCCTAGAAGGGGTTTAGGAAATGGATTTGGCATAAGTTGTGGAATGGTAAAGAACTGACAAAAGGGGATGTCGGCGGTATTTGAAAGGGTGTATGAGGCGAAATCTGCTGCTAAAAGGCAGGTTGGACAATTTTAACAACTACCCGGATAAAAACAGAAGCGGCAAAACAGCGAGGTGTGAACAGCAAGTGGGATTCATCACCTGTTCTTGAGTAAAATACAGACACACCACTTGCAAAAGAAAGAAGATATAGAACTCTGGAAGCATAAAACTGTAAATGGAGTCTCAAAAAACAATAGCAATATTCAAAAGTCTACTAAATGAGGAAATAACAACATATAAATAATTACCAATAGAAAATAACCTTGATTAAAAATAAAATAGAAACAGTATGAAATCCCGAAGAAATTGCCAATGTGCCCAAAACTACCTGTTCAGTCTTTCTCAAAATTTGAAACAAAGGCATGACTGTCCTTATTGCATTTGAGACACAAGATCAAAATCTTTCTAAACGTGGGGCGCACGTGACTGTCGTAATTTCATGGTCCCCAAGCTATGGTTTCCAAGGATACATGATTACCATAATTACGGGAGTCCATATTTTATTGAGTCATATTCCTATTTCTATTTTCTTTTTTATTTTTTCAGCAAGTTCTCTTCGTTTATTCTTCCTTTTTTTGCTTCTTGCATATTTCTCAGGATTCTAATTAAAAATATAGCACTAAGGAACTTTTATTTGTGTTGTATTAAACTGTTTGGTTTATCAGATTTTTTTTAGTTCAAGTATTATAGAGAAGTTTTCTCTAATTTTTACTCTCCGGAGTGTCATAGTATATTACATTAGCAAGTGGTGAGTCTGTAGCTTGCCCGCGAACAAGTGGTGTGTCTGTAGCTTGCCCGCGAACAAGTGGTGTGTCTGTAGCTTGCCCACGAACAAGTGGTGGATCCCACTCACCGCATCTATCAAATAGATTCACTCTAACTGCTATTTTTCAGCCGAATAGTTGTTGTAAGTGCTTCCAGCTGCTGGTCACAGCATATAATCGCAGTTTTTTCGTTTATGGTTTGTTGTGCTGCCATCGTTCAAGCCAAATTTCAATAGTCATCCATCCTCTTACATTTGTTACCCATCCTATAACTTCTCTAACACCTTTTTGTATTCTATCACACCTTCTACGAACCATAAAAAAGTATCATCTGGTATCAGAATCTGGCAAACCCAAAACCTTAGAGAATTGTCCTTCTTACACCTAAACCAAGAATCTATGCAATCTAACCTAACACCCCCCAAAAAAAATTCCCATACTTCATCCACGTAGCCCTAGACCAAACCTTAAATTTTGAAGTAAAAATTGAATTGCTAGATTTTGATGGCCGCATAGATCCAAACAAATTCATAGTGACTCTGAGCAATGGAACGGATCTTTGAATATAAAAATATTCCACCAGACGAAATGGTAAAGCTAGTCTCCATAAAGTTAAAGAAACGCTCACCTCTGTGGCAGAAAAATTTAAAACACCTATGTCAACAAGAGAAAATAAACAAAATTGCAACCCAATCATAATGTTATTATCACACAACCTACCAATCATAATGTTATTTTCGTTCAATTCTAGGGCCTTTTGATCTCTTTTATGCCTCTTTCTATATTACATAGCACCTCCTTAAACAACCCTGTTGATCATAAGCAACTATGGAATGAACCATATTAAAATAAGAACGAGAGGTTGAGACATTACATTCTCATAAAAAAAACTCCCAATATCCATTCTTACATGTTTGTGTGACTCTTTATGCTTTGAAGCTATCCTTTATCACCCCAAACATTTACCACAGTGGTCCATGAGACCTCTTGCGCCTGACATATGGCGAACCTCCTCTTCTACTATTTCACCTTAATACAAGGTGCCACATTCTTGTGCGAGCAGAAGAAATGTTCATTCATCCTGGTATCACCCTACTTAACTATCTTGTCACAATAATTGCAATTATTGCAATTCAAATAAACACGTATTTTTATTGACACCAATATCGACTTAGTCATTATGTCTCAACATCGGATCTTGCCTATGCTTTGTTGTGGATTTCTCCTTATCCCTTACCATTTCTAACAGAAAAAAAATTGAATTGTTTTATTCAAAGTTCAAACAAATTTGAATAATCGCAAAACACTAAAAAAATTTAAAAAAAAAGTTTATTTAGAGATTGTCACTTGATGGAAAAATTGGGTGAGAAAATAGAGATCTAGATAGAAGAAAATAAATTAGTTTTTTTTTTCTTTTTTTTTTTTTTTGGTTGGGTTGGGTTGGGTTGGGTGGCGAGGGGGTGACACGAGAGTGATCGTGTGCAGCAAGTAGAGGAGAATGGGGACTAGGGTTGTAAACGGAATTGCTCGTGAACAGTTTGTTAGCATTCAGCTCGATTTGCATATTTTTGTTCCATGTTCGACTCATTTAAATTAATCAAAAAGATAGAAGTAGAGATTTGGATTTGAATCTGCAACATTCTTGTGCAATAGAAAGCGCAAAATCACATGACCAAATGAGATATTATGATTTAAACTAAGATATAAATATATATAATATATTATTGTATAAATAATATATATAATTTCTTCATTTCAAGCTAAAATGAGCCGAACACTATCTAACAAAGGGGTGTTCGTGTTTGCTCATTTATAATTCAATTTAAAAAATTTGTTTATGTTTGGCTCGCTTACTTAACGAGTTGAACATGAGTTTTTCTCAAACAATGAGCTTTTTTTATAGCCCTAATGGAGGCAACAGCAACAGTGAAAGCAGAAGGCTACCTCGGCGACTAAAGTAACAGGCAATGGGAGCGGCAACAGAACTAAGGATGGCCAATGCATGCACAAGGGAAATTCATGAGAGGAGATCTTCAGAGTAAGGTGTGGTGGCAAAATTAGCAGGTAACTACAGAGGTAGTAAGAAGCAATGGCGGTGGAGAAATAAGAAACAAGAAGCACGAACGGCGACACTAAATATGGTGCATAAAAAATTCAGATCGTAATATCATCATGAGAGGGAGGGCGGGGGGAGATCACTTGCGCAAGGACTATAAGTCAATCAATGAAGTTTTAGGTTAAAGTACAAATTAAAATAAAATAATTTAAGATAAAAACTCTGAGAAAGCCTCAAGACATCTGAGGCGAGGGGCTCCTTGAGGCACGCCTCATATTTTGCGGCCCTCACCAAATGTAAGGCATAAGCCTCGCCTAGGACTCTTGAGATGTGCCCCCCCTACAAACTGAATTGCGAGGTGACTCAAGTTGTGCAATTTAAACAAAATGAGACAAAGCAAGCATCAAACAACCATTAAGTCTATGGTGTTCTCCAAAAGGAGGGCCTGTAACATTACCTACTTTAGCTGTTGGAGCTTGAGAAATCCTCTTAACAGCAGTACTCACCATCATTAGCACTAGCATTCAACTTTATGAATTTACTAACATGGTTGTTAATATCTAAAACATCCAAGTGATTGCAATTAAAAGAGTTACAACGAAAATCAGTATATTTTGTGTGAAGTCCTAAGATTGAAAAGCATTCGCTCACATGCTCAACAAACAAATAATTCTAATTATAAAAAATCTATTAACAAAGATAGATTTCAATATTCAGGGTATCTCTCAGTTGGCAAGGAAATACCACATGACCTTCTCTTGAGTTTGATGCAAAGGAAAATAAAATAAAATATACAAATATGAATTACAAGAACTGTCTCCAATATGTTAAAACAAACCTTCAAATTAACCAGATCTAAGGATGCCTTCAGTAGATTTTTTCTGAGATGATAAACATCCCGAAGATCACCCTGGCAGTTGTCGCAACAAAAACAATAAGTTAGAATATTAAACTCTGAAAGAAAAACATAGGAAATAAAGAAATAAAAAATTAATTGTTACAAAAATGAACAATAAGACAACAATCAGAAAAAGGAAATTTGTCTTTCGTTTAACTGAAAAAAAAATTTGTGCAACATTTGATATATTCTTAAAGTGATCACAACTTGAAATTTATTCTGCACTCCTTTTATTTAAAATGGTGGAACCCATGTTTCATGCAGTAACTAGATGCTCAACATATATTTGGCATTTCAGTAAGGTGTATAACAGCTTTAATCTCATTAACAATTTCAGTCATTATTTGGTACAAGGGATAAGACATTTTTAAGTCTCATATCGCACAAACACCTCCTCAATGAGTTTATGTGTAGAATAGTGTGTGAATGCTTTAGATATAGAGATGACTTTATTTACTGTGAAACTTAGGCTCTTTTTAGGGGCAGCTGCAGCGGTTTGAAGAAACACTTGTAAAGTTGTTGAAAAAGAAGTTGTTGTTCAAAAAGCTACAATGGTTATTATAAAAAAAGATATTTTTAAAAAAATCAGACCGCAGCTTTCTAGCAGCCGTCACAGATGGCCAGGTGAAGTGGGAAAATGCAGCTTTCAACAGCAGTTTTTTGAGAACACAGATAAAATGCAGTATTGTCAAACAAGAAAAACTGCGGCGCGACGCCGCACCGCAGCCCTAAACGCGCCCTTAATACCAAATAAGCATTGGTCAACTTGTGTTACGTTGTGTTTCACCTAATTTAAAACCCACGGGTAAAATCCTAGATGATAAGATAAACAATATTAGTATTGATATTAATATTAATACTAAAATTAATAAAAAAAAATCTCCCAAATCATGCAAATACTAAACTTGTCTTGAACAAAAAAATTGAACATCCATTCCAACAAAACATGTCTGATATAAGAGTTAGCTTAGAAACTGATGACCATATCCAATTGAAACAGCTCAAGTTACCATAACGTAATAGGATAATAAATTAGAGGAAAGTAAGCATTACAATGGTGAGACCTAACCAAGTCAGGCTACATACAATTGTTTAACCTTGGCAACAATACATGATCCTCAAACAAGCTTTTTTGCATTCCAATTATGAAGATTTTTAGCCTTTCTTTTATAAATTTGGCTTAATAAAAAGCTCTATCAATTCCAAGAGCGACGCATATTTTTTACAAATTAAATTGAAATTAGCAAGCATGACAATACTCTCTTCTGATCAGAAAAAAAAAGTATGACACCAACGATCTTCTAAATCTCTAAATCAATTCCTAAGTACACTGTTTTATTAAGTAAACACTTTCAAAAGATAATCTTCAAGGAAGAAAGTAAGATGTTGACTTATATCAATTTTCAACATGTACAAATCACAAAGCAGAGGAATTATAAAGAGAATCAGTGGTTGTACAAACAATGGTCTAAATTTTCAATGACCGAAACCTGCTATAGTTGATTAATTACAAGAATTGATGAAACGAATTTGTTAATGTCCATCAAAGGGATCCTATGTTTCCTGGCAAAATAATAACAATCACATCAAATTTTGTCATCCAGTTCCTAAGCAAAATTTGGAGAATATTGAGAACACTGGAAAAATGTCAAGTGCCCAAAGGTTGTCCAAAATTCCTCTGTATTGCTAGTGAATTCCTGAAGCGTTGTGAATTACTATTCCTTGGGCGTTTGCATGCTGTGAAATTTAATAAAAACTTTCTTAAGGGAAAATACTCTCTATTTTTTCATTAATCAAATAACTAACATATGTACAACTCAGACTAATCCTCTTACAATTAGAGGAAAATTCATATCATCGTGATAAAAAGAAAAGAATCAAAACACAATAATGATTAACTAATGGAGCATAATTTCTCCCCGTAAATGTAAAAGTGGACCTATGATTTCATAAACCGTGTGCATATCAACTCCCTTAAGTTGGGTTGTATATGTCATACATCCCAACTATCACGGAGCCTAGAAAAGACAGTGTGGCATTGTGGGCTAAGATCACTAAATGGGTCGAGGAAGTGATAAGAATGTCAGCAATTTGATAGTGAATTGGAATATAACTTAGTTGAATAACCCCTCCATTGACCTTTTCAGAGATGAAGTGTATGTCAATCTCGATATGATTGGTTCGATCATGGTGTATCAAATTCATTGAAATACTGATGGTTGATTGACTATCACTAAATATCTTAATAGCGCTCCAGTTCTTCAATGTGAAGTTCCACCAATAGTTTCTTTAGCCACATCCTTTCAAAAATAACTAAGGTCAGGGCACGATACTCACATTCTATAATGTTTCCTGCCACCACAGCATGTTCTTTACTTCTCCAAGTAATCAGTTTACCACATACAAATGAACATTAACTCATGGTAGATCTTCTATAAATCAGTTCTCCTGCTCAGCATTAATATGGATCTCAATGTCATGGTCTATTTTTTTTTAATATTAATCCACGTCTTGAAGTCATCTTTAGTTACCTCATGATTTAAATGGCTGCTTCTAAATGATCTTCACTTGGATCATTCGTATGCTGGCTCATTACTCTCAAAGAAAAAGCAATGCCAGTTTTGGTGTGTAACAGATAAATAAGTTTCCAGACAAGTTTTTGATACCTTCATTTTTCAACGGGAGTGTTTCCTTCTCCTTTTGATTCTCATCAAATGGGATCCATAGAAGTACTTGTTGATTTGCATCCCAACATTTATATCTCCTACAAGTCATGATTTGCATCCCAACATTTATATCTCCTACAAGTCAAGAATATACTTTCTCTGGGATATAACAATGCCTTCCTTGGATCTAGTTACTTCCATTCCCAAGGAGTATCTTAAAATTTCAAGATCTTTGATTTCAAACATAGAAGTCATTATTCTTTTGACTATTGCAAGTTCTCTAACGTCGTTCCTTGTAAAAATAATATCATCTCTATATACAATAAAGATGGTAATCATACCTTTTTTATTTGATTTCACAAACAAAATATGATCAGCCTGATATTAATAGTACCCATTGGCATGAATATCATTGGTGAACCTTTCAAACTATGCACTAAGAGATTTTTTCAACACAATAATTTCTCTTGTTTACACACCAGGAGATCATTTGTGTTGTTCATTAATCCTAAAGATATCTCTATATACACTTCTTCCTCAAGATCGATATTAAGAAATGCATTTTTGATTTCAAGTTAGTGTAATTGTTTGTCCTGATTGGCATCCAATGACAGCAACACTCTTATTGTGTTGAGTTTCACCACTGGTACAAAAATCTCCTCGTATTCAATCTCTTAGAGTCTGTTTTCTATAAGTTTAGCATTGAACCTTTGCATGCTCATTTTTGCTATGTTTTTAACAATGAATACCCATTTCTATCCTATAGTTCTTTTTCTAGGTGGCTGAGTTATTATGATTCATGTATCATTCTTATCAAGATCAAAAGTCTTTTCTTCCACAGTCTTTTTTCAAGTAAGAATAGATAAGCATTCTTAGATAAAATTTGGGTGATTTGTAAGGGAAAGATAATTTTTCATAGGTCAAAAATTTTTCTATCGGGTGATTTAAACATTCTTATGCTTCTTCTTCTTCTTCTTGGTGTCCATGATGTGTTTACCCAACCTCTATGTGAGTACTCGGAGTGTGTGAAGTTGACCCCGGTGATTTTCATTCCTGATTTTACACATTGTCCCTTACATGCTAATTAGGCTTTTTCTTTCTGATGTACAAATAAAGTTCTTAGTTCTTGGCAGCAGTGGGAGAATTTAGTGTAGTAGGTTCATTTTCAGGTTAATTTGTGATATTAGGGACAAGAGTAGGTTCATCAAGAATTACAGAGAAATGAGCTTGAGGCACTCGCATGATACCCCAAATTTGATAATCTCTCCTACTCTCCTCCTGAATAGTAGATATGGGGTAATATGTTGGGCTTTCAAAGAAGATGATATCCATGGAGTTTTAAAATTTGTGTTTGGTGACCCCTTTTTATTTAAAAAGTTGCACACAATAATGCATCTGATTGACAATGGATAAAGTTTTATCTGATGTGATTGATGTAGAACATAAGTTATGCAACCAAATCTTTTTAGTGTTTAGTTATAGGTGACGCATTTATGAGGGGGTGAGAAGTTCGTTAAAGTTTAGCACTATGTTGGGTATCCTATTTATGAGATAAGTCAATGTGAAGATTGCATCCCCTCATAAATATTTGAGTACCTTGTTAGTGAAAAAATTGAATAAGACACTTCGAGGAGATGTAAGTTCTTCCTCTCAGTAACTATTTTGTTGGCATGTGTCAACACAAGAACTTAAATGAATGATGTCATTTATGGATGGATAAGGGTTTAGAGTGGATTTGTAATGGTCTTTTGCGTTACCGGTTTTGAGTATTTAAATTTTGCTCTGAAATCAGGTGAGGATCGTGTTGTAGAAGGTTTTAATTATACTGGCAGTTTTAGATTTTTTTATTCACAAGAAAGCGTTAAGTGATTTCGGAGTGATCATCAATGAATGGACAAACCACTTAACCTGATTTGTATTTTTTTATTTTTGAGGGTTCCCAGATATCACTATGAACAATAGAGAAGGGATGTGTTTGAATGCTCAAGCCGAAAATTTCATAACATAACTTGAATATCATGTTATGCAACAAAAACTTTTTAGTGTTAAGTTATAGGTGAAGCACTGAATGTGGGGGTTGATTTTATGAGGGGGTGAGAAGTTTGTTAAAGTTTAGCACTATGTTTGGCATCCTATTTATGAGATAAGTCAATGTGAGGATTGCATCCCCTCATAAATATTTGAGTACCTTATTAGTGAAAAAAATTGAATAAGACACTTTGAGGAGATGTAAGTTCTTCCTCTCAGTAACTATTTTGTTGGCATGTGTCAACATAAGAACTTAAATGAATGATGTCATTTATGGATGGATAAGGGTTTAGAGTGGATTTGTGATGGTCTTTTGCGTTACCGGTTTTGAGTATTTAAATTTTGCTCTGAAATCAGGTGAGGATCGTATTGTAGAAGGTTTTAATTATACTGGCAGTTTTAGATTTTTTATTCATAAGAAAGCGTTAAGTGATTTCGGAGTGATCATCAATGAATGGACAAATCACTTAACCTGATTTGTATTTTTTTTATTTTTGAGGGTTCCCAGATATCACTATGAACAATAGAGAAGGGATGTGTTTGAATGCTCAAGTCGAAAATTTCATAACATAACTTGAATATCATGAGAAACGGACTAAAATACAAGACTTGACTCAAGGAATTGTGAATGATGGGATGGTCCTTTTGAAGTAAGAGGTCTAGCAAGCAGATAAAGTTTATGATTCCCAACTCCATTACCTGAAATTCACACAAAGTATGGTAAAATTTAGCAAATACAATTCATGTCACAAGCTTACTAATAGAGAGTAAATTGCAGTTAATTTTAGAAACATAAAGAGCAAATTGAAAAATAATATCCTTTGTGACTATCACACTTCTTCCTTCCATAGATGAAAGGGAGCACTGTGGTTCTAACCACTGCAGCATGATGCTTGCAAGAATGGAATGATTAGAAAAAAATGATATTACTTGTTATGTTATCAGATGCTCTAGATTCTACCAATCAAGGCTGAATCTTTCTGTTGAAAGAATCAAGAGCAGATGGAAGACTAGCTTAATGAGCTAAACTGCTAGTAGAAGGCTCGGAATACTGTCCCAGAAGTCTTTGGAGAACTTAAAGTTGTTACTGAATTGAATATAATCATGACATTTATCTTCTTTTGATCATATGTTTGTTTGATTTTCCCCATCACTCTGAATTTGTTGTGCTTCCAATCTGCAAGCTTTCCATTAATTTTCCAACACTTCACTTTCAGATGACCAAGCTTTTGTAATGTTCACACCATGGTTTACTCCTCTTTAAATTGTTATCCTGAGATGATTTGAGAGTGTATAAAATCGAGTTGTCAACATTTGATGTAGTGAAATTATCTGTTATCATTATTTTCTTCCTGCTCATTCCTCCTCGTGCTTTAGCAAAGGCTTCACGAATTAAGGGAAGAATTTTGATTCCTTTGATTCTTTCTCCAACCTCCTCAAATTCCTTGTTCAACTATAGAAGAAACTTAATGGTTCTCTTCAATTCAACAACGGTTTTGTAAAGAGTGAAATCTTGTAAGCACCTCCACGTGTATGTTTCATACACATCTAGTTGGAGTCAATTTTTGGAGAGACTGTTGAAGTATTGAGAAACAATCAACTCACTCTGTCGTAGTTCATATAATATAATTTCAATGTCAAGCAACTTTTGTCAACACTTGAAAAGATTTCTCTTACGACATCCTAAATTTCTAGTCATTTTGTACAAGGGGAAGTTTTCGTCAATTTTTATGGTCATGAAGTTGAAAAATTATGACGTGATCATGTGATCTTCAATCTTCCATGATTGATGTTTAGGATAAGTATTTTCTCGTGCACGATTTTCTTCGATGAGATGATCATTTTTTCATTTACCACAGATGTACATAAACACAGATTAGGAAAGTTGGAGGAAATTAATAGATTTGAAATGCTACAAAATGAAACATCCTAGGTTCAAGTTAAAACATAATTTTCGAAAAAGAAAAAAGTAGCTTTTATGTCCTATTTGGTCACCATCAGAATTTCCGTTAGAAAGAGCAAGTTCCTGTCTAATGTGATTACGAGAAGAGGACACCCGAACAACTATTATGGACAACTCTAGAGTTGGGAAATGCGGAGAAGTCCACAGAGTAATGATCGTATGCAGAGACACGAATGATTGCGAGTGAGTTTACAACTGAGAAATGCATTAAAGTCTGTAACTATCCGATGCATAGAGACATCCAGCAATAAGAGAGAGCAGGAGACGAAATTGAGGTCCTGCTGGCTGGTTGGCGGCTACCAAGAGGATTCTGGCGGATGAGAAAGAGATATAGGCTTTCTCTCCTATCTCAATACCATGTGAAATTTAGAAAAAACTTTATTAGAGAGAAAAACTCTATTTTTTTTATTAAATAACTAATATAATTATAGCTCAAACAAAACATTTTACAATTACAGGAAAATCCAGTTCATCAACATAAAAATGGAAGAAATAAAACACAATAATGGATAATTAAGGGAGCATAATTTCTCCCCTTAAATGTAAGGGTGAACCCACGATTTCCTAAAGCTTGTGCATATCAACACATGCAACCTTCAAAGCAACAATCAACTCAATAAAAAATATCTGAAGTGATGTACGAAGAGGCCCAATTAAGATTTTGGACCAACTTAACTTGTTATTTCCAAAAAACGCAAATGCAAAAGGGGAGAAGTCCCAATCTGCACAATCATCCAAAAGTAAGTTGAAGAAAGCCTATTAGACAAAACATGAGTTTGTTGATGCGCACATGTTGCACAAGGAACAAGGAGGATTCAAGGCCATGTTCTACCTCCTTAATGACTGATGCTCAGTCGGCATTCAAGAAAAATAACAAGCCCCTGTTCCACTAAGTAGGGCCATCTACATGAATCACTTTCTCCATTGTCCTATCGAGTGTCAATTTTTCATTTAATTATAATAAATTAAATTCATTTTGTATATAACATGCCCAAGTCTTTTTAAGTCTACCTTTACCGTTCTTAAGAAAATTTAAAGCATTTACTCTCGTAAAAGGGTCATAAAATCGTCAACGTTTGACGTGGCCAAACCATTTAAGATGACTTTCTCTAACATTGTCTATCACTAAAGCTACTCCAACCCTTCCACAAAGATATTCGTTTTGCATTTTTTCTCTGAATGTAAAACCACTCTTCCACCCAAGCATTATCATCTCAACAACACTTAATTTTATGCTTATCTTTTACATGACAACATTTTGCAACATAAAGCATTACAGGTCTCACCACAATCTTATAAAATTCTCCTTTCTAAGTCTAAACGGTACCTTTTCATCACACAACAGGTCTAATGCAATACTCCACTTCAACCATCCAACTTAAACTCTACTAATAACATTCCCATTGCCAACACTATGAAAAATAGACCCGAATATCTAAATGTTCACTCCTTTTAATGACTTAATTACTAATTGTTAGAAAATGACCACAAGATCTACTACTAGTAAAATTACATTCATGTATTTAGTTTTAGATCTACTCAAATGAAAGCCTTTAGATCCCAAAGATGATCTCCATATATTAAGTTTTTTTTTTTCAACTCTCTCTCTCTCTCTAGTCTTATCCACAATAAGGATATCATCAGCGAAAGGCATATATCAAAGTACATCCTCATGTAAATGTCCAGTAAGAACACCCATAACTAAAGAAAAATGATATGAGCTTAAAGTCAATCCTGGATGTAATCTAATTGAAAAAGGAAAATACTTAATCAATCCTCATTGTTTTCAAATACAAGTAACAGCACTGATACATATCTTTATTTACTTGAATATAAGTAATACTAAGACATTTCTACTCTAGAACTCTCCAAAATATTTCTCTTGGAATCTTATTATAGCTTTTTTTTAATCAACAAAAATCATATATAGATCTTCCTTACTCTACTTGATTTCTTCATTAAACCTCTCAATAAACACAACTTTCATAATAGACTTGTCTGACATGAATCCAAACTGATTTTGAGAGATTTCTATATCGCGTACTAACTTATGTTCAATTATTATCTCTCATAACTTTAATTTATGACACATTAACTTAATTATTCAATAATTTACATACTCCTGTGAATCTCCTTTATTCAAAAAATATAAACCAATAATTTTTTTCTGCACACACTAAGCATCTGATTAAACTTTTAAAAAGTATTTAAAACTTTAGTATGCCAATAGATTCTCAAATTTTCTAAATATATTCATACTTCTATCGAAATATTATTAAGTCATACTCTTTCTCCAAACTTCATTTCCTTTAAAAACTCCTCAAAATTTGTTTATCTAATATGACAGTAAAAAAAAAGAAAAAAAAATTGATACTATTTACGATGTTAAAATCACAAAAGTCGATCGTATTTTCACAATCTTCATTAAGGAATTTGGCAAAATATCTCACCAACTTATGTTGAATATCCAAATTTAAGAAATATAGTTTTGGATTTTCATTCTCAATACATTTAACTTGAACTAAATATTTACTTTTATTATCTCTTTGCTCAATATATTTAAATCACCACCAACAAAAAGACATTTTATATTAAAATTCTAGGTCATTCTAAGATTTTTCTTTCGAACACATATCCAAATTTACTTGAGGAGCATAAGCACTTACAACATTAAGAATCTTAGAATCAACAACAATCTTTAGAGCTATAATTTTATCTCCAATTCCATTAAATTTTATAACATTACATTTCAAACTCGTATATAAAATAACACTTATATTATGTCTAGTAGGACCCCTACCTGAATAACAAAGTTTAAAACATTAAGCTATCAATATCCTTGATCTTTTTTTCAACCTATTTATTTTCTTGAAAGCATAAGATATTTACTCTTATGAACCAAAATATCTGCTAATTCTATTAATTTACCTGTAGGAATGGCTATATTCAAAATTCCTATCGTAGTAAAAATTTCATTAAATAACTTTGTTACCTGTGACTGACCATAAAGTTAGAAGTATTGCTTATTTAACACTACATGTGACAGCAATGTCTATGCACACTTTTTATTATATTCAGGTAATATTGCGCGGTGCTTCCAAGTAACGCTCTAGCATTTACTCAATGATTTAAAAAATTCATGTCATAGTTTTTCGAATATATAATGCAAGTTTCCACTTTTTGCATCCAGGACTTGAGACCCGGCTATAGCAAAATATTACAGTCAGCATTCAACACATGCTCAAAATAATAAATAAAAGCTTTTTGATTAATGCATATTGAATAAATTCTCTAACTTAATAGGCTTAGAAATAGTTCTTTTACAATAGATAGTTCGCTGAGTATATTTAATGTCATGTTTATTTCATTTTAAATCCATAACGAGTTATTAGGCAGTTAGATTTTGAGTGAAATTTAAGCAAAATTTAGCTCAAATATTGTCAACCTGTGAAAAATAACTTAAATCCTACAAAATGTCAGGTCAAAACCCCGCTTTTATCTTAAATCCTGGATCTACTATATCTTGGAATTCAAAAGATTTTACTTAAATCTACAGCATCTCAAGAAATTTTCTTCACGGTCTATCAAAACCTTGACCGGTGAGCTCTCACTTATTTGTCATCGAGGATGTTAAATACTAGGTGTGTGAAAGTTAAACATTGACAATTTGTTAATTTAATTTATTAATTTTGAAATTTTCATGTATTATTAAAACTAAATGTGTTAATTAAACAAGATACACTAATTTAATTTAGATTATAAGATTAAAAAGGTATTAACTTAAATAAATTTATACTTATTATAATTATGAATAGCTGAATAAGCGTAATAGATTTTAATTTTCTATAAATTTATTAATTAATGATTAATTGGGAAGTTATCTAATGCTAATTATAATTAAATTTGCCTAATTATAACTGAAAATTATTAAATAAAATTACTAAATCCAAACATTCAAAATAAATATAGATACACTCATCAAAATGGGGGTCTAGAGAAAGAGTTCAGAAAAACTTGAATTATGGAGGTCTACATTGGAGTCTAAAGGCCTTGTTTGCGAAGAACTAAAACTGAATACATAAAGTTGTAACTATGGGTGATCAAATCATTAAAAGGTGTGAATGTTTTAGATATCTCGGGTCTATTGTTCAAAGAGATGGTGATATAGATGGGAATGTTATTGGTAGAATTCAAGTAGGTTTGTTGAAGTGGAGAAATGCTTCGGGCCTATTGTGTGATAGAAAAATAACGCTTGAACTAAAAGACATAAAAGATGGAGCGAAGAACTGCAATGCTCTATGGCGCAAAATGTTGAAATTTAAAAGGGAAGCATAAAACAAAGTTAAGTGCAGTTGAGATGAGAATGCTTAGGTGGATGAGTGGCTTGACACTTAGAGACAAAATGCGAAATGAATATATCTGTGATAGGATTGGTATAGATCTAGTGGCGAACAAGATTAGAGAGTCATTTTAGATGGTTTTGTCACATTAAACGTCGACCATCTGATGATCTGATTAGGAGAGTAGATGTTTTAGCTTCGAAAAAGCAAAGGTAGACCTAAAAAGACTTAGGCAAATTGTACAAAAAATGATCTTAATCTATTAGAATTAAATGAAAATATAACACTCAATAGAACGCAATGGAGAAAAAAGATTCATGTAGCCGACCCCACTTAGTAGGATAAAGACTTGTTCTTGTTGTTGTTGTTGTTGTACATACATCAAAATATCATGAACAATAAAAGTTAGTTATTTAAAAAAATATTAACTTGAGCAAATTGGTATTATATTTTATTCTATTTAACTAAATAAAAGTTATCATGTTTCATTAGCATGATAAATTAATAAATTATTAAGGAAAGAATAATTGGGATCTCAGCTTAAGCTAATTATGATTCATTAGTCTAATTATGATTGATATAGGAAAAAAATATATAACAATATGTCACAATCATAAAAAAATTAAATTCAAAATTAAAATATAACTAGATTTAATACTGATCATGTAATTATTTAGGATTTAACCACCACAAGATTTATTAACTCCAATTTATAGCATTTACTGAATCCTATTTGACTAAAAGCCTAATTGCAGCCAAACAACCCTTTATTAGTCAACCCTTAGTCTAACAGTCTATACAAAAACATTCCGACTCTTGTACATTATAATATGATGATGTAATTTAAAGCAAATTTTGCTCCTAAAGCACCTATAAGTATCCTTTCTGTCTCCGACATTTGTCTTAACTATCTTTGGTCCCTTACTCCTGAAACAATGCCTCTCCTCTCTTTCAAGGCACCACCAAGATCAAACTTTCCAGGATCCACATCAGCAGTCGAGAAATAAAACTTTGCATGTGCATCAATTAGAAAGAATTAAAACAATATTTTCCACACCGCAACTATTGAACTTTTGCCCAAACAAAGATATCAAAATTAAAATTATTTAAATAGATGAGTGAAGATGTTAACGGAAATCAAGCCACCATAATAACAGCAACTACAAAAAGCACTATCAATTACAGAAATGCTAAATGAAGTTCAAAATACAAGAAACTTGACATACCTGAACTCCTTTCATTGAGAAATAACAGGTGATGAAGTACACAGCAGACCTGCAGTATTTATTAGTGCATTATGCATATGCATTTCTAAAATAACTCTAGAACAATACCACAAGGTTTAACTGATAGAAGTCATTTTATATAGTTACTGCTTACACAAGAGAAATTGATGAGCTAATCAAAATCATTGGAATGCATGAGCAGCTCTTACAAGGAATTTCAGGAACAAAGAAGACATTATCTTAAAGAAATGATTTAAATTTGTAAAACCAGACTGGTATAGCAGTTCAGCAATAAAGATGATGAAATATGAAAAATAACAAACAAACAAATTTGAAGAGTCATGG
This sequence comes from Phalaenopsis aphrodite, assembly GCA_003013225.1. Lineage (NCBI taxonomy): Eukaryota > Viridiplantae > Streptophyta > Magnoliopsida > Asparagales > Orchidaceae > Phalaenopsis > Phalaenopsis aphrodite. The sequence goes on along the minus strand of NEWO01000507.1, from coordinate 365,936 downwards.
GATTGAAATATGATAGACTTTGTCAGTGGCATTTTAGTATATTTCTTTAGCTATTTAATCTCACTTATCATAAACCAGAGTCTTTCATGTTATTTAATTATGTTATTTATTATGTTTTGTGCCGCGTCAAGACCATCTGTCCATATTTATCATTTTTTCAAATGCCAAAGTTAAGTCTGATCTTGTTATCATCTCAATGTTATAAGGAGTAGATCGAGATTATTTCAACTGGTATATATAAAAATGCCAACTATTGTAAATAAAGATGGATAACTTTGGCATTAAGAAATGGCAATGGCTCTTTCTTTTAACATAGGGTATCTTCCAATCTTCTTAACTGCCCTACAATTTATCTTCCCAGTTTTTACTCTCCTTAACAAATCGAGGTGTCAAAGTTCGTCATTAACCTTAAGCAAGACCTTAATTTCGTTGTCACGCATCGTATGAATTGAAATGAAAGTTATTCCAACAACTTGTTTATTGCTCCAACCCCTTTGATTCTCTACTACTTGGTCCCAAAAACTTCACAGTAAATTTCGTGTTTTAGGAACACAATAATTGTTGGGCATGTGAAGTTGTTAGAAGCACACATTGACGCACACTTCAAAAGCCAAGTGATGTGACACACTTGAGAGGCTCACGCAGGACTCAAGCGGGACTGGCTGAATGCAGGTCCAGCCCAGCTGCACCGATCGATCCTCTTGTAGGGGGACCCTCTCCTTCCTCCTCTTTACTCTCTTTTTTTCTCTCTTCCTTTTCTTTCCTTTCTTCCTCTTTCTATTTTCCTTCCTAGGCCCTTTCCTGATTTAAATCCTTTCCTAAAAGCCTAAATACCAATTTTACTCTCCTTTCTTAATTTAAACCTTTCCTATAAATCTGAGATCTTGATTTTAATTTTATTCTCCTTCCTTAATTTAAATGTTCCCTAAAATTAGGTCAAGTCTCCTATAAATAGAAGTTGATGTGTCAAGAGTTAAGGGTCTTGATTTTGAAATCTGAATTCAGTTTTTTCTGAGTGTTTTCCCACTTGAGGGTTGTATCCGACTACGATGAAGGTGCTCAGGCTGTAACCCCGTTTGGGGTGGTGTTTATCTTCGTTGTTCCGACTACTACACCTCTTCCAGCAATCCACAGACGGCAGCTTCTCTGCCTCCCACCTACTCTTCCAGAGCGCCGCCCTCCTCCTGCAACCTCCCTGTAAGTTACCGCAACCATGCTACTCTCCCAAACCGCCAAAAGCTCCCCTGCAGCTCCCAATAGGCCGTCGCAACCCCTGCAGCCATCTTCACAACAGGTTGTTGCCTTCTCTCCAGCGTCCAGTCTGCTGCCGCCTCTCTCCCAACACGCAACTCCCGGCGCCTCCAGCCACTGCAGATTCTCTTCCTACAACCCACTGCCTCCGCTTCTCGGCTTCTGCCGCCACTCTTGCCTCTGCACCGTTCCTCAGCTTCGGCATCCACACTTGTACAAAAAAAGGAAGGCGCTTTACAGTTTTTTCATTATTTTATTTTCAACATTGTATTAGAGCAAGATTAGGGTGTTCCTTCAAGCCATTGTTCTTTTTCTCTAAGGTTAGGATTTCCACTTTCTTTGTTATTATTCTCTAAGGTTAGGATTTTCACTTACAACATTTGTAATTATTTTCTAATGTTAGGGTTTCCAATGGATTTCCACTTTCTTTGTTATTATTCTCTAAGGTTGGGATTTTCACTAACAACATTTGTAATTATTTTCTAATGTTAGGGTTTCCAATTCCAATCAATACATATATATATATATATACATGTGTGTGTGCACATCTCTCTCTCTCTCTTTTTCTATGTGTGTGTGTGTGTGTGTGTGTGTGTGTGTGTGTGTCTATATTTGTTTGTGTGTGCGTGTGTGTGTTCCCATCAGGAAATAAAGAAAATGAAAAGCAAGCATGTGACTACTAGGCATGTAAACTGCATCAACTATAAAATAAAATAATCAAGCAATGAAAGACAGACATACGGTGAGGACATATATTTAAATAATCGAAGGTCCCACATATCATGAGGAACAAGAGCATCGCTAACTTGCTCCTGAAAAATAAAATAAAATAAAATAAAATTTAAAGCTGCAGGTTAATATATAAGAAAAATTAAAACATACATGAATACGTAAGCTGACATAAATACAATAAAAAAAAATTACAAAACAAGAATAAAGTAATATAAAATAGCTACTGAAAGAAAGGAAAACAAAAGGATACGTACATGCAAAATCATATTACCAAGTAGAGTCAAAGCAGCATCAACCTAAGCAACAAAAAAAATTAGCCATTAGAAATGGAAAGATAGCTATTAGTAAATGCAAAACTCGTGCTCAAGAACAAAAGTGGTTTAGAAAAAATTTAAGCAGTACATCAATTCAAAGTTTAAAAAAAAAACTAAAAAAATAAATAAATAAATAAAGCTGACAGAAACAAATCTAGTAATACAACAACAACAAAGCTTTAATCCCACTACGTGGGGTCGGCTCCATAATCTTTTTTCTCCATTGCGTCATATTTTCATTTAGTTCTAATATATTAAGATCATGTTTTATACAATACACCCAAGTCTTCCTAGGTTTACCTCTGTCTTTCTTAACATAAGTCGAATCTAAAACATCTACTCTCCTAATCGGAGCATCAGATAGTCGTGTCGGCCAAATAATTTTGTGGTGTCTTTATTTATGATTTAATTTAATTTAATTTATATATATGAGATTATAAATTTATAAAATAGTAATTTAACTTTGGAAAATAATGTTTCAATTTAATTTATATATTACTATAATTTTGGAAAATAATAATATTTTAATTTAGAAAAGTGAGACCGAATATACCTCACATATTTGATAGTCTAGATGGTTGAGCACGATACCACAAATAGAATACTATCCTGAAGGATAAATATACCATTTGTTAGCAGGTTTAAGCACCTAAACTAAAGAGTTTGTGACATTCGTTTGGTCTGTGAAACCCTTTTCTTTATAAGCCAACAAGTTCTCATATTTAATATGAAAGATTAAATAGGATTTATATTAAGCTGGGTTCTTAAGTTCCCTATAGAGGCAATCCCCTATAATTAATTACATCTTAGGCAATCAAAATCACCTAAGAAAACTCTCGATTAAGATTAGTGGTTCTGTCTTCAAGATTTTCAAAATTTAGTTTTCCAAGGTAGGACACAAAAAAACCAAATGAGAATGGCTAAAAAAATGAACAGTTATTTTTCAGGAGTCAAACGAATAAAAGGAATGGGATGTCACAGATTCGAGGAACACCTCGGTGACTTCCCAACTATCCTATTGTTTGGTTTGATTACTTTGAAATGATATTATTTAGTATTTAAATCCTGCAATTATTTCTATAATTTATGACTTATATTCGCACAATATTCGATCGTGCAAATAATCTAGAAAAATAGGAGGATTTACGTCATACTGAACGACGACCTCGAAATCCTAAAAGGAGTTAGGACTTATAAAGCACAATAGAATTGTGCAAAAGCCTAAAGATAAGAGAGGATTTATGTCGTATTAGGCAGACTACCATGAAGTCCTATGAGTTTGTTATTTATTTAATGAATATTCCAACTGAAGATAGTGCTTTGCTTCGCTGTTGTGGTCTCCATCGTCGCCCTCTGTCCACTCGCTTCCTCATTCCGCTTCCTGGAAAGAATACATCAAGCTACTTAACATATCGATCATAGGTTCAGGGTTTGGTGTGTATAAATATACAGTTGTTTGGTCAGTGGCTCGGCATAGGGTGTCTCCTAAACCAGGTGTCCTACTGTCCTCTATCCTAAAGGCCCCTGCAAGTCTATACAAGTAAAATGAATAATAAAAAAGAAACATGCTATGAAGCGCAGTAAACAATAAACAGTACCATCGCAAGCATGAGTTATATGTATATGCAGTAAAGTGCGGTAAAGAAAAACGGTAAGTAAAGAAAGGCAGTAAGGTGTGCAGTTAAGAAAGTAAAACGTTGTAAATATAAAACAAACATATATATCTGACAGGTCTGTTGCTCCTGCAAATGAGGTCGATGTCGTAGGTACAAGTAAACGAGTATAATAAAAGAATTTAACAGATGGGTAAGCATGCATTTATATAAATAGGAGTGAATAGCAAAACGTACTACGACAACTCAAAGAAAGCCACAAATGACTGATGGTTACTTGAAGAAAACATTTTGGGAACGTGGGGAAAATCTGAAGAAAATCACGAGTGATCTACAAAGACTCCAATAAAAAATAGGTAACTTACAAAAAATCCGAGAAAAAAAGAAAATCATAAACATTCGAGTCAGCGTAGGCTCAGATTTAATTATTCTCGAGGAACTTCGAAGGCAACCATCGGTCATCAATATGTATAAAGTCCGGCATTCAACTAGAAAATTCCAATAATACAATCTTAGGAAGGCAATCCTTAGCCCAGTACAAGTAATTGACAAGTGAACAATTGGATTAAATTACTTAAAGTCCATATTTTAGCATGCATATAAGAAAATTAATATCTATTTCAGTAGTCAAAATATTTTTTTGAAAATAAATAATATATATGTTCTTATCATTGTATTTTATAAAGTTAATTGTCACGAGTCTATCACATTGTCGGGTTATGACCGCCAGCAGTCTAAGAAGACAAGAGTCATCGCTAGTTTAGTGTCAGTGAATAATATTTTCATCCTACATTTTCACTGGGTCCCTGAGTCAGTTCCCGATGTTGTAGGATGTGAAATTATTCCGCTCTATCACTGAATGTCTTTGTCATCACAGCCTTGACCCAAAAAAAGACCGTCCAACTTACAACCTTATTTGATGGTTCATATATAGCCAGAATTATATATGTGCGCTTAAGTTTCAGACATAAGCACCTAAAACCAAACCAAGAAACAAGGAAAGAGAACCGAAAAGAAATAAATAAAAAGAAAGAGGACTAATTAATCTCTAAAACTAGTATAACCTCAAATATTCACTAAATAAAATAACTTAAATAAATAACAAAATGAGTACACTCATCAATAGCTAGCTCTTTTCCAAATCGCCAGTGTAACAATCCAAAAAAGATGTATCAAAAGGCCTCATTTGCTAGCCCACAACATCTCCGGAAGATACATTTTAGGGGATTCCAAGTTGCTCCCAATTTAATCCAAACTTGCTCAAAAGCCGCACTTCGAAAGGGGCCCAAATTGCAACTAAACTCTCCCAACAAATATCAAAAGGGTCTTGCATTGCAGTTAATTCGGCCCAAAGAACAAGGCATTGAAAACTTCTTCCAAACATCAAGCAAACTGGCTCTCGAAGAAGGCACTCGAATTCCCCAAAACCACGAAGATTAAAGCATTTAAACCCACCCTAAGGTCAGCAAATTAGGGGTAAAGGCAGCTAAGAGGACCACCAAACTCAATACAAAAGAACCCAAATAGTTTATCTCGGGTAGGGGCAGCAAAAGCACCACCAAAACCAACACAAAAGAATCCACCCTGCAGATTTCAGGTAGGGGCAGCAAGCAACACCAAAACCGACACAAAAGAACCCACACTACAGATTTCAGGTAGGGCAGCAAGGGCACCACCCCAAAACCAACACAAAAGAACCCAACCTGCAGCTGTAGGGTAAGGGTAGCAAGGGCACCACCAAAACCGACACAATAGAGCCCAGCTAGCAGGTTTCGGATAAGGGGCAGCAGGTAAACAACCCACACCAACACAGGGAGCACCAACCAGCAGATTTCAGGTGAAGGCAGCAAGGGAAACAACCCAAAACAACGCGAGGGAGCCAGCAATGGTCTCGAATAGAGCTAGCGAGGAAAATAACCCAAAACATACACAAGGAAGCACCAGCAAGGGTCTCGAACAGAGTTAGAAACAGAGGTGAAACAAAACAAAATTCCAAAAGCTCCAAAGCAAAAAAAGTGTAACCACCTGCATGTCTCAAACAGGGGGGCGACAACTAAACCCCAAAGTAGCAATGGTCAATTTCAAAATCATGCCAAAACCTTTTCTTAAAACTGAAGTTGGGGAATCTACAAAACCAAACCAAGCAAACTCCATAAAACTGAAGCCGCCAGCTCCATAAAACTGAACCGAATTAGCTCATAAAACCAAGACCACAAGGCTCCACAAAATCAAACCAAACCAGCTCAAAATCTTACAGCCCAAAGGGTCCAAAACACCAACGCCCAGTATATAAGACCAAAACAGCATTCGAACCTCACATAAACTAAAGAAGGTGGATGGCATAAAAGTACAAGTGTAATAATAACAAAAGAAAGAGATCTTCGCATGCATAACACTTGAAACATTATCATTTATAAGTCTAACACCCTTAGCTAAGCAAAAAGAATGAAGTAATTAAATCAGACTCAATAGAATTGCTAAAAGCCTAACCATCCATGGAAATTGATAGTAATTTCAAAAGGAAATTCCAGGTAAAACAATCAAGCTTATATATATTTTTTAAGTAAAATCTCGCTCGAATCCTTTTATTTCCCCGAGCTTTTACGGCCTCTGTCGAGCAAAAAGAAGACAACAAAAGAGAGAAATTACCTTGCTCAAGCCTTTTCAAAGAAACGAAAGGGAAGCCACAGAACTCTCAGACACCAAGCCCTCAAGCACTAAGTCTTAGCCGAGCAGAAATTTCAGCAGAACCTCCCCCGAACTCAAAATTTGCTCAACCCCCTACGTGACCTCCTCACTTGGGTTTTATACCAAAAAGAAGAAGAAGAACCGGAGGGAGAGGAAGACGGAGCGTAGTCGTATCATCGATGGACGACGGGGCATCGCAGAGCCTAGCTAATTAAAGGAAACAAGTGCAGAAGGCTCGGATAACCGGTAACATACCACAAAGGAAGGCTACAAAGTGAATCAATATACAGTCGTGTGGGTCAAAAAGGGGACGAATGCTTCGGGCGCAAAGGTATGAGAAGCTTCGGGCGCAGAGGTATGAGAAGCTTCGGGCAGAGCGAATAGGGAGTCATATCGACATGGTGTGGAGGGAACGCTAGGGCAGGCGATTAAACCGCGAGGCTTAAGTTGTGGCGTGCGTGTGTTTAGGCTAAGTAGCGTTAGTGTTTTATATTATTATTATTATTATTATTATTATTATTATTATTATTATTATTATTATTATATAGATGTGTCGGTGTTCGTGTCACTTATGTGTGTCGAGGATCATAGTGAAGCGTACGTCCCTCCTAGCTAAATCGACACTCGGGACGTGTTGGAGCAGTCAATTTTGTCATCCGGCGGACAACCTCGGCGACGACCGGCTCGAAAACGTGTCAAATTCAAATTTCCATAAAATTTTATTCCGTGATTGATTGTTCACGCAATTGATTCGAGTTTGGTCAATCGTGAGGCCTTCTACAGGTTCAGATGACGTGAAAATAGCTAAAATGCATTTTTTTTTTAATTGTTGGAAGAAAAACAGATTGAATGTAAGAGTTACTTTTTACATCATATTTGAAACTTCGAGAAAAGAAAAACAAAAAAGCTGACCAAAAAAATGCTAGCAAGTTGATTAGTCCTTTAGCAAGAATGTCAAAATAGCTAATGAAGAACTTACAACAGGAGTAACATTGCTGAAAGCTGGCAATCCAAGCATCAAATCAGTCCATATAGCACTCCAATTAGTTTTAGCTAAGATGGACACCTGTAGAAAAAGGTTTGAGACTAACAATTTAAAGCAAAGATTTAAGTAACTTGAAGATGTGCTTGTAAATTAATAAAATTAAACTCAAAGAAACTAAGTTTAAAAGCATCATAGAGACGAGCAAATTAACATACACATGATAATGAAAGGAAGTTGGTCAATTGGTTGCCAGAATACAAAAATCCATAAGCATGTGTCAGAAAGACGACATATTCAAAATTTATCTAGCCTGGTGATACATCAACTCCTAGCAAATAAGAATTGCCTTCTCCCTCCAACAGGAACTCGCGTTCTTACAGTCTCTCTATCTTAACAGGAAAAATGAAAATCATTTGATCTTCTGGCACTAAAACATTTTAAAATGGCTTTCATAGAAGAGTACGGGCTAAACATAATACCCTTACGTTAATATTTATGCAGCAGCAGACCTTAAAAATGTATGCTTTTAAAGTAGGAAAATCATCCAGTGTTGGAATGAATTTTATTTTTGAGTGAATTAATTAGAAACAAATTAATATATAGCAGGGAATGGAAAAATTTTAAAAACAAAATGATGAATGTTAAAATAAGATTTAATCAAATTTCTTATGTAACCTGAACCAATCATTTCTTTAACAGTTCCGAATCCACTTGGTGCTTGCATAATGCATGGGAAAAACTGAACATAAGTTCATCTTCAAAATTGAATCTAAGTCGCAAATTTTGCACCTTCTCCAAACTTGGATTATAATAAGTCAAATTAGTATTTCTCTCCGTAGCATTAGGTTGTGTTCTGACAATTTTGATGGAGGGAAAAAGGCAATAAGGGGCGTATATCCCAGTTAGGACAAGAAGGAATGAAAAACAAATCTACTTCAAAAAACAAGCTAAAGAGCCTTATTTCCTTGGGTCCAAGGTGTAGAGTGTTAAAAACTGAACCAAACTGGACTCCCCTTATGCCAATTCAAACTAGTTGATCTCGACCCCAGTCATGTACCGTCTCCACCTTTCCGATCTGAGCAAATGGCACAATCTAATTTCCCACACTCCAGACCACCTTTTCTTGAGAGTATAAGCATCATGAAAAAAGGCATTGCATAGTTCCCTCTCATCCACAGCCACCGAACCTCCTCAGCTAGCAACCCTTCCCCTTCCCTCTCAAAAAACCCTAGCCACTAGCTGCTCTCCCTCCTTTGCACTCTATCCTCCCGCTTCGAACATGAGCAGAAACTAGAAGATCAATTGTTAACAATGTGGAATACTGAAAAAACAAAAATATGATTTTCAATTTGCATTAACTAGATGATCAATTGTCAACATTTTGAAATATCACAAGAAAAATCCTCAAATAAAAGGGTTAAATAGGAGTCCTTGAGGCAAAAAGACCCTGGTAATCCATATTTGTAGTGTATGTATGTTTCTAGAAACCAACACTTCGGTGGTGCATGGAAAATATCTAGAATTGACAACCCTCACACTTGCACTCACCATAATCTAAATATCGATCATCGTAATTGCACATAAAAATTTATATGTCAACATATCACAAATTTGGTCGATAGCATTTAGATTTAAAACCAAAATAGATCATAGAACCCAAGAAAGCAAAATTTAATATTTGAATATGAAACATAAAAGCGAGAGATGTCAAGTGAAAAGCTATTAAAGCTATTTTTGACAATTTGGAGAAGGGGTGTAAACAACTTTTATATTGTTAGTGTTTGGCCCGTGTTCAAAATGGCTCATGAATAGCCTGTTTATGATCAACTTGATTCAGAATCATTTGTTCAAATTAAGCTTATGTTCAGCTCGAATTAAATTTTCAAATATTAATTTTTTTATTTTAAAACATTTTCAAAAAGACAAAAAAAATTAAGCTTGTGTTCGTTTCATGGTTTTTCTTGCCGTTTTCAGTAGAGACAACGTTTATCCCCACACAAAACGCCGCCAAACTCCTATATTTGATTCCTCCGCTATTCCACAATCACTTTCCTGCTAAATAAGCTTTCCAAACACCTTCTAGGAGCCCTAGATCGGTGTCATGCATCTATCAATCTATGCCATATGCCATTCACTCCAATAAGGAAAATCTCAGGAAGTGGTCCATTTTTATTAAATCATTTTACACTTTCATCTCCTTTAGTGTGGTTTGATATATTAATAATAGCAAGATCTGATATTTGTTTGTCTAGCATCTTAGAAGAGATTAACTAGCAAATTTGTTCTTTATAGTATGGGTCTTCTCAATTCCATCACTTACTCCATTTGAAATGTCTATCAAAAAGATGATTTTCATATCTCCTTTGATCGTTGAGCAATTTTAAGAAGATTTGGAGAAGTTTTTAAAGTTGTTTGGTATCATAAAGTTGTGAAAAGTATAATTTTTTTTTTAATTTATTCTTAACCTAACGCTTGTGATAAAACAATTTTAAGGATCTTTGTGGCATTTTCTTCTTCGTATCAAAATCTGCAACGAAACAAATGCAAGATATTTCACAAATTTTGCTAAATGAGAAGGCGCTTGGTTCATCATCGTCTCATTTTTAATTCAAATGACAAAAAGGCTTATTATCAGCAGAGAACAAATTTCAGATCTTAAACTCCCTAAGATTCCTGCACAGCTATTTAAGACTATTGTGTAGACGTATATTTAGAAGATGATTTCCATATCTACTTTGACCATTGGCAATTATAAGAAGATTTGGAGAAGGCTTTATAAGTTTTTTGGTATCATAATGCGGTGAAAAATATAAATTCTTTATTTTCTTCGTCACCAAAAGCTTGTGATAAAATAAATTTATGAAATTTTCTTTTTCGTATCGATTCTGCAATGAAAAACAAATGCAAGGTATTTCACAAAATATGCTAAATGGGAAAGTGCTTCGGTTCATCATTGTCAAGAAGGCTGCTACCATCAGACAACAAATTTCAGATCATAAACTCCCAAAGTTTCCTGCACAACTATTTAAGAGTATTGTGTAAATTATAGAACAATTTAGCTCTCCTGATTTCTTGAGTTCCTTATCGTTTCTAAATCTTTTTTTTTTAATTTGTACATCTCTTAATTTTAATGAGATTGGTTTATCCTAATTTTTCAATAAAAAGAATAATCACGGCAGAAACAAGTTGCCAATTTATTGTTCAATTTTACAATCATCCTTCTTATTAGAATGGAACCTCAAAAATCACAAATGGTTGTTATACTAATCACATACCAAATGAATACATCTAGGAAAATAAAAATCAAGCAAAAAAAAAAAAATCAAAATTAAAATTGAACTTGCCTTCACCAAACTCATATGCATAGATCGTGACTGCTCATCAAAGTAGGGAACTAGAATATTAGAAAGCCCTTGCAATGCCCTTCAAGAAAACACACAAGGAACTCACCAAATAATGGATTCAAACACACAAAAAGCTAGACAAAAACACTTTTGCATTAGTACAATGAAATGAATGTTTAATGTGCGTTGGATGGGCACTTCACAAATTCTGAGAAACTGGTTATCCATTCAATTCTCATTGCACTGGAGGGAGAGAAAAGATTTAATAGGACAAAGAAACGTACCTCAAAAGCCATAAGAGAGCTTCATATGAATGCACTGTGTGTGGGTTATTTAATAGCCTGCATGTTTAATATAACAAGGAAGAATTCTTAAGAAGCTCTGTTAATCAATACCAAATGTACTTATTTCATCATGTAGCTGGAAGTAAACCAATAGAAATTCAATGTAAGAGAACATTCAATAAAGGTTCATTTGATTTTTGGAAATTAAAATTATATCTTACAGAACTGAATAATTTAACAAATCACATTGGTTGAATGTAACTGTAAACCAAAGAGCAATTTAAACTAAATTAAAATTTACAAGATAAAAGAATTCTTTTTCATCAGCGAAACTCACCAAATCCGGATTCTAATACACGCTCTATTGAGTCCCAGAGCATGACCTGACCCATGTGATCCGGATATTTTGACAATGGGTGATCAAGGCTGTCTTGTTCTCCTTTCATTTCATCTGATCACCCCCCACCCCCACCCCCCTTCCATCAGGAGTCTTTTGCCTCATCTTCTAGGATTTTAATTTCAGATATCCACTGAGTGAAAACTTTTGCATTAATTCTCCCTAGAGGATCGGATTAACACTTCACTAATTATATTACCAATCCGAATTAAAATTTCAACAACTCAAATGTTGCCGAAATACTCTTTTCAAAACCTACATTAAGCTCTTTTTTAAGATGCTCTGCTCTATTTCGTTGTATGATTCTCACATTTTAGAACAAGGACATTAAAATGTTATAAAGTTGGTTGCATTTGGAACGATCAAAACTAACTTTTTGACTTAATGTGATTAAATTTGACCAAGACTGTTCATGTTAAAGATATTTATAGCTGTTAAGTTTTCCTGCAAGAAATACTTTATGAAATTAGTCTTAATATTTGACTAATAATTGTATATTTCTAATCTTACGACTATGGGTTTCATTGACATTGTTTTGGAGAACTCCAAATGCAACTTAAAAATCTAACATTTGAGATAGGTTAAGTAAATGCTTGTAGAAATTGATTTTATAGCTTCAAGCCTCAATTTGGGCAAGTTTGGAAACTATTGTTATGGTAAAAAAGTAAGTTGAAGTTATAAGAGCAACAAATAAGCATTTTGTAAATAATTTTAGGCATATGCTGTATTTATTCCGTATTGCTTGAACCATCATTTTAAGCTTATCAAAAGGCCTCGCCATATAATTGCAGAAGTAACCATTGTATTGTCATTATTTACTACACTACAAATATTTAGTTAAAATTAGTGACTAGCTCGATGATCACAACCTGATATTAAGAAATCCGTAGAGAAGCGGTTAGCAAAAAAACAAAAAATTAACCTTCATCATACTGCAGTTTATTATTAGCATTAAGAATCTATAAAATTGAAGAAAAGATTCAAGCTCAACTATCTACCATTTTGTGTGGACAGAAGGATTAGAAAAATGCCCTTAAACTTCATCTCCTTAGAGATAATTATTGTCAACATAGACGTTATGCAACTTCTAATTACGTAGGAATGATGAATCACTCGCTGCCATAGTTATTGATAGGAGAATGGTTCATGCATGATGTTTTCCATGACTCAGCTTGTCTTGATATATCCCGCATGCAAAACCCGTCATCTTTTATTTTGTACAAAGATTTAATCTCATACATTATTGAAAGATGCGTTGCATTTCTATGCCAAGGAACAAGTAGTGATGAAATTGTATAGTAGGCCACATAAACTACAATGAATGCAGTAACTTTAACTTCAATTTGTGTAGGACTGCTGGATGGAAAGGGGTTAGATACTGATATTAGTGAATTAAATGATTCTTTAAGAAAACCTATGGCTTTAAGGTTCCAAAAGGTATGAAATGTATGCCATTTTCATGCTTATAGAACCATTTCAGTAAGACTTACAATTTCATCTAATTTTCAGGGAAATAATACCTCATAGATAACAGCAATAAAGTGCATACTAATATGGTTACAAAGGATAGTAAAATTAACAATCAATCAAATCGCACCTCACTAAGAACTTCAAGATATAAAAGTAGTTCGTCAATGGCAATGAATAGCTATTTAATAAGCATCCATAAGAAATCTTTATCAAGTTGTTAACAGAATCTTATCCTCACAATTAAGAACATTAAAATGCACGTTGTTATTAAAGTGATGGTAATATGCTCCAATAAATTAACTTTTTAAAAGGTAGAGAGACATACCGCTTCAAACTTTCAGAAGCACTTTCCAACCAATGTACTAGTAGACACTTATCAAGGCGGTGACCATAAGTATTAGTAAGAAAACAAAGAGCGCCATTCCTGTAGAATGAGAAAAATATTGATATGTTTACAACGGAGTAAGTAATACTTGGTTTATTCAAATATGAATACAAATAACTAAGTGCAAATAAGCTTGAATAAAAATAAGGTAAATGCTATGATAATTGATTTAATAATTACAGCTATCTTGAAATAATCGTATACATATAGTTATGTTGGTTCCTGATAAATTGAGTGATTAAATAGTACAATAGACAAGTATTTAAATTGTAAGATGGTTCACTTCATTCGTGAACTTGCTATGGTGTCTCGTCCCCATTAGTTGCACAGCATGGCTGAACAAGTGGCTTGAATAGAGACGCAAGTCATGATAAAAATTAGAATTAGCAAGAGGATAAATTAAAACAAGATGGAGAAGCAAATAAGAGCATACGGCTAGGGAAATTGAAAGGGAGAGTAAGGGATTGAGGCTTGTGAGAGAAGATAACTCGAGATAGGGATGGAAGCAAAGAATCCATAAGGGAGAGGGTGTGGTAGACAAGAGGATCAAAGAGAGATGATCATTGATTGAAAATTTTGCAAAGTTAAGGATTTGCTTGATTTGGTTCATAGAAACTACCTTAGATAAACAAGAAGGTTGGAGATTATATGAACCCATGTTTGATAATACCTTTATCATGAATCTATAATTAGCAACCACTTACTAAAGTTGATCCTATTTGAGTTTAAATGGTGTTGAGGTAAAAGAATTTTATACAAAATTGGGGCGCTTGGATATTGGTAAGTACAAGTAATAGAACTAAGAAAATTAATATCAAACATATTCTCAATCAAGATAATAAATTACAAAATAATGGGGATATCCTCAACATTGAGTTTCAATCTAGTATGATAACACACTCCCTAAAATCAGAGCATATAAATGAAGATCCAGCTTATTGTAAACACTGGAGAATCATAGTTCGAGAGCCTTTGCAAGGATATCTGCTAAACATTATTCACTAGAAACATAAGAAGTAATGAACTTTAAGAAAATGATGACTGATGCAATGAAAATCTACTTTAATATTTTTTTTAAAGCATAATTTTATAACAAGTAAATGAAACGAGGACAACATGAGGCAATTATGAAGAATAGTCTGATAAAATGTAAAAAAGCACAAAGCAAAATAATAGAAAACCTAATGGTATAAGAAGAGCAATCATTGAGAGAAAAACTATATGAACTCTCATTTATAACACCTCGCATAATCCTAAAGAACCTTTACGAGCAATAATATTTTTTCTCTTATTCCTGCCTCACATAAAACAAGATTTGAATTCATATATCCATTAGTGTTGTTGAATTTATGACTAAACAGCATCATATTATTGATAAAAGGTGGGGTACTTATACCCAATTAAAATAGATATAACAAAGTCAAGAAATAAAACAAAATAAAACAAATGAGAAAGAAATAAAATAGAATAAAATAAAGAGGAAATAAATAATGAGGGAATAAATGCTAATAATAAGTGATAACGGTTAGGGATTGTCGTTATAAATCTAATACTCTCCATCAAGTTGAAGCATAGATGTCAATCATGTTCAACCTAGATTTGAAGTCATCGAACAAAGGACAACGTAGATTCTGGGTGATATCTACTAGTTGACCATTGTAGGGCATAAAAGGGACAAACGTTCCTGGACTCAATCTTTTCATTAATAAAGTGTCTGTCAATCTCCACATATTTGGTACGATCATGCTAGACTAGATTATGAGCAATGTTGATGGCAGTCTTATTATCATACAATAACTACAATGGGATGGAGGTTGGTAAGGCCATGGATTGAAATTCATCTCCAACACTGCTCCGAGCAACTACAGATTGTTTCTTGCTTTAGCATGTGACAAGATTTCTCAATACAAATAAGCAATACCTCGAGGTGGACCGTCAATCATGATCCGACCCGACCCAATCATCATTTATATAAATAGCAATAGACTGAGAGGTGTGAAGAGAGAAAAACAAACCTGAGTCCGGTGTACCTTTTACATAGTGGAGCATTCGGTGGACAGCTTGGCGGTGGTGCTCATAGGGGTTATGCATGAATTGACTCACTATATCAACTGTTTGGCATATGTCATGGCAAGTATGGGCGAGGTAGATAAGTTTTCCCACAAGGAGTTGGTAATGAGTCTTGTTGACAGTCACAACATTGGGAATGTCAGATAATTTTTCATTGGGATCCATAGAGACAGCCACTAGTTTTCACATAAGAAAGTTGTTCTCCGTCAAGAGATTGATCATATATTTGTGTTGAGACAAGAAAATGCTCTAAGATGAACAAGCCACTTCCATGCCTAATAAAAACAAGAGAGATCTCAAGTCCTTCATTTCAAAGGATGTAGCAAGAATGTCTTTCAAGGACTCCAATGCTGGGAGATCGTTACCTGTAAGAACAATATCATCAACATAGACAATAAGGATAACTACATGGTCATTGGAAGAATGTCGGAAGAAGAGAGTGTGATACGATTGAGTCTGAATAAAACCAAGACCCACGACAACCTTTGTGAACATGAAGAACCAGACCCTTGGGAACTAATTTAGCCCATAGAGAAACTTTCGTAGTCCACAAACGTGCCCTTTGGACGCAGCAGATTCAAAGCCAAGAGGGAGAGAAATGTACACCTCTTCTGTAAGCTCTTCATTCAAGAACGCATTCTTAACATCTAACTAGGATAAAGGTCAATCCAGATTCACCGCAAAAGACAATAAGACAGGAATAGTGTTTAACTTGGCCACTAAAGAAAGTATCTCCTCATAGTCAACTACGTAGGTCTGTGAGTACCCTTTAGCGACCAATCGTGTTTTTTTGCATTCAAAGAATCCATCAGAGTTAAACTTAGAGCTGAAAAGTCATCACCACCCCACAGCTTTCATACCCAGAGGAAGATCAACAAGTTCCCACATATGGTTACGCTGAAGGGCATTTATCACCTCCATTACTGTCATTTTCCAAGTTGAATCAGCAAGAGAAAGTTCAATAGTAGTAGAGATCTGATGATCAGTCAGGGCAGTAGAAAATGCTCCATAGGTCGACGAAAGATTGTGGAAAGAGATATATTTTGTCATAGAATAAAAGGAGTGTGTCTAATTGTGTACCTTACTCGGAGAGCTCACCTCCTCATTTAGAGGAGGGGTCGTGTTGAGAAAGTCGCCCAGAGTGGAATCAATATCATGTAAGGAGGTAGCGAACTCTGGAGTTGGAGTATTGGTATGGGTGCCCCCAATGTAGGCAAGAACATTGGAAGGAGGAGATGGTGCACTCAGCGGAACAGGGGACTCCTCGGTGGTAGAAAAAAAGGGGGAAACATCCATAGGAGTAAGACAGGAGTATGATAAGGGACAGTGTCAAAGAACTCAAGCTCCCCCTCACTTAAGGCCGAACTAGAACAATAGATAACACTTTCAAATGTGACATCAGCACTCACATAGATTTTGTTTGTGATAGGATCAAGACACTGATACCCCTTTTGAGTTGCAGAGTACCCAAAAAAGATACATTTTATTGATCTGGGATCAAGTTTACTCCAAGTGGGGGCAATGTTTCAAACAAAATTTTTGCATCAAAAAATCTTGGGCCCGATTGGAAGGGAAGAATGACATCAAGAGGGCTAATGGGGTTCGAAACTTATGAATTTTAGAAGGGACTCTATTTATGAGATAGGTGGCAGTCAGAATGGCATCATTCCAAAAGTATTTCGGGATAATGCATTGAAACATAATGGGATGAACAATGTCAAGGAGGTGATAGTTTTTTCCTCTTGGTTGTCTCATTTTGTTGAGTGTCCGTACAAGAGTTATGGTGGAAAATGTCATTATCAAGAATTCACCCAAAATAAAATTGAAAAACTCATGGCCATTTTAAATTGAATTAAAATGAAGGTGTAGAAGTTTTGAAAGGTGACAGCAACCTCCGATTTGTCTTTTAAAATGTAGATCTATGTCATTTGAGTGTGATAATCAATCAAAGTCAGAAACCACTATTTACTGGTGTAACTGGAAGTGCGAGAAGATTCTCATATGTCACTGTAAATGAGAAATAAGAAGCGTAAGGTGTGTAAGTGTGGGGTGGGCAAGGGACCCGATGATGCTTGGTTAACTAAAATGTCTCACAAATAAAGTTAGAAAGTTTTTTATTAGAAAACATCAAGAGATACAAAGTTTTTAGGTATTGGAAATTATGATGACCCAAACGATAATGCAACAACACAATGGGACATTCAATGATTCAAGATAAAATACAGCTCCAAAGTGGCATGTCCTCACTCTTCGTGACTTCTCTTGGAAGTAATACAGTCCAGCTACCCTCTTAGCAGTTCCAATCATTTTCCTCGAACAACGATCCTAAAACACAGCCATCATAAGAGATATTAGTAACATAATCAATATCATTCGTTAGCTTGCTGGCAGATAACAAGTTACATTGGGGAACATGTAAAACAGAATTAGACTGATTGTAGTGCAACCGACTATTTACCAGCAATAGAACTACATAAGCCATCACAATTCTGACAGCATCTTTTCCCATAGCAAGGATAGTAAGTCAAGAAAGCTTGTGAGCATCCAGTCAGGTGATCTGTGGCACCTGAATCAATAATCCACGAACTAGAGCAGGAAAAAATCGTGAGAGCCATACAAAGAGTACCTAGTCGAAAGTAAGAGTTTGACAGACCCGCAGCGACTTGATTGGCTCCGGGAAGCTTGATTAATTGTCTCGTCTGGTTTTTTAGGGATTCGAAGGATTCCATGATTTTTCGGGTAGGAGTCAGTTGAATCATTGTAGAATCAGACGTTGACGTGTGACCCTTTGGTAGCAAAAGATTTGGCTGAAGGTTAGTCTGTCGATCCCGAGTGTGGTTGGGTTTGTGACAGTAATCATATGTGGAGTGGTCGGTCCAAGGTGGCATGGATGAATGCTGAGCACTTTTCAAGATCAAGGCGAATGATTCGGCTGAAGGAATAGAAGTGTCGAGTATGACAAGTCTTTGGCTCTCTTTCCGACGAATCTCGGTAAAAGCAATGCGGACAGAAGGAAAAGTGTCCCGACCAAGAATACAGCCCCGAACTTTGTCAATGTCTTTGTTAAGGTCAGCCAGGAATTGGAACATGCGATCCTTTTGTAAATTTTCTGGAAGAGATGAAGGTCGGTCAGAGAATCCCAAGTGTAGTCGTAGTACATGTCGTATTTCATCCAATGTACAACAAGATCATTATAATATTGGGTCACGATCCTTGACCTCTTGTTTTGCCTCTAAAATTTTATTAGACGCCTCATAAAGTTGGTCGGAGTTTCCTACATCCAAGTAGATAACATGACAACCATTCAGAGGGCACTAGCTGTTGGGAGGAACATATATGAACGACCAATCGAAGTCTCCATGGAGTTGATCAGCCGAGCATGATCATTGAATTCTCCACTTCCCAAGCTCCATATGTCGGACCAATCTTTGGAGGCTCAAGAGTCATACCTGTGAGGTGACCGAATTGCCCGCATACTTTGATGAACAAAGACACCGCTTGGAAGCATTGGAGAAAGTTACTGTTGTTTATTTTATGAGTTGTGATCAAGAAGTTCATATTGGTTTCTTGTCCTCCGGTCTGTAGAGAGATTAAGCTCGGTGAAGATCCTCCGGTAGACTCAAGCACACTATCGGTAGGATGTTCTGTGGTGGAGGAATCTGTCATACTTCCAACAGAGCCAAAGATGATGTTGGGTTGCAGAGAAATAGGAAGGCTAGCAAGAGGGATATGAATGTTCAGTGGCTGGAAAAAAGACTTCTGGAATCAACACTAGAGTTGAGGGTTAGAGTCGACGGCTAAGGAAAAAACAGTCGCCTAGAAGGCTGTATAGAGAGGCCTCATGTCAGAAAAATGACAGGAAGACCTGTAGGAAGGCTTGTTGGGAGACAGACTAAAGGAGTTGTTAAGATCAACGGTTGGAAGCTTCAACGGCAGGAAGGATCAGAGGCACCTGAAAGAAATATAGGTCGGCTAGGAGAGATGCCGAGATCAGCAGCACCAAGGCCTAGAGGTGGCTGCCGGCAAGAATCCTACAGGAAAAGACCTGCAGGTGGCCGGCGGCTATAGTGGAACTTTTAGGGTTAGAGACATGGCTCTAATACCATATTGAATTTGTGACTAGAACATCATCATATTATTGATAGAATGAGAAGTATTTATACCCAATTACAATGACATAACAAAAGAAAGAAATAAAATAGAATAAAATAAATTGGAAAGAAATAAAACATAATAAAACAAATAAGAAATAAATAATGAGGGAATAAAAGCTAATAATAAGTAATAACAGTTAGGGATTGTCGTTATAAATCTAATGTGTCAACACTCTTAAAACTGTCATTTGAGTTATAAGGCTACTCTGTAGCATAGTCATCATCGTCTTCAATAATAAGAAGAAATGAGGAGCTAATATATTAGGAAGATAAAAATTAATGAACAAGCTTGTAGATGATGAGGAGACCTGATCCCTTAGACTACCAAAACAGGCACAAAAGATTTAGATGCCATGGAATGTTCTACAATTAGTTCCAAATTCTGAGTGCAAGCTTAGTCTAAAGTAAGAGAAGCAAACAACTTGTTTAAAGATAAAATATCATCATCAGCATGCTTCACTTATGCTTGGATGTTTGATTTCCTCAATTCTAGATGAGCTCTGAAACATTAAGAATGGTTGCGCCGAAAACTTTCAAGTATAAAAACAGCAAGGATGCCTTCAAATTCTATCTGCTATCAATAGGCACACAATGAAAACCAATAAATGCCTCCTTTTCACAAGTTATATTAACCACAATTCAATCAGAACTCTAAAGACAAATAGTTTTAAAAAATAATTCATAACAACGTCCACTTCAAAAGACTTACCAAAAAACAAAACCCAAGGAGTATAAAATAGATTGGGGAACTGATCTAAATGAAACCAAGAAAAACAAATCCAAATAAGAGTGATAAATGGTTCCACAGAAGAGTCAAAGCGATGAAATCCTTTTAGCATACACATTGAATAGCCACTAACATAATAAGATTGCCTCTAGTATATGTAATTTGCTATTCAAGTAAATATTATGATGATATGCTGAGAAACAGTGAGCCCAACAAAAGTCACCGACCAATTGTAAGTTTAACAAACCAATTCAACATGTTTTATTCTTTCATTAAAAGTATGGTTGATGCAATTATCCTTCCTCTAAGCGACATAATTAAAGGTTGCTCCATATAAATGACTTCAAGAGATTACCATAGAGAGAAATTATCCATGTCCATTTGATCACAATTTATAGTGATGGCAAGGAATCATACAAAATTTAGCCAAACCGCATAGAAAATATTCTCAAAATAATTATTGCAATAAAATTGTCATCTTTGGCAACCAAGCAAGCTTTGTAACAGTACCGCACCATCTAAATAAAACTTGATCAGTAACAAAATAAGTTTAACATTGCCAAGTTGGGAAATTAAATCCTACATGTTACAAGAGTTCCAACATCTATTGCATGTTTTCAGTTAGAATAAATCAGTGTTTTATAGATACATTCTTAGAATAAAAAATTGGTAATTGAAATGGAAAATCTACAAAATGAGAATGATAAATAATTGAATGAGGAAAGAGACTATACCAAACGATAATAATTTGTTGTATAGTCTCGAATGAGTAATTGAGAGATGGAGATCGAAGATCGTAAGCAAGTGCTTACCTATAGATGATGAAATAAATAATTGAATGTATGTTAGCGGGAGGCAATCATGACCGACAAGTGTAAACTTCTAATTAAGGAGAAAGTACTGAAATAAGATCTGAAAGAGAAATAATAGAAAAGAATATTATAGTGAAGGTGACAGATACATACTAAGGGAATGTTTTAATATAATTTTAAAAGATATAAATGAGAGAACCATAGCATCGAGAACCATTCTAAGTTCTGAAAAAACCCCTAAAGATACGGTTAATACCACAAGAAGAAAGTTTATCCCATCCAAGCTAAAGAGAATCGACAAAACAATAACATAAGTGATAAAAATGTGACAATGAAAGAAATCAACTGAGAGGCATTAGGTGCAGCAGAGATGCAGTAGAGTTGCAGGTATTAACAGCAAAACAAGCATCTAAGGATAAAAGAAAGGCTGGGCGGTGAAGAAAGCATGGGATGTGCACATAAGAGGCAGGAACATACTCAATTTGTCTTGCCAAAGTAACATGGGCTAGCAATCAATGTAGAGACAATGTGACTGGGTAGAAGGGTGAACAAGCAGGATGATGCAATGCAAGGATGAAAACATGTTGTGGTAATAGGTATGAGAAAAACACAATGGAAACCTACATATGGGATGCAGATGCAAGCAAGAGTAGATATCTCGCAAAACGCCTGACCAGAATCAAGATCCCAACAACGTAAAAAAGTGAATGAGAAGAGAGAAAAGAGCACGGAACCTGTGGCAAAAACCAGATATTTGTGGGTTAAGGGAAGGGGGTACAAAATTTAGGGTTAGGAATACCCTAGCACTTATACAATATTTCAGGAAAAAAGATTTTAATTAAAATTTGTGCCTATATATATAATTAAAATCAAAGGAATAGCAAAGAAAAAAATATAGGGTATATTCTCAATCAAGAAAAAATATTACGCTACAATGGCCTCAGAAAAGAACATTCTCATCCTTGATTTTCAAATATGCTATGATAGCATATAGGTAATGTGAAGAGAATCGTTATCATAGTTGGTGGCATAAATGGGGTGCTTAGCTGAGGCCAACCGGAATCATGGCCAATTTGGCCATAGAGAGAAAATAATATTAAAGATCATCCCCAATACCATCAAAATAAAAAATATGGAAATGCTTTACGTTGATTCTTCCATTCATACGCCCAAGGATAATTTTATGCATCAGTATTGATTGAAAATCCTTAAACCATGGAAAATCATAATCAAACAAGCCCAAAGAAGGCAATAAGCAAAAAAAAAAAACCCCCAATTTAATTCTGGCACAATAGGAGTATTTATCCCACATTTCTAGATTGCCACGTCATTCTAATCCTAAAATTAGCTATAATATTGCAGTCATAATCATTTCTATCATTGCAACATTGTTGGGATGTATGTGAAAAAATGGTTTATCATTTCCTTTAACAACTAACATAAACTATTGTTGTCTCAAAAGACAAATTTATCCAAATGATAAAGGCCCGAAGCAATTATACTAGTTCCAACACAAATCCAATAATATGTTATTGAAATTAATTTTATAAAGTTCCCAAAGCCCTCAGATCTAAGCGTGACACTTTGGTGTTGTATTACAAACGACCCAACAATACTAATTGTAAGATTATTATAAAAAAAAAATCAACTAAATATTTGTAGTAAATATTTGATTACATGAAATCAAAAGCGTTTATATGCTCGTTGAAAATAAACAGGAGTTATGAAATAAACAGCAAGTATGAAACTGTAACTTTCATTTATTTGTTATAAAGAAAAACAAAAATACACAACACAAAATTAGATGAGGACAAATGGCAAGCAACCTTTCAACTTGGTAAATTTAATTGAATGACTTTCATGGTTATAGAATCTGAAAAAGAAAATAAAAAATTTTACAAAACAGTAATGACTTTAAGCTGCAACTATGCCAAGAAATAATACAAGAGTTTAAATGTGTTCTTTTCATTTATAAGTTTTTGGAGGTTGAGTCAATAGCGAGCATATGCCACAAATATCCAGCTTAAACAGTAAATATTAAAAGAATAAGAATTTATAATGTGCATAAGCAAATGGAAGAAAAATAGCATGCAAGCATTCTAACAAATTATATACTTGTCAAACTGTAGATTGTACTAACCAAAGCCATGATCCCTTCGAGATCCCATCTTTTATACGATCCATTGCATCTACCATCTTCAATTTTTTCTCTTGATGAGGTATCTTTCTTGTCTCTTTGCAAGACTAAAGATGATAGGGGCCTTAGAATTATAAATTTCATGATATATCTAGCCTACTAGGCTTACGATCATGGACAATATAGATATTCATATTTATACCCGGTAAAAAATTGTAGCAGCGAGCTCCATCAAAGTTTGATGAACATTCCCTAAATGTCCCATCTTATCATCCCTTGACGCATCGCTCCTAGAAGACATGTTGCAATCATTGTTTAAATCATATCATGTAATGAAAGAATTAATTACATTACTACGTGTTGAAAACAGGAAGCACCAGGATGTCCCATAAGAAGCGGCAGTGCCTTGGTCTAGTTCCTTGGCAACAACATCAAGAAGTTGTTCTGCAAATGAAACCTCTTCCAAAGTATATCTGCTAAGCTTCAATTGTATACTAGCATAAAGAATGAAACAAGCCTATAAAAGAAAAAACTAAACAAAATTATGAACAAAAATTATGAAAAGAATTAGCAAAAGTAGAAATATTAGACCTTCAAACCCCGGTCATGAGTTGTAAGCCAAAATCGAAAAAGAAACTCCTGTACAGTAGAATGGAGGTTTGTTGCAAGATCTCCAAGATTAGGGCCATCCTTTATCAGGTACGTGTTAATGCATTCCAAAAGCTTGCGTGAGTACTTTCCCTCATCCCTTGCAATGTGAAAAATTCATACTTTAAAAAAGTACACTTAGCAAATGTCAGAATTATAGAATTGGATGTGGTTAGCAATGTCTTCTTTGATCCTTGACAATATGCTTTGAAAAAGTGTTTTAAAATCTATCATGATTCAAAAGCATCTCCTAGCAAACTTCACCAAGATGCCATTTATAACCGTAAAATCATGCACACCTTATGGAAGAGAATATCTCAATAAAGCCTGCAACAACATTCTCCCTAATATTATCTGGATAATCACCAGGTGGGTTTTCCAAAAGAGCGTGAAGTGTTTGAGCGCAGCGAAATGTTTCTTCTTTAGAGCTAGAAGGAAGAGAACCATTAATACTTACAGTTGATACCACCTTGTCCATGTATAGCAATAGAAGACCTAGTTGGTGGAAGGGACAATAACTTAGCAACAAAATCTTTTATATCATTAGCATGTCAAGCATGTTGTAAAGAATGATAATAGGAAAACTCATAAATTTTCCTACTTGCATAAATGCGATGCCTCATCTGATAACGGTATTCATTTATGGACAACAAGAGCCGTAGGATGCCACTGTACTCTAACTGAAATGTAGGAACATCCTTTACAACATCCCACATGTGATTGAATAGCAGCTTAATGACAGAGCGCAAAGGGAATTTAGTAACTGAAAAAAAAGTAAATTCGTTTCAGTAAGATCAATTGCAGAATCAAAAACAATTGCAGAAATAAGTTGCAGGTAGTTGAAGCAGCTATGAGAGCCAAGGAGAATATTGTTATGCAAATAACAGATTTTTTAGGATGCATTAACTTCTAGTCCACGCCATGATCACCTATATGGATAGAGCAGTTATTTGTGCACAAAACCTTACCCAACTCTGCGATTTGAAAGATTCACAACTCTATGGTGCCACAAAATCAAAGTAAGAAATACACCAAAATGCCAACCCACATAAAAGACTCGGTGTGCACAGAGCATGCAGTGATATAACTACACATGCAGATTGAAGACATAAAGCATTACTAAAATATAAGTGAAGAAGTAAATTATTGAATATGTAAATGTAATTATCCAGGATTTAGACTAAAGCATGCCAAATCTTTTTTTTCTTTTGAGCCACAAAAATCTTACTACCTCCTTAAATCTCATTTTCCTCCCATTCTAGGTAAAAGCCTGAATTTAGCAAATCCTTGGGGAAGTAGAACTTAGGAGATTTATCACTTTTCACTATGCATCTTAATTTACTGCATTTAAAACCAAAAGCTTTAAAATATTTGCCAAGCAATTTACTAGCATTTAACCCAATTTAACATTTATCATAACTTATAATGTTTAGAATTTAATGCCTCTAGAATTTACTAAATTTACACATACAAGAGTTACTAAATCCTACTAGAAGCCAAACAGCCCCTAGGAATAAAAACCCTGAATAAGATTCAATAACCAAATGTAATAACTTGTCCTCGCCCCACCCTTTTGATCCGTACCAGCCAATGCTCGACACGGTCTATTTTCCCTCACCACCTAACCTCTTATTAAGTCCCAAATCAGGACTTAAGGCAGGAAACTTGGGTGACCAAAAATGGCAGCAATAGCAAGAAGGGGAAAGAAAATGGTAGAGTCCAAGAGGGAAGTAAGGCGAACGTATGTGAGAGCACACAAATTTGCAAGCTGAAAGCCTTGCAAGCCAGAAAGAATGCCCGATTTGGTTACTTTAGCTTTGACAGGTTCATTTGAAGGGATGCCGATGGAAGAGAAAAATGGAAAAAAGGTTCGACATTTTCTTCTTCTCTCCTTCTCACATCATCACATCACCACCATCTTCATAACGTATTTAAGCTGGATAAACCTTAATCCCAATATTTTGCCTCGATTATTTGGTGGTTGCTTCTAAGTGAATATATATTAAATTGTTATTATGATCAACTAAAAAATTTTGGGGCCTTCCAAATTAAAAAATAAATAAATAATAAAACTAAATTAAGTTTAATATTGTGTAATAATGAAAAGAGTTTAAAATGAGTGTAAATGACATTTAACCTTATGTTACCTTTGCAATGAATACAAATTTATAACTTAGAAAGTATAAAAGAAGAATAAATCAAATTCTATGCAAAAGAGAAAAGATTGAAAACATAGTCATTATTACAAATATAGAAGTTAATTTTTACAACATGTCATTAATGAATGTTTGTGTTAAACTCATCTTATTTTACGCATGAGTGTATAACGCACATAAATACATATAATATAATTTATGATTGTACTTATCATTAGTTGTACCAAGAAACTTATAACTTTAGTGTTAATAATATATTATAATAAAAATATTAAATTACTAGTGATTAAGCTTGCCTAGATATAACTTCTATCTATGGTTTGTAAAACCAATCATTTCAAGAGTAAATACATTATTTATTATTTTGGTTTAATAATTGTTGTGCAATATATTAAATATGTAAAATTTAAATTCCTTTGAATTTAGGGTTTGTATAGCACAGTGTGTTTGAGCGAGAAAATCAATGTTATGATTTAAATGTTGATCTGCCTATAATCTCTAGTGGTATGTGACATTTACTGGGTAAGAGATAAACATATATTTTCTTGTTATAATCATATTCCTTGCAACAAGTAGACATGTTTTTCCTGCTAATAAATTTATTGTGGAATGTGCTTATTTAACTATTTTATTTCATACTATCATATTGATAAAATGTGATGGTTAATTTTGTTTTGATTTATTGTTGCATAAACTCCTGCACATTAAATTGTTCTCAGTAGTTATAGTATTTATTTTCAAGCATGTCACCGCTTTTAAGTTCAAAAAAAATTATTTATTTTAATTTACATTTGATATATAACTAATGATGGTTGTATTAGTAATAAATAAATATATATATATATATATATATATATATATTATTATATATATATATATATATATATATATATAATCTCGTGCTAAAGAGCTTGGAGGTTCGAGTCCTCTTCAAGGCATAATATTGAGAATGTGCATTTCATGAGCAATTTCATAACAAATTTCGGATCTAATCAATATGACGAGTATCTTATCTGTTGATACGAAGTATTCTGGCGATCCTCACGATCTGAGTCCGAGCTGTTGGAATCGGCAGCGGATCACGAAATCTTGGTGATCTTCTCTATAGGAGTCCGTTTGGAAATCGTCCACTCTGCACGCACCCCCCGAGTATAGGATTCAACAGGAATCGCACAAGGTAGATTGATAGAAAGCTCTGGTAAAATACCCACAAGTACTCGTAACCCAGCAAAGAAAGCACATTATATTAGGGATTGGCGACTTACCCATTTAGTGACTTTGGCACTGGATGTTCTTAAAATGGGGTCAGGTGAATTAGAGAATAGACAGACGTCTGTTGGCATTCCAGCCTATCCGAAAGAGGATCGTACCTCTTGGTCGTGAATATCTGAATATGACGAGCCTGTCTACGTGGATATCTTTGCTTCGGAACAAAGCAATTAGAATTAGGCTCGGTCAACTAGAATGTGTGTGTGTGTGTGTGTGTGTGAATATATTTATATATGGGAACATTGATAACTGGTAGGTATGGATTCTTCTTTAAATGTGTATGAGCATTACTAGATTAATTCCAATTTTAAAATCTCAACTTTTATACACATTATAATTGTTACAATATAACATTCAATTTTACTCATGTTTGTTTCTTTGCTCTTATTTAAGCTCTATGCTTTGTCATTTATAATTTACTTGGTGGAGTTTCACCTACTGATTTATTTCTTATAAACTCGCCTCTCATTTTCAAGTGTTTAATCATACACCCTAAAGGGAGATTTTAGACTCAAACTTTCAGTATAACATTAGAGATGTTTAAGGTTAGAGCAACTTAATTAATCCGATATTTTATTTATATAATATTTATCTTTTGATGGATAGATTGGTATGATGTTTTTAGATTTAAATGCTCTAATGATCTTATTAGTAGACAAATGTTATTGAAATCAAGTTTATATTGATTTGAACTATTTTTTTATTTTCAGCTCACAAACTTCTGTTGAGTTTTCTGTTAGTTCCTTTGGTGGGGTGAGGTGTGACACCAAATGCCTAAAATAACCATAAAAATGCTAAGTAAATATAGCCATGCCACAAATAGTGACAAAACCAAATAGGAAGATGGCATGAATATGACATAAGATACTAAAATCCAACACAGCTATACTGCATAAAAGAAACTAAAAAAGAATGATGCAGCAGTAGATTTGATAGAACCGTATCGTGTCATCCCTTTGATAGGCACCTGATTCTTTGAAACTAACCTGATAGCTTGGGATCTTCAGCACGATGAATAGCTATTCGTAGGGTCTTTGCCAGTAGCAATTTAGGATGGCGCTTCTTGCTCGCTGATATCTCCAACGCAATGCACTTGGTGAGTAGGGTGAGTAGAAATGGCCACGACTCTTCTACAAGAATTCAACAAATACTGAGCCAGAGAGTGAGAGCAAAAAAAAAAAAACAAAGCCTAATAACAAATCCTCTTTATGGTAAAAATCAAAGAATAAAAACAAATCCTCTTTAAGGTAAAAATCAAAGCCAGCTAACCATGAGGAACTCCATCAGGTCCGATCCTTGCTGTGTTCTTCGCGAGCAGCAGGCATAAGCTAGTGGACCTCTCGCCTTCAAGCCAACTATTAAGGAGCCGAATTCCTTCCTGGAAATGATATGGCAAAAGTTAGCAGATTCTTTCTGTTTTCCTTTTTTTATTTTTTATTTTTTTCTCTTTTTTTCCTTAAGAAGTGAAACCCTTCAAGCAAGCTCGAGGTCGAGTTTGGAGCAAAGACAGAAGAGCTTACGTCGCGCGTTTTAGGTTTGTCCGAGGAGAGCTTGGTGATGATCTCTTGGACGTCTCTCGATGTCGCCATGAGTGTCCTGAAGAGAAATTATCTCCTCATTGACTGCTGCTACTTCAACGTCTGGGTTCGTCTCTGTCAATACGTTGGTACAACATCGGACTGCGCGGAGTTGCTCCTAGAGTGAGCAAAGAAGAGGGAGCGCGGGCATGGAAATGGGGGAAGAGGGTTTTAGAGGGCTTGGGTTTTGGACATGTAGCACCAACCTTCACACAATGATGACCGGATTGCAGGATGTTGAGGGACTTCTATTATGGTTAGGCTCTAATAGTTACAATATTTAGACGACAACTTAAGCTGATAAAATGGCATATTTATTATCTCTAATATCTCATAACCTCGGCTTTCATGAGGTTTTGTTAAGCTTGTAATTTAAGCACATCAATCTCAAACATAATTTTTTTGTTAAATATCACCCAAAACTTCTAATATCCCAATTCTACCACTACAGTACACGCCACTTCAATGAAGCAAGCACCGTGATCTCTCTCGAAACAACCTAGTCGTCACCGGGCCTAAATAATGGCATGGCTTAGGGATTAGACTTTCCTCGATGTCAACCAACTTGCATGAATGACTAAAGCCACTTTTGCTCCCTACAAGTAGTCTTCCCAGGTGCACTGCTTGCCCTATTGCAAGCCATCTCAAGTCTAGCCCGTGCAAGCGGAGACGATCCCTATCTTTTGCACTAATTTATTTCAATCTACATTGAACAATTTTTTATATCACAATGCTTCCCTTTTTCTTCTCGGCCTTCTAGACTGAAAGAATATCATGTTCTTGCTTTTGGTATGCAGAAAGCCCGAAATCTTTCATTATTTCAACATTTTTTGGAGATTTCACTATCATAGGTGGCTATAAAGCTGAAGATGTCAAAAGAAAATATGTTCTCATAAAAGAGTTGACTAAAAAGTCACTAGGCTCAAGAAACATCATAAAGTGTGGCTATAAAACCGAAGATGTCAAAAGACAATATATTCTCATAAAACAGCTGACTAAAGAGTTATATGGCTCGAGAAACATCATAAAGAGTGGCTATAAAGACGGAGATGTCAAAAGTCAAGATATTCTCATAAAAGAGCCAAGTAAAGAGTCTTATGACACAAGAAACATCGTAATATAATATAAACTACAATTTTAAACTACAAAAGTGAAGTACAAAATTTGAATATAAAGTAAATGAGTGAATGCTAAATAAAATGCAGTTAAAAGACTAAGTTAATTAAATTAATTGCTAAACTTTCAAAAGTAAAATTTATAAAAAATAAATAAAGTTTTTGTGGTGAAGAGTTTAAATTAAAAAAAGCATCCTTACCTTTTACAATGATTGTATGAATTGTGAAGAAATTAAAATCATTTGAAAATATATAAATTATTTTTGTGCCACATAAGAGCAGTCATATTCTTTATCCTCTTCGAAGTGCATAAAGAACATTGACTAGTCTAGAGTCTGGTCCCTAATTTCGTGGTTAGGCTCGGAGGATACCAGCTCCCACTACTCCCTCACCCGAGGGTTAACAATCTCGCAATAGTTTCCAATCAACTGGACCAAATTGGGGATTTTAATCTGTCACCTTAAAATCTCCAATTTTGCATCCAACAAAGTATATTTCCCTATTTATTTGCACTCAACCCCATGGATGACAACCTCTCCCATGAAATTAAATGTGATTCTCCCCATGTTGTAGAAATCATAGCCTCTTTTGGAGCATATGTTTCTCAACACATTTTAACATTTCAATTGGTCAGATCAAAAATCAAATGAACATCGGAGTTTAAATCATCACAAATTTTTGACATTTAAAACCATATGAAACAAAATCAATGCTTCACAAAACCATATCTCAAAGTAGGGAGAATGATAAAGATGACTACTCAGAATTCATGAGAAGGATACGACAAAACACGGATTTCATATATGAAAATAAGTTTACCAAACAAAGAAATAAAAGAACACAATTTATCTCACAATCCTTCCCAAGCAAAATCCCTAGAAGTTCTCTTCAAGCACTTTTCCTCTTTACAACTTGATTATCTCCTAGAAGTTTAATGAAGAAGAAATCACTCATCTTCCCTCTCCTCTTACAATCCTTGAAGAAAAACTCCAAGCCCTTGACTTTCTCTCTCTCTCTCTCTATCTCTATCTCACGCCACTCTCTCTTCAAACTCCTATTGTCACCCCCTTTAACTCTTATCAAGCCCTAGACTTTGCTCTCTTTTATTAGAGTCTACCTCTCTCCAAAAAAGATTTAAAATTCCCTCCAAAATTCTATCCAAAAGTCAACCCTTTTTAATTCAAAAGACACGTTTATTGATTCAAGAGACATATCCCTTCATAAAAGAACCTTTCAAAGTGTCTAAATGCATTGAATCACTCTATGAGGTAATTAAAGCAAGTGTCCTTTTTTAAATTTGAGCAAAATTTGTCACAAACCTCCTTAATCTGCAAAAAGTCTTCTTTATAGCTTCAGGCACTGGTTCTAGCGCTTCAGACATCAACTTGCTTAGATTGCGTTGTTCTAGGTTCTGGTGCTTTTAGCGTCAGTTCTCTGTGAACTGATGCTTTAAGTGCTAATTCTGGTACTTCAGGTGCCATTTGCGGCACTTCAGGCACCAGCTCTCTGTCAAATTGCGCTTCAGACGCCAGAATCCCAAAATTTGATGTTTTAGCTCCAAATTTTGTCATTTTTACTAATTTTGCTCCAAATGCCTAAAATTGATATACCTGTAAAGAAAACAGCCAAATACTATTTTTTAAAGTGTAATATCATAAAAAATAAGCATAAAATGTATACCTAAAATAACATATAATTTTGATGTATCAAAATCCCCCAAACTTAAATGTTACTTGTCCTCAAGTTACACTTTTACTACATAAAAACATATGCCTTAGGATAGAGATTAACTTATAACTTCTATACTTTATTTTAATAAATAAAATAGTAAAATTTAAGAAAAATCTTTAATAACTTAGATTCAAACTCTAAGTCTAAGAGTACTTAGTAATCAAATTTAAGATTTTTGAATCTATATTTTTTTCAAGAAAAATTGTAATTTGTCATATCAAGGATACTTAGAACATTCATATGAAGAAGAACTTCATGAAAACTTTACTAGTAATGCTACTAATACTCTAATACAAGTTTAGAAAGTGTAATAAAGTCTTTTCCTTAAGTTGATTCAAGTGAAGCTAATTTTTTATTAGACATCTCCTCAAGCTTCTTCTCACTCATTTTTCTTTTCCTTTCTTTTCTTTCTTTTTCAAGTGAGGATTACTATATTTGGACACCCTTTAATAATTTTGAACTTCAATATCCTCTTCTTAAAGTCAAAACTTTTTACCTTTCTTCACTTCATAAATTTATATTAATTTATGATTTTTCATAAAGTTTCACTCTTTTCTTCTTACATGAAACTCTAAAATTCTTAATATTTCAAAAATACAATTTCCTTTACTTAAAATAGAAAAACATAGTCTTATCTTATCATACCAAACATCTTTAACTTAAAAATTGACCTTCATTATTAAAAACTTTTACCTAAATTTACGACAATATTCATAAACATAAGTATAGTCATTTAAATTTAAATCTTAATATCACAAGTCTTGTTAAATTAATTTTAAAAATATAGTTAATTGAGAACAAATAAAATTTAGTTTACTTCCTTTTTAAAAGAAACTTTTCTTTCCCTAAAACTTAAATTTTTAAGTAATTTAAAAATGTGTTAGAACAAAATTTAGTTGGTAAAAGAAAACAATAAATGCATAAAAGTAAAAACTAACCTGTAGAGGATTTATGAGTATGAAACTAGGCTCTGGCATACTGCAGGTATTAAATGTATACAGTCTTTAAAGCATTAAATGAAACATAATATATTTTAAAGAATTTGTTGAGAATTGAAAATTGAAGCAAAAACTGAAAAATATTACAAATTAAGAAAAAGTAAAAATCTATAGTTTCTATTACAATGTAGGCCCACAACACAATATTAAAATGAAAGTTATTACTACAACAATTTCAAATAAAACCAACTACAAACCATCAAAGTAACAAACAAACATCAAACATCCTAACTAAACTCCTATTAACATCAATCTTCATCGCCTTCCTCCTCATCGTCATCGTCTTCTTCTTCTTCTTCTTCTTCTTCTTCTTCTTCTTCATGATCTGGAGCATAATGAGTGAAGCTGAGGGAAGTTGGAAATTTGACACTATACTCACCCCTAAGATATCTAACCATAGCCTCCTCATAAGCTATATCATGTTGAAATCTCCTCTGCTTATATTCATCATTGTAAGCTATCCTTATTTCAATTCCTCCAATCCTATTTTGCATATTCATAATATCCATTTGTTGAATCATGAGCTGCTCCATGATATTTTCAAGTGAAGCAGAGCGAGAAGCAGATGCCCCTGCAACTAACCTTGAGGGTCTATCACTACCTCTACTCCTAGACTCAACAAATGATTGAACTCTTTGAACCATATGTTTCCCAATAAGATTTTGTGGTTGTAGCTTTTCCTCATTTCTATGGGACTCTACTCTCGATTGCTCACATAAAGTGAAAATCAGGGCAGGGTAACCCAAACCACTAGCTGTAACACTGCTAGCTATACTCCGAGCATGATGAACTATAAGAGCACCAACATCTACTGCCTTCATTTTCTGAATGCAGAAGTTTATAACTCTATCCTTTGTTACTTTTCTCAGATGACTTGTTGGTAGTAATTTAACAGAGATGAAGTGGTGTTATACCTTTGACTGAATAGTCATCATGAAAGAAGAGAAACTAACTTTCTTTTTATTTTTAATCTTCCATCAGTTTGAAAGGAAATCACTTCATCCAGTGATGAATCAGTCATCATGAATGCTGCATATTCATAATGAAATGCATTTCTCAGCCCATAAAAAAGCATTGATCCCTTCTCTAGAAAACTCAACTTGCAATTTGGCATAACCTATCACAAGAATGTGATCCTCAATAGTGAACCGCAATTTGGCATAACCAAATCATAGGTACAATTGCTACTGTAGTGATGTAGAAAATCCTCTACCAATTTCTGACGATGATCAATCTCTCGATCTTGCCACCCGGGTTAGCAAATACCCGTTCTTGGATCAATTTTCTTGTTTCCATTTGAGTATTATAACATTGTTAGGCTTTAAAAATTGACAAATTTCCTTGAGTCAAAATCTCCTATCCGCTTCTCTCTTTACTCGTGGAGCCAACAGAATTTCTATAAAAATCTAAATAAAATCCAAATAAATCACAAAATCAAAAGTCTAACTCCGCGAGTAGGATTATTTGGCAAGGAACTTTCACCATGAATTTTTCTCAAGCTTTTCCATCTACAATCCCAAACTTTGGATCTTCCATAATCTAGGAAAAATCCACTGTGAAAATAAAAATTTTTTAAATTAAAATGAAGCTCTTACCAATAGAATATGAAATCTAGGATCTTTGGCCTTTTGAAATCTTCTCTAACGCGCACAATGTGAAGCCTTAGGTAATGGTTTATAGGTAAAAGATGACCCAAGCAATAAAAATTGAGTTTTACTGTGCAATTTTATAGTTTTTAAGTGAACTAGGCCTTTTCGGGAATTTGGCACTTCATGCACCAATTTGGTGCATCAAGCGCCAACGCTCTACCAATTGGTGCTTCAAACACCAATTTAGCACATTAGGCGCCAACGCCTTAATTTTTCCATATTTCTTTTTTTTTGTTAAAATTTGTTGTGTACTGCTTTACATCAACCTCTAATTAACTTTAATAAACATTTATAATCGTAATTAAATGATTTCTAACACCAAATTTTCACAAACAGCACAAAACTCATTTATATATATATAATTCACGCTATTAAAAACTAATAATTTTCAAGCTAATAAAATCTAATCTAGTGTCCAAAGAAAACCAAACATTCTAACACTGAAATCTAAACATTGAAATACCAAACTCAAATATAAATAGAGTTCAACAATAAAGGTAAATTCAATCCAACACAACGTGATAACATAAGCAAATAGTACTAAACAAAACATTCCATGCGTACAGTAAGTTCAAACATCTTCTTCGCTCTCGTCCTCTTGGATATCTTCCATGGATTTGTATTGCATGAACAAGTTGAAGAAAGGTCGATAAGGAAATTTATCAGTTGAATCTTCCTCAATCCAAGCATGTTTCTTGAACATACATATTAAAGCATCTTCAATACAACCATTATTTTCAAAATGTTCCTTCAGCCTCCAGTCCAGATGATCTAACATTTCAGAAACATTCTTAATTGCATGTGTAAGGTTTTGTACCTTCTTTTCTATCTTCTTGATCCTTTTCAAAAGTACGTTCAAACTAAAGTAAGGCTGCATTGGTGATGAATTTTGGGATGCTTGATCTATCATTACATTCATATCATTCTCATATCTCATTCCAATATAGTTGCCATAAACTTCCGTATCCATTAACTTCTAAGGAAGAAGCACTTTCTCCCAATTTTGAATGGCCCTTTCAACCTAGACTTCAAATTTTCAGGAAATAATTTCAATCTTGTATTGTATAATAAAACTTCCTATTCATGCTTAAATATTTTTTTTTATTTTCTCACGATCATGTCATTCTTTCATTCTTTCCTTATAAATTCTAACATTATCGTAAGATTTATTCCTAATTTCTTCAAGCTCATTCAATTGCAATATTATTTTTCTCACTGGCATCTTTCAAATTGAAATTGAATTCAATAGCCCAATTAGCTTTATCAATTCTACTGATAAGTTTCAAGTCTTCCCAAAAATTAATCCATACAGGGACATTCCTATAGGTGTCTTATAAGCTGTCCTGCATGCCCGTAATGCAGTATCTAATCTAACAGACCAATCTATTTTATTAGGATTCACACTTATTTTTAAATTCCTCTATTTTATGATTAGATACTTCTATCAAACCACTAGTATATGAATGATAAAAAGTTATAATTTTATGCATTATATTATATTTTTCCACTAATCTTGTAATTGTTGCATTCCTAAAATGAGATCCTCCATCGGTAATGATTACTCTCAGCATTCCATATCTTGTAAAAATACTTTTAGCTAAAAATTTTGAAACACTCTGAGCATCACATCAAGGTAAGGTAATTGCTTCAATCCATTTTGAAACATAATCCACTGCAATCAATATATACACATTTCCAAATGAAGATATAAATGGTCCAATAAAATCTAATCCATATGCTTCAAAAATTTCAATTTCCAATTAAAATTTAAAGTCATTTCATTTCTTTCTGAAATATTGCCTACTCTCTGACACTGATCACGTTTATATATATATTAACATCTCTTGCTTATAAACTTCAACATGTCTTAAAAAGCTCCAACTCCTTTTACAGTAGTAGATGGAGGTAGGTTCGATATAACCTGAATTTTTTGCAGGATCCACTTCCATATCATTTTCTAAAATTTTATGTCAAAACACAATTCATGCTGCAGCCATAAATTGACATTTTCCCAGTTTAATATGAGATTAGTTTGTTAACATCATTCGAGAACTTTCTCTAAACTATTTAGATATATTTCAAAAGAAGTTCAAAATACAGAAAAATCATCCATAAATGCTTCAATCCCTTTTCAATTAAATCACTGAAAATTGGCATCATACATCTTTAAAATTTTGCAGGCGTTTTACATAATTCAAAGGGCATTTGCTGAAAGCAAAATTTCCATAAGGACTAGTAAATGTTGCTATCTCTTGATCCTCTGGAGCAATAGGTATTTGATGATATTGATATATCCATCTATAAGACAAAAATATCTGTGCCCAACCAGCCTATTCAACATATGGTCCAGAAAGGGTAAAGGAAATTGATCCTTCATGGTGACAGAATTTAATTTTCTATAATCTATGCAGATCCACCATCTTGTGACTTGTCTTGTTGGTATTAATTCATTATTCTCATTTATCACTACAGTCACTTCTCCTTTCAATGGAACACAGTGAATTGGACTCACCCAAGCACTATCTGAAATAGAATATATTATTCCAGCATCTAACCATTTTAAAATCTCTTTCTTGACAACTTCTTTCATCATAGGTTTCAATCTCCTTTGAGGATCAGCTCTTGATTCATGTTGATCTTTCAATAAAATTCTATGTATACTAATTGAAGGACTGATTCCTTTAATATCAGCTAATTTCCATCCAAAGGTTTTCTTATATTTTCTCAAAGTTTTCAATAACTGTTGTTCTTGCGTATCAGCTAATTCTAAGGATACTATAACAGGTAATGTAGATAAATCTCCTAAGAATGCATACTTTAAATGCGTATGAAGTGTTTTAAGTTCTAGTTCAAAAGGTTTTTCAATTTATGAAATCAAATTCTTGTTACTTTCTGTAGGATCTAACATTTCAAATTTTTCTTTAACATAATCCAAATCTTCATTTCTCACTTCCATAGATTCATCTTGAATTTTATCCTCATATTCTACATATTATTTATCAAATTCCTTTCCGAACGTCTTCTTAAAATATTTGTGGCTTAAATATTCCTTGATATTTATTCTGAAGCATTCAATCTCTTGCTCTTTTGCAGGGTATCACATTGATTTTGTAATATTAAATGTAACCTCTTGATCATTAACTCTTATAATTAGTTCTCCTTTTTACACATCTATCAAAGCTCTTCTAGTGGCAAGGAATGGTTTTTCCTAAAATGATAGGAATTTTCTTATCTTCTTCCATATCTAATACAATAAAACCCATAGGAAAGATAAATTTATCAACTTTTACCAAAAACATCTTCTATAACCCAACATTCCAAAAATTGTTAAAGGCATAAGATCAATATTGACTCTTAAATCACATAAAGCTTTTCCAAAAAATTTTCGCCAATCGCAAAAAGAATAGTAAAACTTCCAGGATCTTTGAGTTTTTCAAGAAGTTTTTTTATAAATTATAGCACTACACTCTTCACTGAGTGCAACATTCTCATTATCTGCAAGCTTCATTTTCTTATTAAGTATATCCTTCATGAACTTTACATAGATTGGCTATTGTTCCAAGGCTTCAATAAATGGAATCTTTATCGTTAATTTCCTTAATATTTCTAAAAATTTAGAAAATTGTTTAGTTTTTCTGCTTCAATCTTTGAGGAAATGGATGTGGAGGTCTTGCTACAATGATTTTCATTAGTTTAATAGTACATTCAGACACAAAATGAAAATCTTCACCTAATGTTTCATTTTCCACCTCATCTTTTTCAACTTCAACTTCAACTTCTTTTTGAACTTTGGTTTCCAATTCTTTTCCACTTCTTAGTTGAATAACCTTAATTTGCTCTTTGTTCTGACCTTTAGGATTTACTTCAACATTACTAGGCAACATTCCTGGAGGTCTATTGTTAAGTGTAGTAGCAAAACATCTTAATCGATTTTCCATGTTTCTAATTGCAGCTCCTTCACTTTGTAATTGGCTTCCCATTTGCAATATCAATTCTTCCATTAATATTTTTTTCTCCTTATTCTGCAAATTATTAAAACCTGGAGGGTAATATGGTTTATAAGTTAGATTTCCTTGATTTTTGGAGTTTCCCAATGGGTTTGTAGTGTTGTTTCCCCAATGCAGATT
Organism: Phalaenopsis aphrodite; assembly: GCA_003013225.1. Lineage (NCBI taxonomy): Eukaryota > Viridiplantae > Streptophyta > Magnoliopsida > Asparagales > Orchidaceae > Phalaenopsis > Phalaenopsis aphrodite. Next base: position 327,303 of record NEWO01000507.1, on the reverse strand, counting down.
TACAACATTATAGTTACTATTACTCCAACTAAAATTTGGATGATTCATCCAACCAGGATTATAATAATTGACATAGAATTATTAGAATGATTATTTATTGCATTTAAGGTCTCATAATAAGATTGAGATTCTATCATTTATCCCAATGAGTTTTCCTCAAGCATAGGTGATGCCTTAGAATAATACATTCTATATTAATCTATCTTATTTGATATAACAGTTATTTGACAACTAACATAGATATTGCATCAGAATCATGAATACTAGCAACTCTTTTTGGATTTAACATTTCAGAGGGCCATTAAAAATTATTAGTGGTCATCTCTCCAATTAAAGAATATGCTTCATCAAAAGGTTTTGAAATTAATGATCCACCAGCAGCATCGTCAAATATCAATCTAAGAGATCCAATCAATCCATTATAAAAGTTTGAATTTTTAACCAATCTGGTGACGCATGGTATGGACACTTTTTAAGGAGATCTTTAAATCTTTCTCAGGCTTCATAAATTGATTCCCCTTCAAAATGACAAAAAGATGTAATATCGTTTCTAAACTTAGTAGTTTTTGAAGATGGGAAATATTTAGATAAAAATTTTTGTGATAAGTCTCCTAAGTTCTTATAAATCCAGGTGTTAATGAGTTTAACCACATTTTAGCTTTATCCTTTAGCAAAAAAGGAAAAAAATCTAAGTCTGAAGGCATCATTCGACACTCTATCATATTTAAAAGTAGCACACAATTCTAGAAAACTAGCAAGGTGTAAATTAGGATCTTCACTTGGTGCTTCTCCAAACTGATTGTTTTGTATCATTTGGATAATAATATGTTTAAGCTCAAATGATATAGCCACTAAAACAAGGTTTTGTATACTCAAATGAATTTCATCTGTTGTTAGATTAACATAATCTCTTAAAGGTTTCTAATGATGTTCATTTTCATTTCCAGCATTACTTAATTTGCAAGACATTTTGCTAAAATTATCATCTCTTTTTGTTGTTTTTTAATTTTTCTAATGGTTCTTTCTAACTCAGAATCGTAATGTATTAAATCTACAGATCTTACACTACGCATAAACAAACACAATAAGTAATTAAAATAAGCAAACACACTAAAATATGAAAATATTGGAACTAAATTACAAACACTTTTTTAGCTTAAAATAAAAATAATTTAAATTATAAAATAACTTACTACTACTTTCCGTTACTTCCCCGACAACCGTGCCAAAAACTTAATGCATGTGAATTTAGTGTGTTAATTTTGTAAATATTTTTCAATATTATAAAATACACATGACAGATACAATAGTAAATATGCAATTTAATCCCAACAAAAAATAAATTTAGTGAAAGTAGATTTAGCTTTTAAAAATATTAAACTGCCAAATTCCGTAAAAATAACACAAGTATACGTATCGCTCAAGTAATAGAGGGCTCTAATGGAGTCATAGATATTGATCTCACAGGAAAGTTGAAAATGCTTATAAGTAAATACTTTATATGTAATGTAAACTTCAATTTTATACTACAAAAGTGAAGTATGAAATTCAAATATAAACTAAATGAGTGAATGCTAAATAAAATGCAGTTAAAAGACTAAGTTAATTAAACTAATTGCTAAACTTTCAAAAGTAAAATTTATAAAAACTAAAAAAAGTTTTTGTGGTGATTACTGCCTCACCTTAGGGCTAATAATCCCACATTAGTTTCTAATCAACTGGACTAAATTGAGGATTTTAATTTGTCACCTTAAAATCTCCAATTCTGCATCCAACAAAGTATATTTCCTTATTTATTTGCACTCAACCCCATGGATGACATCAACTTTAATCATCTCAAAATTCTCCAAACTAATTTATCCAGATAAGTTATCTTTAGATTTAAGATTTCAGTTTAAGAATTGTTATTATAAAAACAACTTTAATCGACATTCTAAACTAATTATCCAGATAAGTTATCTTTAGATTTAAGATTTCAGTTTAAGAATTGTTATTATAAAAACAACTTTAATCGACATTCTAAACTAAGACTTTATATTAGTAGACTAGAACTTGTCCTGAAGGATTTCTTATCTCGCTTCTCTTGGAATTGATACTAGGGTTTTAAAGAAAGCCATATATTACTTGAAATGATACATATACTTATGTAGTACCCTTAGTGTATACGTTATTAATAAAAAATTCTAAAATTTATAACATAAAAATTTTACACACTAGCCACTAAATATAAATTAGGGCAAGTTCTTGGACATCTTTTAGAAGTTAAATTACTGTGTAATTACAGGTCGTGTCAAGTTTTTGGTGTCGTTGTCAGGGAAGCTACAGTAAAAACTTTAAGAGAATTTTAGTTGAATCTGTAAGTCTTAGATTTGGAAATTATAGTATTATTATCTAGTGCGTTTAATTATTGTGTATATTAAAAAAATCCAAAAATACCAAAAATAATATTGATATTTGTCTTATTAGTTAAGTCTTTAGATTTGTACGTGTAGCTTTGGAGCTTCAGACCTTAAATTTACAACTCAGACTAGAGGGAACATTTTGGAGGATTATGAATTAGAAAAAACTCTATGAATTTAATGTAAAAATGGCTAATAAAAAATATATTGAATCTTCAAATTTGGAATATAATGCTAATCGTTTTGATAAATTATACCCCAAGAGGTTAACAAATTTTCAAGAAGATATATTTACTATTTTAGCTTCTCAGGTTGTAGATATTGTGAGAAAGTTAGACTAATATATAAGAAGTTATTGTCAAGGGCCCCTAGTTATTAAGAAAATTTTATTTGGAGAATTGATCCAAACTAACTCTTTTAAAACTAGCCATGAGATATACAATCCTTATTCTAATTATTACAACCCAGGTTGGGAAAATCATTCGAACTTTAACTTGAATACTAATTTTGGAGGAGAGAACCAATAATGTGAAGATAATTAATTTAATCAGATATGTTATTGAAATAATAAGAGCAATTTTAACAATGGACTTTCTTTTCCTCATAGATTTAACTTCAACCCACAAAATGAGGAGAAAGAGTTATTGATAGAAGAGGTTGTGATTCAAATGGAGAGTCAGCTAGAAAGTCAAGGGGCCACAATTAGGAATATAGAAAACTAATTGTGGCAGATTATTAATTCAATTAACAGTTACCCTCTAGAGAGTTTACCTAGTGACCCTGAGATAAACCTTAAGGAGAAGAATAGTAGGCAAGAGAAAGCTACCCAACTAAGAAGTGGAAAAGAATTGAAGGATATGTTTCAAATAAATGTTGTCTTGAGAAAAGAGAAAAAAGAGATTGAGAGACCAATGATAGAAATTCCTAACAATTTTGAAAAAAAAAATATTTCATCAACAAAAATAAATATAGAAATACCACCTCCACCATTTCCTCAGCCCCATGGAGAAGAATTAGAAGATCACTTAAGACAAAAGAATAACATAATAGAATTTGATCCAGAATCTGAATCATCTTGAGAGAATCTGATCCAAATTTTAGAAGAACTTGAACTTAAATATGGAGAACCATTTTTTACAAGTTTTAAGGAAGAAATTAATATGCAAATTGAGAAAATCTTTGGAAGAAGAATGATCTAGAAAGAAACATGAAGAAAAAAAATCTAAATAAATTTAAAGAGGAAAAGCTAAAAGAAGAACTAAATTTTGAGGATTTAGTAGGATTCCAAGGATCTGAAAAAGATTGGGCAATTTATCAAGGATTACTTAAATGAAATTTTGATACAAGAGGAACCCTTTGTTAAACCGGTGACATTAAACTAAGGGTTTTATGGGAGGCAACCCATAATTATCACTGTGGTTTGATTTAAATTGTTTGAGGTTTATTATGTTTGTTTTAGTGTAGATTAATCATTTTGATTGATTTTGGTGGATGTTTGGATTGTTAGTGAATTGATTTGATTTTTATGTGTTATTGTGGATTGATTAGTTGGATTGATGTTGGTGGATGTTTGGATTGTAAGTGAATTGACTTGATCTTTGTGTGTCACGAGGGAGGTGATTCCTTAGATTCTTATTTTGGCTAGAATTATTTATGTTCTCTTATAGTAGTTGGATTAACGAGTCCACTATGACTTAGATCTCAACCAAATTTGAGGTTTACAAGAAACATATTGAGTTTGGACAGTGATATTTCCATATCAATTTTGTTACTTCTTTTCTCCGTCCTTATTTTCAGTTGGTAGGAGTCATGAGCCTACTTGATGTGCAACAAGTCAATGATCGTACGCTACATTTATAACTATTAGAGGTGCTTAATTAATGAGATAAGGTGATTCCTGTGGTTCTTGTTCGCGGCCCAATGTAACAGGGATAATTATGTCCATGAGGTTAAACATATAAAATTCATGGAAGGCACTTAATATATCAGTGTAGTGATTTTGTTAGAAATTGGAGGTAAAGTAGTGAGATGCAATTAGTTAGAGGAAGAATTAACCTCATTTATCAAGTGTGTTTGTGTTAGTGTTACAACACTACAAAGGACTTGGAGAACACTTAACTGATACGTGTTATGCTAATGAAACTTTCCCTTAGTCAATTTCATTTTGTCATGTTTAGTTTAGATTTACTTTCTACCACACAATGTTCTGTCTTGAATATATTTGCAAATTTTTTGATAAACACACATGGTAGAATGTACTTCTGGGCTGTGATTTTCTTCCTTCTTATATTTTATGTACTGAATGTTATATATGTTAAAAATCAAGTTTAGTAGGAAGAAGAAAAATAAATTTCAAAGTTAGTATACTTCCTTTTAGTTTAATATTATTTCAAGAATATTTTAGGCTAGATTTACTTTCTCTTGTAGTCATTCTATCCTAATTATGCATGTATATGAATTTGATGGGATGTTATAGTAGCTAATAGATTCATCTCTTACTTTTTTTTCTTGCTACATTTTATGGAATTGATTAAAAAATATTAAAAAAATTCAAGTTTGGGGGGAGGAAGAAAAATAACTTTCAAAGTTAAACTTTATTTGTCCTCAGTAGCCTGTATTTAATTTCATATCATCTTTAAAATGACTTGTGGTATGTGGTGTTATCTTTAGGTTACTATAGCTTTGAGTTTAGGAATGTCAGAAAAAACATAATTGGGATCCTATGCAATGAAATTGTTCTAGAGTTAAAATGTTTAAAAGGAAACATTAAGAAAATGATTTTACTATTTATGGTAGAAAGGAATTGAATATTTAAAAAGCTAAGAATTATAGATTTATACTATATGAGAATTGAGCCCTCACTGAAACCTTTTTCAAACGAATACTTATAATTTTAAAAATTGAGGGAAAGTTTTGAGTTTTAAACTTTAGAAAGACGAAAGTGAAATTCAAAATCATTAAAGGCCTATCCAAATAGAGTAATCCTCACATAAAAAAGAAAAAGAAAGGATTGAAATGATCCTTAAAAAAGTAAAAAATAAAAAATAAAAAGAAAAGAAAAAGTAAAAAAGAAATGAAAAGTGAGGAGAAGCTTGAGGAGAAGCCTAATAAAAAATTGGTTTCACTTGAATCTCTTTAAATGAAAAGACTTAGAAACAATCCTAAGCTTATCCTTATTTCGAAGAAGTATTGGTCAAATTTGTATAGATAAGGTGCTTAAATTATGGTTTTAAACTTTCTAAGAATCTTTTGTTTGACAAATTTCAATAAATTTTGAAGTAAATAGAAAACGAGATTCCTAAGTTTAATTTGAGATATTCTCCTAGTACTAGTTTGATTTGCTAGAACTTCACCTAAGTTACACTATAGCATTTCTGAGAAAAAATTATAGGAAACTCTACTTATACCCACTACCTCAAATCAACAAATTTTATTTTTAAAGTGAGTGTTACTTGAGGACAAGTAACATTTAAGTTTGAGGGTATTAACATGCCTAAAAATTATCTACTCATATATATATATATATATGATTAAAAGAGCAGCTCGTGGCTCCTTACGCGTTAATAATTAAAAAGGATACAAAATGCGGAGGGATAGTGGATCCCCGTCAAAAAATAAAATAAAATACATCAAATCCTAGGGGTTTCACTATTCGTAGTACAGCTCCAAGCCAAAAAAACAAAAAAAAAACATGTATAAACTCAAAAAGTTTACCAACCGAAGAAGTATACCCAAAAATTACATGTATACCAACCACAAAAGACCACAAAAAATTTTGTGAACATTATAAAAACATAAATGCAAAGTACAAAAAAGCATCAATCAAATCCTTCATTCTCCTACAATCAGTTAGGGATCTGCATTCACATAGAGTAGCCGCAACCATAAACCCAAGAAACAGTGTGCAGGACAGTGTAAATCGTAGCTCTGTTGACATTAGACCCCAAATAAAGAATTGCAACACAGCTGACAACATCCAAGTATCCAAAGTTCAATCTCCACCAAAACATCTTGTGAAAAATAGTAGAAGTGAGAAATAATATAGTAAGAGTGCTTTGTTCAACAGGATGAACTTTAAAATTGAACTCTTCCGTAAATCAAATAGGTAGATCCCTGCCACAATAAAATAGAAAACACAGTATAGGGAATGAAAAAAATTATGCAAAACTATGATGTGGCCACAAAGAGAAGCTTCCCAAACCCCATAGAAACCATGTACCCATAAAGGGAGTTGCACCCTAACACATAATTCCCTAAGTGGCATGATGCTATAGCGTGAAATATTATCAAGAATAAGAGACCATCCATCTGAAAGCAAAACAGTGTCCAACAAAGTGATCCAAAAAAGCTGGCCATTCACCAACCATAACAAAAAATAATGTAATAAGGCTATTTCCAATAAGGGAAACAGAACCCCATAGCAAAAACCAAGTAGGTTAGTTAATATATAGAAGACCGTAACACCAATTAAATTCTAACCCATAGAACTGTCCCAGATAAATAATACCAATATCAGAACAAGTTTCAACAACAGTCTACCAGCATGCTCCCATAATGCCAATAAATAAACATATAAATTAAAGTCAGTGGAGCTTAAACTTCCTGCATCAGTAACATTAACCAAGTCATATTTGAAAACCGGGCCACCTAGTATACACTTCCCAAGCCAATAAATGAAGCTGCTGTCTTTCCATATTTCAGAGTAAAAAAACTTCCATGGTAATTTAAAAGCATAGAAACCATTATCCAAAAGTATAGGAGGATGAAAAGAAAGAAGATTAAAATATTCATGTGAACCACCCCAATAGCACCAAAACCAATCCACACAACCAGCAAGAAATTTCATCCCAACAAAGCGAGGAAGCAAAGAAGTTGCCTTCCAAAATATCTAATGATAGTCCCATGAATCATGAAACAAATTAAAATAAAGAGGCATCAAATTAAACTCGAACATAAGGAGCAGTCAAGTCACTTTTAATGAACTTAGCAACATAGGAGGAGGAGAAATTCCAACAATAGCACCTTGCACCTTCCATTTTGCAAGCCAATCTGAAAATTTATTGCCCTCTCTATAGGTGAATGAGTAATGAATATTTAGATGTTGCCCCTCTATAATATGCCTAATACGTCTTAACCAAGGTATGATATGCCATGGTGGATTAAGCTTAGCCAAAAGCATGTTATAAAGAGTTTCAGAGTCTGTTTCAAGAATTATGCCATTGAGATTTAGTGAAGCAACAGTTTGAATGGCAACAAGCATAACAATAATTTCAACCTCTATGGAAGAGTTGGCTATACAAGGAGAGGTAAAAAAAGCACAACACTTACTATATGCATCTCTGATAAGCCCTCCTATTCCCGTATAGGCATTGGAAAAACTTCCATCGACATTAACTTTAAACCTGCCATTGGGGGGTGGTGTCTATTTAATTAAAATGGGTTTCCTATCCCTACCCACATTAGGAGAAGCATCCTGTCTAATGAAACTCTTCCAAGCCTTTTTAAAATAAGCTACAATAATAGTGGAAGTATTAGAGGGAGTGTGGCAAGTAGCTTCATATTTTTGACAATTTCTAGCCATCCAGATAAACCATAAAATAATTCCAGGGAAATAGTTGTGCTTAATGAAGGTTGAATCAAACTCTTTCCAAGTGTTAATAGCATCTTTAAGGGTCAGATTTGGGGGCCAAGTAATGCCAAAGTAGCACCCAATACATTGCCACACCTCTTTAGCAAATGAGCAGTCAAAAAATAAGTGTTTAAATGATTCAGCGTCTTTTTTACAATTATAACAGAAGGAGGCAAGTTTTAACCCTTTCATTTTAAGTATATCATCAAGAGGGAGGAACTTATGAAAATATCTCCAAAGAAAAAATGAGATATAAGGAGATAAGATTTTGTGCCAAGTGTAAGAATGACATTTCCAAGAAGTAAAAGAGTGCAAATTTGAGTAAAGCATTTTAGTAACAGATGTACTAGCATGGTGCTTCCAACAGGGAACATTTTTTTGTTGAGAATGAATGGGAATAGTAGCAATAGCAGGGGCAATATCACCAATTAAAGAATTCAACATATTTAAATTCCAATCACCTCCAATCCAACAATCCGAGACTAACAACTTAGCTTCTTAACCAAAAGTAGGTAAAGCGGAGTACATAGAGATGTCCCAATCATCTTTCCAAAAAGAAATATTACCATCACCAATTTCCTAAAACATGAATTGAGATGCAACATCCCTAGCAGCAATTATAGCCTTCCAAAGCCTGGAGTCCCCCACTTTCCAGTTAACCGTAGTGGGATGTGAATTTTTACAGTACTTATGAAACATAAACCTTACCCAAAGTGATTCTTTCCCAAACAAAATTTGTACCAAAGCTTACACATGTTTATATCAATAGTGTGATTTAAAGTTTAAAGCCAAGCCCACCAGCATGAAGAGGCTTGCATGTATAATGCCAAGTAGTCCAACTTTTAGAAGATCTATCTCCCTTCCACAAGAACTTGTTAAAAATAGTTTCAAGATTCTTTTGAGTACTTTTTTAGCTTTAAGAACTTGCGTAGTGTAGAGTGGAAGGGTGAAAAGGGCACTTTTTAACAAAGTGAACCGACCCCCATTAGAAAGGAATGTATTTCTCCAATCGTTGATCTTAAGCTTAACATTTTCTATCACCTCATCCATTTGTGTTTGCTTAGTTCTACCTCTGATAATGTTAACCCCAAGATATTTAATGGGAAGCTTAGAAATATTGCAACCAGTAAAATTGGAAGCCCAAGCATGAGTAGATGAGGGAACACCTTTACAAATGTAAATGGAGCACATAGCCAAGTTCAGCATCATGCCTGAAATGTTTTGGAAATCCTTTAATAAAGTCATAGTAGCTATGATGACACATTTGCTAGCATTTAAAAACAATATAGCATCATCAGCATAAGAAAGGTGACAAACCACAATTTTGGATTTATGAGAAAATTGGAGGTAAGGATGCTCATAATGCAACTTATTTATAAGCCTAGACAAGTAATAAAAGGTAATTATAAAAATAGTGGGAGAGAGGGGATCTCCTTGCTTAATACCCCTGCTAGAAGAGAAGAAACCATGAGTTTTACCATTAAACATCACACTATAACTATTATTGGAAAGCCACTTCTGAATGAGAGAAAAAAATCATGTTTACAGTTTTTAGCCTGTAGAATATTGATGATGAAGTCCCAACTAATAGTGCCAAAAGCTTTCCTTATGTCCAACTTAAGGACCATGTTTCCCCCCTACACTTTTTGTCTAACTCTTCAATCATCTCCTGCGCTAAAAGAATGTTATCCATAATATCCCTACCCTTAATGAAAGCATACTGCTGATCAACAATAATGTGAATAAGATGAGGTTGCAATCTGTTAACTATAATTTTGCTTATGACTTTGGATATCATAGTGGTGAGAGAAAGAGGACAAAAATTCTCCCAATAAATCCTATCATTACCTTTACGGATAAGCACAATCAGAGTAGAGGTAAAATATTTACCAGGGTTATTTACAAGAAAGAAACTTTGAATAACAAGAATAACCTCCTTCTTAACAAATTCCCAAGAATGAACGTAAAATGCTGAAGAGAAACCATCAGAGCCAGGAGCTTTATTAGGACAAATTAAGTTAAAAGCGTTCAGAATTTCCTGCTCATCTAGAGAAAAAGACAGAAAAAGATTTTTAATATAAGTATACTCCTTCATAAAGTAAGTGGGGTCAACATGCATAGTATGTGTAGATGACTGAAAAAGCTAAGAGAAGTATGTAACAACACTATCACAAATCTCTTCCATATTAGTTAAAATACTCCCATCGCCCTTTTTAATTTTTAATATGCTGTTGATATTTCTTTTGTGTTTTAGGGTGGCATGAAAATATTTAGTATTTATATCCTCTACAACAAAGAAAGAATCATTAGCCTTTTGTTTAAGCAAGTTTTCCTCTAAAGTAGTAGCATTCATTAAAACAAGATGAGCTCAGGCAACAGTGTCCATCAATTGAGGAGAAGCATCAAGTTGTACTTCCAAGGAATCAACATTGTACTGAGCATCCTTGACTTTGGTATGAACATTACCAAAAACCTGGTAATTCCATTTAGTGAGGTGAGCAGCCATCTTCTTATGTAATTGCCACAGAACAAACCAAGGATTCCCAACTCCATCAAAACTCTAAGCTTGAGTTACCAAATTAAGATAAGTATCATGAGAAGTCCAAATGTTAAGAAATTTAAAACGAGATATGTTTGGTTTTACAGTAATAGCCAGAGTGAGCAAAATACGATTATGTTAAGAGGTAACATGACTAAAATGCTAAACTTTCACAATAGGAAAATGATTTATAAAGCAGAGTTAGCCAAAAATCGATCCAATCTCTGATAAAGAAAACCCCTCCTTCAAGTGTAAGGGGACCCAAAGTATCCGAAGTCATAAAGGCTTGCATTAGCAATAGAGTTAGAAAACTTGTTAATAAGAGAAGGCTCAACTCTACCACCCTCTCCATAGGCTTCATGAGCATATTAAAATCACCACCAACAAACCAATTCTCATGTATGATGTTTCTCATAGACTCAATTTTATGCCAAAGCTGATTTTTTTCATGAATATGAGAGCTAGAGTAAACAAAAGTGCCCCATCCCTGAAAGTCTTCAAAAGAAATTTGAGAAAGAATATATTGCTCCTCATCATCTATAATAAAAAGAGTGACTGTGGGCTTAAAAAAAACCAGATTTTGTTGTTAACATTGCAATGAGAACGATAACCTTTAAACTTATTAAGAATTTTCTGTTTATTAACTTGAACAAAGGGTTCCAAGATAGCAAAAACGAGTGATTTATGGACCTTGCAAAGATTTTTTAGCCTATTAAGGGAGTTGGGGTCCGCCACTCCCCTAATATTCCATACCATTATATTAATCCTGATGACGTGATCCAACCCTTCTAGAAGACCAAGTAGGATTGACCAACTGTTCCCCATCAGAGTGATATATGCCTTCTTGTATAATGTTATCAGCATTAAGTCTAGATAGCTCAAAGTTGTGTTCAGCCTTTTTTTTTCTAGAATGCTTTTGCACCTGTCACTCATTTTCCAAAGAGATAGTAGCATTAGATAAAGAAGTATGTATGTCAATAACATCAGAGATAGCTCCACCTATAGGAGACTGAACCATAGTGCTAGAAGAAGGGAAGTGTCCCTTATCAGTATTGTATCTACAGATTCATCCAAAGCCACATTAGTATCATTTTCATTTAAATTTTCACCCAACAAAACTTCTTCATTCATCTGTAATTGTTGAGGGTTTATATCATTGCAAGTATATAAGTTATCAGTACCTTCCTGACATTCATTGGTGGTTATATATAGATGATTGTCCTCCTCACAAGTATGTGTAGCTCCTGTGCCTAGAAGTTGTAAAGAAGAGATGGCATTAATAATGACAGATTGAACATTAATTGGGACTTTAGGGGGTTCAGTATTAATGTTAGTGGCAGGTGGAATAGTACGTGTTTCTTTGTGAGTGTTTTTGAGTTGTGGATTCAAGAGAAAAAAGAATGTGGTGTGATGACCAAACATAGAAAAACGAGAGCAGTAGGGCGAGTGCCTTTCTACTTTAACAGGCTTCCAATATCCTTGGTGTTGCGATCCTATCCATATTTCATTATAAAAAGGTTGTGTAATTTCACGTTCAACCAATATACATTCTTCAGATGGTCTTGATAAAGTAAAAGTGGCAGGATCCATTTTCAAAGGCTTGCCATAAGCAGCAGCAAGCGAAAAGAGAATCTCGTGATTGAATAAATGTAATTTAAGCCCTAGGAATCGTATCTATACCGGAATGATAAGCAACTCAGTTTTAGAATCAAAATTAATAGAACATTTTCTAAATTTCATCATACTATTCTCAATCCACAAGAACCTTTTAGCGAAAATACGAGTATAGTCGTCGTCATTAGCTAATTGTATAAAAATATGCCGCCCATCTATGATACCTTCCTTCCACCAGTCTTTTAGCTTTAACATTTCAAACTCCCTCCTGATCAGTTCAATCTTAGGAATGTCATACGTAAATTTACCAACAAGGGCCAATCGACAAGAATAAGCAAGTATGGAAGTTTCATCCTCCGTTACAAATAGCGCAAATTTACCATTTTTCCCCCAATTTCTTGATAAAAGTATAATCTCCTCCAACTACAAGAGTGTCATGAAAACTTTGCAGGAAATATTCGGTGGAGGGAGTGGCCGAACCCCCACCTCCATCTAAAACAGTGTCAACAAAGGAACGAGCGACCGGAGGCATGACTAAAAACACGAAATAAAACAAAGAGAAGAGTAGGAAGGATCT
>NEWO01000507.1:253687-313597 GCA_003013225.1 Phalaenopsis aphrodite | reverse complement strand
ATTCCATATCTTCATAGGTTGTTAGGTATTTATATATATATATATATATATATATACTTGTAATTCTACAGAGCTATATAGATATACCTTACCTGCTATATATATATATATATATATATATAATACTTATGCTTATTTTAATACGTTTTTATTTTTCCTTTCTCTGTAAGGCTATCCTTTTTGTGGTCAGGCCACCCTCTAAGTGTGATTGTATTTTGGTTTATAGAATGGGGACCTTCCCTTTTTGAGTCCATTGTACTGTTTTTTCATTGTTTTACATGTAGGGAGCCGAATAATGCTCCTTCTACCAATATATATATATATATATATATCATGTTAATTCTTAATGATATTTAATTATAATACAATTTAAAGAAAGTTATTTTGCATGCTTTTGGTTTCATGTAGAAGAAATGGACTTTTGGAGAAAATGAAGCAAAATTAGTGCAATTCGGAGCAAAATTGGGAAAGGAAGAAAATTCTGACTTGACATATTTCGATATGCATTTCTATGCTTAAACTCCTTTTCATTTATCACATATTTTTGTAATGAAATTTTACTTTAAAGAAATTTTGTTTTAATGCTTATATTGTAGGTATAGCAATTTGGAGCAAAAAGAAGCTGAAACGAGGCAAAATTGGTAAGTTGCCTGCAAGGTGGTGCCTAAGCACCCAAACTGGCTCCTAAGCGCTATTCATGCTCAGAAAATGGCACCTAGTCTCCCAAAACTGGGGTATAGGTGCAAGAAACGATTACAGATGGGTTTGGACGGCTTTTGGTGGTTCTGGTCTATTCTGGGATGTTCAGAAAGATTCTAAGCAACTTGCATGCTCCATGAAGTAGCTAAATGAATCTATACACTTGAAATGGCTTTTGGATGAAATGGTGTGTCTCTTGGAGTGAAGAGATGTGTCTCTTGGAGTGAAGATGTGTGTCTCTTGGAAAAAAAGAAGGTGCTTGACTTCTATTTAAAATGGGGGGTTGGCGTCTCTCATAAGAGGGGTGGGGGAGGGTATTTTTAAAGATAGTTTTGGCATGAGTGTAGAGAGGAGATAGAGATGTAGATTTCCACCATGTCTAGGGAGATTAGTGAGGGATTTTGAGAGATATGTGTGAGGGAATTATATGAGCATTGCATGGATCTTCGAGAGACTTTGTTGGAGGCATTTTCATCTTTCTTTTAGAAGGAGAAAGCTAAGTATTGTGCTATTCATTTTCTTATAATTGTCTTAAACATTTTCTAGTAGATTTAATTTAATTTAATGAAGTTTTCCATTGTGTTTAATCCATGTTTTGTGAGTAGTTTTTGTTACTCTTTTTCTTTTGATATGAAGTAGTGACATGAGTAAGAAAATTTATTTCATGATAGAATTATTTTTGTTTTAACATGATGAGTAATATCTCCTTTGCTTCATTGACATAAGTTAAGTGACAATAGACTATGTTAAAATCTATTGTAAGTGAAACTAAGACACGGGAGAGCAGTGTCTCGCAACATGAGTGCACTCACATATATCGGTTGGCTATCGCAAAGTAGTTTAAGCGGCAATACAACTCTTAAGGAAATATGATTTAATGATTTGTTTCTATTAGGAGCTTCTAGGTGACAGATAGTTGCATGAAATTAATTCAATACTAGGCTTACCTATACACTCGAAAGAGAGTAGGTAGACATATGTTCCTTGTTGGCACATAATTAATTCATAATTATATCATTTTTTTACGACTTATGCTAATATCTTCTTTTTACTTTTTTTTTACAATGATATGGAAGCAATGTTTAGGAAGTTAGATTTGCTTAGATCTTCTTTTATCTCATTAATGTGATGGTCTTTTCACCAGCTTGTAATTTACTTCACAAACGGATAACTTATTTTTTTAAAATCTGTTGTGAAATATAATGACTCAAAAGGGCTATGATATTATCCAACTAGTGAGTACCACACTTTATTTTGGAGGAAGGGGATGGCAAGTCCAAGGAGGAGTGCAAATAGATAGAGAGATAAGTTATGATGAGCGTAAATTAAAGATTTTGGAGTGACAAATTATTTTTCAATTTGATCCAAAAGTTTGGAACCTAAAGCGAGATGTTTGCCTTCAGGTGAAGAGTACGTGAGAACTCTAGAGTGACAGTTAGTATCTTCCTAGCCTAACCATAAATTTAGGGACTTAACTCGGGAATAGCTAATGTCTTTATGCACTTCAGAGAGGTTAAATAATATGTATGCTTTTATTTGTCACTAACAATACTATATTTTAAGCATTTCATTCATACACATTATCTAGGTCATTGCACGAGCAGGGTAGTCATTATCATCTCAAAATTATCTAACCCAATTTATCTAGGTAAGTTATCATTAGATTTAATATTTTCATTTAGGAATAGTTATTAGAAAAATCATTCTAATTGACATTCCAAACTAAGACTTTATAGTGGACTAGAACTTATCCCAAGGAATTTCTTACCTTGCTTCTCTGAAGGATCGATACTGAGGTTTTAAAGAAAGCATTATATTACTTGAAATGATACATATACTTGAATAGTACCCCTAGTGTGTAAACTATGAATAAAAAATCCTAAATGTTATAAAATATAAATTTTGAACACTAGCCGCTAAATATAAATTAGGTCAAGTTTTTGGCCATTTTTTTTAAGCTAAATTACTGCGTAATTGTGGGTCTGGTCACACCTTGAAGAAATTGCACTTGCTTGGATGACATTCCAATAATCAATTTAAGAGACAAACAAGACTTCTCTTACACTTGTTGAGTATCAATTGGAATTGACTTCAGTCAATCAAGATACTAAAAAGGTTGGTCAAGCAAAATGCACCAACCATAAAGTGTTTAGCTCTAAGGCTAAACTTAAATGTATCTTTTAAAAGGGAATATACCACACTCATTTAATATGAGTGGGACAAGCATATCTACAACATTCATTTGTGATAAGTGGGATATGTGAATTCAAACCCACACAAAGTATGTAATCGAAAAGAAAAATAAGAGAATCTTATGGCTTCTCTCATGACAACCGTTGTTTGCACCAGGTATAGGACACCAACAAAATTAATGGAAAACCAAACAATGGTTGACATGAATAAATGAGTGTGTTGGAGGAACATAAAACCCTCCTACACACATATTCCTTAGCTTGAAATATGACACATAATCTTTAGCAAACATAAGGAAATCATCACAGGTAGCTCAAACAAATGCACATTTTTATTGTTAAATAATTGACTTACAAAATAAATAAAGCTTTTAATAATCACATTTTCACATGAGGTACATAAACTATATCAAATACAGAGTACGCTTAAGCATAATATTTCTTTAAGTATTGCTCATTGATGGGGGCATTAGATGAGATCCATCTGCATCAATCAATATTGAAGGTAGTTCAACTTCTGAAGAAAAGAATACTCCACACCCAAAGGTCAATGCATAAAGCATAGAATAAGTGGGTGTATGGTATGTCCTACAACATGCCCATAAATAAGGCAAGTCTACTTCCAAAGGAATGATTGCCTAGACCCGAAGATCAATGAGTAAAGCGTAAAACAGGTGGGTGGAAACTCATAAAGAAGACAAGTCAACTTCCTAAGAAAGGACAAGCTGGACCAGCAGGATAAAAAATCAATCACAAAGCAGATGGGTGACAACCTACAAAGTAGGTAAGCCAGCTTCCAAAGGAAGGGTCTTTGGGACCCGAGGATCAACACATAAAGCTTAAAAGAAGTGGGTAAAAAGCTACACTAAAGACAAATCAACTTCTAAAGGAAGGATTGTTGAGACCAAGGGTCGACAGAAAAAGTATAAAGGTGGCTAGAAACCCACGTCGAAGGCAAGTCGGCTTCTGAAAGAAAGGACTGACGGGATCCAGAGTCGGCACATAAAGCATAAAGTTGGGTGGGTAGTGACATGAGTTTTTTTTAGGTCATCTTATATGTTATTTTCTCTACATTTTACATCTTAACTTAATTTATTTATCACAGATTTATATTCAAAAAATGTATTTTGTTCATGTTGTGCTAAATGCAGGAATTAAAACGAACAATTTGAAATAAGAAAATCTAGTGAAAGAGTGCTCTGAAGTGGCATGGCAATGCCTAAAAGTAGTGTGACCACGTCATTGATCAAACCAGGCTGGCGTGACCATGCTTGAAATGGCGTAACCTTCATATATTATAGTAGGGCGGCATGTCCACACCATAATCGGGCACGAACAAGTTGGCCCCAATAGAAGAACGATATGACCATGTCAAAAACAGGTGTGACCATGACAACGAGCGGGAAATAATTTAGGGAGGAAATTTGATGGCACAAATGATGATTCATGCTATAAAATCAAATCTTAGGGCTTCTAAGGAGTTCTGCACCAGAGAAGGCTTGAAGGCTAAAAGAAGAGAGTTTAGGAGATGATTTGAGGGATCTCTTGATGCTTTCTTTCTCTTTGGGTTGAAACCTTCAAGAGAGAGTTGTGAGAGATTTTGTATTAGAGGAAAAATTTTTTGGATTTACTGGGGACACAATTACTTGTAAGTTTTACATCTTTATCTTTCTTGAAATGGAATTTTCTATAACATTTTTCTCTGTGATTTTATCCATAATGGGCGACTAAGCTTTTCTTCTTGTCTCTGTGTTGCAGAGAGTAATGAATTTATCGATGTTTTCTATAATATTTTTTTGTAAATCATTTTATTGAGCTTTTACATGGTTTATGTTATTGGTTAACCTCTAATCTTCATTTACTCCTAGTCTGGCAACTAGGAAGTTAAAATATTTCTTGAAACTATGACCTCTAACTATTGTTTAGGGGAAACAAAAGGTTAAGCACAAAATTCTGAGAGGATAGACATATTCCAATAAAATTTTGCAATCATCCCAATGGATCAAAAAAGTTATGCGGAATATCATTGGGATCGAGGAAGCCACAACTTCATAAATTCTAGCCTTCTTTTGACCTAGATGTATGAATAAGGAGTATCTTATCACAACATTTACATAGGAAACCATTTCAAAAAACCACGATCGTCGTGATCCTTGAACAGAAAAGGCATGAGCCTCATCTATCTTTAACTCACGAGTTTTTCCCTCTTGTTTTCTCCTTTCTTCTACTATCAAGCATTATGTTTTTTTTTGGACCCTGGGACTTAAAAACCTTTTTTGATAATCACCAAGCTGGATTAGTTGAATTAGTAAATTGGAGTTTTTTTTTTGTGGAAGTAAATATTACACTTTCCTTATAGGATTGATATGTGATACACTTGAACTGTATTACTACTTGACATATGTACTTGCATTATACAGTCGACTTACATCCTTGTAAGTTTTGACATGTCATGTTTTTTGTGTTATTGCTGGGAAATGAGCTAATAATTGTTTTTGTTATTAGAAAATTTTTATTACAAATTTAGGACATGTTTTTGGCATTTTTTTTTATTTTTGGTGTATGACTTTTAATTTCTATTCTTGCATGTGCATTATTGTTGTTTTCTTTGTAGGCACTGAAAAAATTAAAAAGCTGAAAAAGAAAAAAAATGTGCAGCTAAATTATTTACTGTATCTTTTATTTTCTTGCACATTTTGTGTGTTGCATTTACATGTTTGTGTGTTGACTGATTTTTGTGGGTCAGTGTGATTGTTTGCTACATATTTTTAATTTGTCATGTTTATGTTTTGAAGAGCAGAGGCTGACCTTGCCCCTTTTGACTCTGAGATTAATTGCACATTTAGACGTTTTAGAAGGTTGCACTTAACTTCTGAATTACCTATTGTCGCGATGGCTAAACCTAATTCACCCACCATGAAACCACTTAAGGATTATGCCAACCCTTATGTTGAAGAGCTTCACATGAGCATCAACTATCCCAATGTTGAAGCCAACGCTTTTGACTTGAATCCTGTCATAATCCAATTGGTTCAAAGCAATCAGTTTGGGGGACTTGCCACTAAAGACTCTAACCTTCACTTAGCCAATTTGTTTGAACTGTGTGCCATCTTCCTGTATAGTAGTGTCCCCAACGATGTTGTTTGACTAAGGCTTTTTCCCTTTTTACTAAAAGATTAAGGCTAAGGTATGGCTTAACTCCCTTGTCCCAAGTTCAATCACGACCTGGACTGACTCGGCACAAAAAATTCTTGCCAACTATTTCCCTTCATCCATAACTATTAAACTTAGAAATGATAATACCACATTCACTCAAATTGATGGATAATCCATTTATGAGGCCTAGGAGTGGTTCAAAGAACTTAGAAGATCCCCACATCATGCCCTACCTGATTGGCCAATAGTTCAAACTTCTTATAATGGTTTGATAGGTTCTCTGAGATCCATAGTCAATGATGCAATAGGAGGATCACTCATGTCTAAAGCTTTAGAAAAAGCTTACCAATTTATAGAATAAATTGGCAATAATAATTTCTAATGGCTTGCTGAAAAAGTGAAACCTCAGAAAGTAGCTCGTGTTCATGAAACTGATGTCTTAGCTATCTTGTCTATCGAAGTTGTTGCAATTTCTAAAAATTTAGATAATTTTGGGATAAATTTGTTGTATGGACTGTCACCCAACTATGGTTAATTCAAGGATCGGTGATAGATCTAAAACTATCAACCTTAGCCATAACCCATATTTCAACACCTACATCCTAGGCTGGAGGAACCACCTAAAGGTTTATTGGAATAACAACAATTAACAATGGAGGAATAATCGTAACAACCATTCAGGTAGTGTACAAAACCAAGGAACCAACCTCAGAAACCCCAATACCCACTAGGATTCTTGGGTAGCTCCCAAAACTTAAAAAAAATCACCCATCGAGGACTTGGTAATTCAAATGGGGAATACTTTATAGAGCCATGTTGTAGCCATAAAAAATTTGGAAACACAATTAGGACAGCTAGCGAGCTTAATGAATAATAGACCCTCAAAAGCATTGTCAAGCAATACTGAAGTAAATCTAAAAGAATAGAATTTGGATTAGTGCAAGATGATAGGAATCAGAATTGGAGTAGAAAAGAAAGCCATCCCACTAGAGGCTAATACAACTGTGAAACCTGCGTTAGGCAGGGTGTCCTTAGCCATCCCGATTAACATAGCTAAAAAACTTCCACCTCCATTCCCTCAAAAGCTATAAAAGCCCAGCAAGGATCTTATTAGTTTTATCATCCAACACGTCAAAGGAGCTGTGTTTCACGGAAACACACTTTGTGATCTAGGGCTTAGTGTCAATCTTATGCCTCTAAACATTTTCAAACAACTAAGAAGAAGAGAAATTAAGCATGTTGATTTGACCCTTCTGTTAGTAGATCAATCTAAGGCGCACCCCTTTGGCATAGTTGAAAGCCTACCCATTATTGTGGAAAGATTTATGTTCCTAGTTGATTTTGTAATCTTAGATGTAAAAGCTGATAAGGATATGCCTGTAATTCTGGGAAGTAATAATCCTATCAATAAAATTTGAGGATGTCTTCTTGGAAGAGCAACAAATTATTGATGAATTTCAAAGGAATTTGACTGAGAATAATAGTACTCTTTCTTTAAGAGAAACTCAGCCACTAAGTCTAGATTTGTTAGGGGACCACCTTGGTTGTCCTATTGGAATCATTAGTGATATTTGGATGAAAGGGAGAGGTTAATACCAATCTTCCATCAGTGCTTAGAATGAGATAAAAAATTTTGGAAAGAGATCTAGAACATGACAATACTAGAAACCTTGAGACATTTTGAAGTTGAAACGAATGATCAAGGATTACTAAGTTGGAAATTTGATCCTGGAGACCCCATTTAGTGCAATGCTTGAAACTTTGTCAGATTGAGTATATTAAACTAAGCGCTATTTTAGGAGGCAACCCAAGTGTAATCTAATGTGTTGATTATGTTTATCTTTCTCTCTGCATTTTTTTCTAAAATTTGCTTTGAAATTGACTTTAAAATTTTATTTGAATTATTTTGGTATATTTTTTTTCTCTACAAGTTGAAACCCCTCTATTGAAAGTCTTGCTTAACCATGTTTTTCTTACTTATTCGTACTTACTGAGCGTCTACTTTATTTTATGTGATGTTTACTTTCAGAGATTCATGTGATGTCACATGTCTTTACTTTTAATGCACTCACTATGTATCTTTATTTACTATAATGCATATATTGAAAAGAGCATGTTTGGGGGAAGTAGTACCTTGCCTTATTATAAACATGTTAAGTAGTTACAGAGCTCAGCAAAAGACTTATACTTCACTTTTGGAAACTCTTGCTAGAAGTTTTAAATATATTTAAACTACCTATCATATTCTAGCAGAAGTAAATAAATTTTGTTTATAGAAATATTAACTCTAGTGAGTAAGGAGGAGATGCTAGAACTTAAAACTTTGAACTACACATGTGAGAAACTCATAAATTATTTAAAAAGGGTAATTTAGATATTGAGTAACCAACTAAAGTTATCTTTTTTTTCTTTTTCAGTTCATTTGAACCACCTTAATGTAATCCTAAAATCTTAACTGAAAGGGATAACTTAGAGGTGGAACATTCAAATAATCAAGTGTTTAGTTTTGTTGCTTAAAAAATATAACCTATCTTCACATCTAAAAGAAAAGCTAGAAAAGAAAAATTTGCCCACCATATATAGTAACTCTTATGGGAAAAAAGAAAAGAAAAGAAAAGAAAAGGCAAAAAAAAAGAGAGTTAAAAACCCTTGAGGATAAGCTTGAGGTGGGCACAACAAAAATACAAGCAAATTCAAGAAAGTTGAGAGGGGGACTAATGAGAATTAAGTGGCAAATTGAACCTTGATTTTTTCATTACAACAATGTTATAAGATATATGAAGGGATAAGAATTAAATGAACTTTAAGTTGGTTAGAATCTATTGCAATTGTACTAAAGATATTTAAGTTTCGTGAAAGAGATTCTAAATGATACTAATTAAAGGATTTGTGGAGTATGTATAAGTAAAGAAAGAAGAGAATTAAGAAAATGTCAAATCTATAATCATTAAAGATAACCAAGTCTAAATAACATTTCCTACTTTTACATAGATTTGATAAGATAATCTGAAAAGTTAGAAACTCGACAGGAATACTAATCCTATTGAAAACCCAAATTGAGCCATATGATTACTTGAGGACAAGTAAAAGGGTAAGTTTGGGGTTGTTGAACTCATTTTTGAGGTATTCTTTTCCTTTCTCTAAATACACTAGGATCTAGCTTTAAGATTTCCATGTTTTGACTCTCTTAGAGGACTAGACTGGGACTCACCCCCTTTAGAAATTCAAGCCATTTCCTCACTCTTTGTAGTTTCATATGGACGGTTTTAGACCCTCAACATTCGATTGAGTCGATCAAGAAGTCGACATATTGAAGCTCAAATTGAGCTCCTATAGAAATTTGAAAGACGTAGGTGGACACCGTAACGCGTGCAATGTTTGACTTGCCACTATGAGCGATATGTTTGACTTTGGTCGTCACTTATGTGAGGACCGGTCAATAATATACTCGTTAAACGGCTCCGATTGGGTCAAAATAATTTCATTTGTCGTGCACACGTGAATCGAAGTTAATTTGACGTGATCGATGACAAATTTGTCTGGATGATTCTAGATGACGAAACAGACTGCGCTATTGCATATGGGACGTCTATTTTAGCTAGGGAGGCACCCATTTTGTTAGGGCATCGTGCACGAATGAATTTAGCATAATTTGATATTTTTTTTTAAATATAATAAAAAAATCTTCTTAAAAAAAGATTTATTACCCTAATTCTAAACTCTCCCTTACGCCTGTTATTTGCCCTAGCCGGACTGTGGAGTCCCCTTGCCAGTTTGTCGGTCATCCATTTCCTTTCCGAGCCCTCATCGCCGGTAGACCATTGCAACGAACTTTCCCACCTAAATGAGTTCGGTAACCTTCTCGTTTTTTGAATCTGAATGTTCTCTTTGCCCTTTGAGGTGTTTCTTGTCACCTCCCCTTTTTTTTACCGTCGGTGAGCCCTGGCTCTCTCGATGGCTATAAATACCCAATGGGAGGGGAAGAATGGAGCGATTTTTTTTTCTTTGGAGATTTCGGAGAAAGACAGTGTTGATAGCTTTTTCTTTGTTGGGAGTTTCTGTTTCAGGATTTTCTTACTCTTCTTATTCTAGTATTAGCAAGGAGTTAAGGTTAGGCTTTATTTATGTTGTTTAATGTCTGGATTGATTGTCTATGCGATAATATCTTCTGAATCATGAAATAGATAGATCAAATGGGATTGAGATATTAGTTTGATTATCTCTTTGACGGAGAAATAAAACTTACTTATGAACTTCTATCTGGATTTTTTTTAAACTGACAGCTCTCCTTGCTGCATGTGTTTTTGGAATTTATGGATTATTTAGCCTCTGAACATGGGTTTCTTTTGCTAGAAAGGTATATTGGGACCTTAAAAATATTTGAACTCTTTTAATTATTATTTTCTCATTGCATTACTTTAGCATATGAATCCTTTGATTTATTGATTCATAGGGGATTCTGTTTCAAGCTCCTTGGTTGGGCATTTGGTTTTGCTTGATTTTGGAGGCTTTGTTTTAAGCTTCTCGGTTATTCTCTTTTTTAAAATGAAGATCAGTGGATTCATTTAATTTTGGGAGTTTGATTTCGTGCTTCCTGTTGTCCCTTTACTCAAATATCAACCATTGGAGTATTTTGATTTTTTTGGAATATCAACTTGGAGTTCGGTTTTGTTTCTTCTTGGTAATTCAGCTTACCCCTTATGTTGGGCTCGGTTCTGCTTCTTGCTGTTCCCTTCATTTGAATTTAAGTATTTAAAATATTTAATAATTTGGGTAGCTCTTTGGTGGCTTGGCTTTAGCTTGGTGGTGGCTCGTTCTTTTGGTCATTTGCTGGGCTCGATTTAGCTCTATGTTGGGACGGGTTTGGCTTAAGACTAAGTTCAATTTTGAGGAAATTATATTATGCTCTTGGTCTTTGTTGGGCTTTGTTATGGTCTGGTTGTGGTTGGATATTTAGTCATTGTTGGAATCATTGGTTGATGGTTTTCTTCATTTGTTGTCCCTAGCCGTGAGTCTTTATTTGTGGGTTCTTTATGTTGAGTACTGGTTAGTAGTTTTTGTCACTACATAGACTTTATACAAAAATTTTGAACTATTTTAGTCTTTGGGCTATGGTTTCTTTTGGCTAGGAAAGTATATTGAAACTTTGAGAGGTGTTTTAGTTTTTTTTTTATTACCATCTTCTCGCTACATTATTTTAACATGGAGATTTATGGATTTATTTGATTAATTGGGGCTTCTATTTTGAGCTTCTTGGTGGTCTTCAGTTTGAAATCAATGCGGTTGGAGTTGTTTGATTTTAGAGATTTTGTTCTAAGCTTCTTGTTTATCACCTGTTCGAATAAGAACTCTGGATTCACTTAATGTTGAATGCTTTGTTCTAAGCCTTTGATTCATACTGTGCTCGAAAGAAAATTTTGGTGATAGGGGCTTTTGTTTTGAGTCTCTCGGGTTTCTTTAGTTTGAAGTAGATGCACATGGATTTATTGATATTTAGGGGCTTTGTTTTGTGCTCCCCTTGTTGCCCCTATTTGAATACGTTTTGGAGACTATTTTTT
Source organism: Phalaenopsis aphrodite (assembly GCA_003013225.1). Classification (NCBI taxonomy): domain Eukaryota; kingdom Viridiplantae; phylum Streptophyta; class Magnoliopsida; order Asparagales; family Orchidaceae; genus Phalaenopsis; species Phalaenopsis aphrodite. Next base: position 301,992 of record NEWO01000507.1, on the reverse strand, counting down.
GGTTTGAGAAGTATATGTGGGGCTCGATTTTTGCTCTCTTTGCTTCCGTTTTATTTAAATACATGCTGGAAAGTATTTTATGGTTTGAAAATTACATTTGAGGCTCGGTTTTTGATCTCTTTGCTTCCTTTTGATTAAATATATGTTGGAGATTATCTTTATGGGTTTGGGAACTAATTTGGAATCGCAGCTTTCGTTCTTATTACTGCTCTTAGTCGAGCGTGTATTGGATTATCATTCTTTAAACTTTAAATGCTTATTTGGATATGCGACTTTCCATACTTCTTGCTCCCTCTGTTTGACGATATATTGAGATCAATTATTTGATTTAAATAAACAGATAGGGGCTGATTTCTATGTTCATTGCTGCTTCATTTAAATGCATGAAATAAAGGAATATTTTTGATTCAAACACTTGTTTTGGAATTATAATTCTCGTACATTTCGTTGCCTTATTTAAATGCATAAATTGAAACTTGGGAGGAATATTTACTTAATCCTTAAAGTATTGATGGAATTGGCTTTATGGTTATACAAATTTCATGATTTTGAATTTGATTATACGAGGGTTTAAGCACATTTATCTTTGGAAAGTTGATAGAGCATGCAACGATCATATGCACAGTTTCACAATTTGAGCTTAAAAGTGAGATGTAGATGCTATGGAAATGCTTAAATAAATACCTCTTTTTTTCTTGATATGGAATGTACGAAATCTTGTTAGATGAGCATATGAAATATTGAGGTGGCTTATTATTTCATGACGAAGGGCAACAGGCAATGATGCAAGAGAACCATTTGACAGCTTAGTTTATAGCTGAAATATAAAATCAATATTCAATTAGTGTGATGTCCTTTCACCCCTAGATCGTCAAGAGCTCTAACCCTTTTTCAAAAGTTTCGAGAATCGACACTCACAAAAGAACAGATACTACAAATACCCCACATATACTACAATCACGAAAGAACAGATACGACACTACACCGTAGACACCATATCCTGATTAATACACGCATACATTGGATATCACCTACATGTACATTTCATACATCACATAGTGCATCCTGCACACCATATATAGATACACCACATACCTTTATTTGATGGATCTAAGTATAATCATATCATCTTTTTATACTGCAGACACTATATCCACACACTATACCCTGCACGACATATATTACATATCATGTATAGATACTACGAGTTTTACACAGATATTACCTTCACACAAGAAATAGATACTACACTCGTACACACTATACAGTTCACACACTACGCCCTATACGACAGATACTACATTTCACATACACATGTACTGTATGTTGATAAGTTAAGATACTACATTTCATGTATATGTGCACCACACTTTGATGAGTTTAGATACTACTCTATTCACATATTCACTAAACGACAGAGTTTAAGACTATTTGATTATAGGGGTGATTCGTTGGTGGCCTCTAGTTGATGTTGATAGGTTCACCTCGATATATTAGTTGCCTGTGGGATCGAGATAAAGAGAAAAAGGGGTCTAGTCTGAGCCTATCCCCAAATTAAAATCTAATATCCCATCTTGAGACTTTCATATGCTCATCATTTAAATTTTCTTTTATAATCTGCAAATGTTTACCTGACCCATTTATATCATACAATTGCAATCTGTTTTGAAGCTTTAGCAGAATTTGATCAGGTACGCTTTTATTTATTTAATTTCCGTACTTTATTTTCTGCATACTTCTTTTTATTTTGTACTGTACTGTACTTTGTTACATGTCTCATGCATTTTCTTACCGCATCTTATAGCATAGTCTCTTTGTTTGTTCTTTGTTGTACTGTATACATTTACCAGTATTCATGCTTTAGCTGCTACCTTTCTAGTATGTTTGTGCAATCCCCTAGGGTAGGCCGTTCGAGGCATGTTTTTTTTATTATTCTCTCTTCTCTCTCTCCTCTTCCTGGAATGAGACGACGACGTCTCTGAACAACAGTCGAGACAACTACCAAAGACGGAAGGATGAGCTTATGCAGAACCTCGATAGATTTAAATAACATACATATAGGACGTCGAGGTTGTTTGTTTGACACTACGTAAATCCTCACATTATCTTTTAGGACTTTCTACGATTTTTATATATCGTATGATACAAGTCCTAAACTTTTTAGGCTTCCGAGGTCGTCGTTTAGTACGACATAAATCCTCACATTTATTCGGGTTAGTTGCATATGACGTGCAGACATAAGTCCCGAATATCTAAATAATTCACAGGACTGAAATATCAAATAATTTCTCTTTCGAAGACGTAAAGCCAAACCATAGATTAGTTTGAGATGTTACTGAATCTCCTTCAGTATCTCCGACATCTCCTACTTTTTACTTCTTTGGATTCTAGAAATAATTGTTCCTATTTGAACCTATCCCATTTGACTTTTCCTATGAACAATCGTGGAAACTTGAACATTGAATTCTTGAAGATGAAACCTCAGATCATTATAGAGAGTTTTCTTAGGTGACTTTGGTTGTCTAAGATGTAATTAACTATAGGGGCTTGCTCCTATAGGGAATTTAAGAACCCAGATTAATTTAAACCCTATCTAATCTGTGTATTAGATAGGGGAATTTGTCGGCTGTAAATTTTGAAGACCAAAATAGAGTCATAAACTTTTAAGTTTAGATAGTTAAGCCTACTAATAAGTGATACGCTCATCCTCTGAGATGATATATCATTTATGGTATTGTGCTTAGCTATTTAAACTATTAGATATATGAGGTCTATTCGGTCTTATCTTTTTTAAAAAATAAAGAATATCATTTTCACAAAATTAAAATTACATTATATATATATATATATATATATATATATATATATATATATATATATATATATATATATATATATTAAATTCCAAATTTAAATTTTAAAATCTTATTTTCGAAAGAAAAATTACCTACAAAGGTATTTACATCCGTCAATATTACGTTATTTTACCTGCTATTTTCCATGGATTTTACATCATAATTTCATTTATTTATCACAGATTTATTCTTGAGAAATATATTTTTTATGTTGTGCAGGATGCAGAAATTGAACATGAACAAGTTGGAAGAGAAAATCTAGTGGAAAAGTACCTCAAAGCGGCATCCCCATGCTTAAAATCGACGTGAACACTCCATTGATCGAACCATGCTAGCATGAACACACCAAAAAATGGCGTGAGCACTCCATATATAGTAGTAGAGCTGTATAACCATACCACAATAGGGTGTGATCACCTCAGCCCCATTAGAAGAATAGTATGATCATGCTGTAAACTGGTGTGACCATGCTAACGAGATGGAAACACATTAAGAAGGAAATTTGTAGGCCCAAACTGAGATTCATGCTATAGAATCGAGTCTTAGGACTTCTAAGAAGGAGTTCTACACCAGAGAAGTCTTGGTGGCTAAAAGAAGAGAGTTTGGGAGAGGATTTGGGGGATCTCTTAAGAGCTTTCTTCCTTCTTGGGTTGAAAACTTTAAGGGAGATTTTGTTCTTTACTTCATCAGTTGTAATAGATTTTATATGAGAAGAAATGTTATTGGCTTTACTTGGGAGACAATTTCTTATAAGTTTTTTGTCATTATGTTGCTTGTAATGGATTTTATGTGGTTATTTTTCACTATGATTTTCTCCGTAATGAGTGGCTATGCTTTTCGTCATATCTCTGTGATGTAGGGAATAGTGGATTTATCAACTTCATAGATTCTAGGCTTCTTTTGATCTAGACATAGGCATAAAGAGTATATTGACCTCAATTGAGAATATTCACATAGGAAAATTTTTAGAAAAACCATGATCGTCATGATCCCTTGATACACCAAAAAAATTTTCAATTTTTCATATGTATTTAAGGCTTATATTTGGTGATATTCCACTTTAAATAAATGTATTTTCATGTTTTCTTGCAGGTATACTAAGTCTAGGCATTTGGAGCTTAAAGGATGTAAAAAGTACAAAATTTGGAGTTTAAAGTGGCATTTTCCAAAATTTAAACTTGCGCTTAGGCACCAGAACTAGTGCCTAGGCGCCAGAATACGGAGAAGAAGACACTTAGGTGCTAGATAGGGTTATTTTCACAAATCCATTGAATTTGGATAGATTTTGAAAAGCTTCCTATGGAGACTCTTAGGAAATTCATCCATACATTATAAAAGAGTGTTTTTATGTCAGAAAAAGGGGTGTGTTTAAATTGCGAAGATGTGTGGCATGAGTTCCAAGTTGTGGGAGAGTGTCACAAGTGTCTCTAAGAGTTGTAAGAGGAGATGACAAGTGAGAGATTTCTTCTTCTTTACATTTCTAAGAGAGATTTGAGTGTTATATTAAAGAGAAAAAGAGATACAAAGGAATATCAAGGAATTTGCTTAGGGAAGAGATTATTTAAATTGTTTTACTTTTCTTTCATGTTTTGTAAACTTGTTTTAGATATAAAGTTCATGTTTTGTTGTATCTTCTTTATGAATTCTGAGTAGATTTCTTTGTCCTTCTCCATACGAAGATAAATGGTCATGTGAAGAATCAAGATTGTTGTGCACTATTTTAATTTCATATTTGTGATGTTTCAAACATCAGACTTCATTTACTTTTTGATTTGGCCAATTGAATTGTTAAAATTTGTTGTGAAACAAACTACCCGAGAGGGCTATGCTTTCTACAAAAAAGTGAGAATCATATTCGATTTCATGGATGAAAATGTAGTCCATGAGATTGAGTGCAAATAAATCAAGAAATATTCATTGATGAGTATATAATTAAAGATTTTAGGGTGATAGACTAAAATCCCCAATTTGGTCCAGAATTTTGGAAACTAAAGCAAGATGTCAGACTCAAGCGAGGGGAATGCGAAAACTCTAGAGTGAGAGCCAGTGTCTTCCGAACCTAACCACGAATTTATGGACTAAACACTAGATTAGCCAATATTTTTTATCATTTGTAAAAATGATAAAGAATATGATTGCTCTTATTTGACACAGTATAATTTTCTTCAATTTGATAATTCACTGACTATAATCTCATTGTAAAGGGAAGGATGCTTTCTTAAATTTAAACTCTTTGTCACAAAACCTAATTTAGTTTTAGTAAATTTAGATTTGAAGTTTAGAGATTAGTTAGTAAACTTAGTTTCCTTAGTGACAGTAAACAAATTTCAACCTGTTTTCTTATTTGAGTTTTCTATAGTTCAAATATTGTGCTTTTGTGTGATTTTCCAAACAAATTTTCACCTCCCTGTGGGATCGATACTTAGGACTTCATTAGAGCCTTTATTACTTGAGTGATACGTATACTTACATTTGCAACTTAGTGAAGATTTGAAATTGAAAATACACCTTAATTCACTAAGAGTGGCAGATTTATTTATTTTAATGTAGAAAACTTATTATACTAAAGTAAATTTTATTTTGATTAATCTGCATGTTTTTTAGTATAGCTGCCTTGTGTGTTGTAGTGTTAAAAAACATTAATAACACATATAAAAAACTAGCATCAATTTTTTGGCACCGTTGTCGGGGAGTCTACAGTAAATTCTTAAAATACTTTGTTTAAACAAACATTTTATTTTAAAAACAACCAAAAAATTAAAAAAAGGCAAAACAACTAAACTATATATGTTTGTGTGTGTGATTATATTTATAATTGTTACTTGTGTTTGTGTATGTAAAGATTAGGATCTGAAGGATTAGTACCTTACGATTCGGGATTAGAGCGAACCATAAGAAATATTTGAAAACAAAAAGAACTTAACAAAATGACGAACAATGTAAATAACCAATGTATGGAAAATGAACATCAACAGAGACGATTAAGAAACTATGCTAACTCTACAGTAGATGAAATTCACTTGAATATACAAACTCCTGCTGTAGCTGCTAATTCATTTGACTTAAACATGTTATTATCCAAATGATACAAAATTTGAAGATTTGGATTTATATCTCGCTAGTTTTTTAGAATTGTGTACTACATTAAATATGAAGGAGTGTCGAATGACGTTGTCAGACTTAGAATTTTTCCTTTTTCATTAAGGGACAAAGCTAAGACATGACTAAACTCATTAGCACTTGGATCAATCAGAACTTAGGGAGAATTATCTCAGAAATTTTTTGCTAAATATTTCTCACCATAAAAAACTGATAAGCTTAGAAATGATTATGCATCTTTTTTCTAGCTGATGGGAAATCAATATATGAAGCCTGAGAACTATTTAAAGATCTCCTTAAGAAGTTTATACGCCATGCTTTACCAGATTGGTTAATAATTCAAATATTTATAATGAATTAGTGGGATTTCTTAGATATATTATTAACATTGTTGGTGTTGGATCATGAATGTCAAAACTATTCGATGAAGCATATTCATTAATTGAGGAGATGGCTGCTAACAATTTTTAATGGCCTCTGAAAGGCTAAATCCAAAAAGAATAGCCAGTGTTCATGAATCTGACGCAATTTCTATTTTGGTTTCTCAAATCGCTGCAATATCAAAGAATTTGGATCAATTTGGAATGAATATATCTCAAATACCACTAGTGGTTGAGGAAAATTCATTCAGACAAATATTAGATTCTCAATCATCATATGAAACTTTGAATGTAATAAATAATCCACGAAATTATCCTTATTCTAATTACTAAAATCCTGGTTAGAAAAATCTCCCTAATTTAAGTTGGAATAATAATAACTCTAATGGTATAAATCCACAATGGAGGAACAATCAAGCAAATCCTTTGGGAAATGTAAACAATTAAGGAAATGCTAACTATAGACCTTATTATTTTTCTGGTTTTAACAGTAATTTATAATTTAAGGAGAATAAATTGTCTATGGAAGAATTGTTATTACAAATGGGTAATCAATTACAAAGTCAATGAGCGATAATTAAAAACATTGAGAATCAATTGGGACATATTGCTACTGTAATTTATAATTTAAGGAGAAGAAATTGTTTATGGAAGAATTGGTATTAAAAATGGGTAATCAATTACAAAGTCAATGAGAGACAATTAGAAACATTGAGAATCAATTGGGACATATTGCTACAGAACTTAGCATAAGCTCAATGAACTCTTCCTAGTAATGTTGAATTTAACCCTAAAGACCATAACAAAGAGAAAATTAAAGCCATACAACTAAGATATGAAAGAGAAGTGGAATTAAAAGTTCAAAAAGATATTGAAGTTGAGAATGAAGGGGTGGAAATTGAAAAATATGATGAAGATATTCATCATGATTCAGAATATTCTATTAAAATGGTGAAAATTACTGTTAAAAAACCACCACCTCCATTTCTTGAAAGATTGAGACAACAAAAATTGGATAAACAATTCTAAAAAATTTTGGAAATATTTAAGAAATTAACCATAAACATTCCATTTGTTGAAGCCATGGAACAAATGCCAAGTTATATAAAGTTTATGTAGGATATACTTAATAGAAAAAGAAATTTTACAGATAATGAGATAGTTGCACTTAGTGAAGAGTATAACGCTATAATTCAGAAAAAGCTTCTTGAAAAACTTAAATATCCTGGTAGTTTTAGTATTCCTTATGCAACTGGCGAAATTTTTTTTGGAAATGCTCTACGTGAGTTGGAAGCCAGTATTAATCTTATGCCTCTATCTATTTTTAGAAGGTTAGAATTATGAGATATTTCCCCTACTATAGTAACCCTTTAGTTAGTTGATCGATTGATCACCTATTCTAAAGGAGTTGTAGAAGATGTATTAGTAAAGGTTGATAAATTTATTTTTCTTGTGGACTTTATTGTGTTAGATATGAAAGAAGATAAAAAAAATTCAAATCATTTTAGGGAGAACTTTTCTTGTAACTTGAAGAGCTATGATAAATGTCCAAAAAGGTGAGTAAACGATGAGACTTAATGATCAAGAAGGTATATTTAATATATCAAAATCTATGAATAACTAGCAAAAGGAAAAGATGATGAATGCTTCAGGATGAAAATTTGTGATCATTTGAGTAACGATCTTTTTACAAAAAGTTTTGAAGAGAAAATGGAACAATAAGATTTAAAACATGAAGATGAGGATAAAATGCAAGATAAGTTCATCAAAATATGTAATGAAGATATATATTATGTTTAGGAAAGATTTAAATTGTTAAACACTACATAAAATAATAAACATTTTATTCCTTCAATCTAAAAACCTACTGAACTTGATGTGATAGTACTCCCTGCACATTTAAAATATGTTTTTTTAGGAGATTTATCTACAATACCTATTATAGTATCTACAGAGCTAACTGAATTGCAAGAACCAAAATTATTAGAGATTTTAATAAAATACAAGAAAGCTTTTGGATGGACATTAGCTGATATCAAAGGAATCAATCCTTTGATTTGTATGTATAGAATTTTATTAAAAGATCATCATGAACCAAAAGCTGATCCTCAAATGAGATTAAAACCTATAATGAAAGAAGCGATTAAGAAAGAAATTTTGATATGGTTAGATGTCGGAATTATATATCCTATTTTGGACAGTGCTTGGTTAAGTCCAATTCAGTGCATTCTAAAGAAAGGGGGTGTGACTGTTGCCATCAATGAGAAGAAGAATTAATACCAACACATCAATTCACTGGCTAGTGAATCTGTATTGACTATAAAAAATAAAATTCCGCCACTATGAACGATCACTTTCCTTTACCTTTTACGGACCAAATGTTGGATAGACTAGGTGGGTACAAATATTTTTGCTTTTAGATGGATATACTACTTATGATCAAATTCCTATTGCTCTTGAGGATCAAGAAAGACATCATTTACTAGTTCTTGTGGTGCTTTTGCTTTTAGACAAATGTATTTTGGTTTATGTAATGCACTTATAATATTTCAAACATGTATGATGTCTATATTTTGTGATTTAATTGAAAAAGGAATAGAAATTTTATGGATGATTTTTTAGTGTTCGGAACTTCATTTGAATCATGTTTAAATCATTTAGAAAAAGTTTTAGAACGTTGTGAAAAGATAAATTTAGTATTAAATTTGGAGAAATGTCAATTTATGGTTATAGGAGGTATTGGGTTAGAAGTTTTTTAGGATATGCTGGTTTCTAGAGGTGATATATTAAAGATTTTTCAAAAATTACAAACCCTCTATACCATTTATTAGAAAAAGATGCAAAATTAGATTTCAACCAAAAACACATAAATTCCTTTTAATTATTAAAAGAAAAATTAATCACTGCTCCTATAATAGTTTTACCTAATTGGGCAAAAACCATTTGAGCTAATGTGTGATGTTAGTGATTATGCAATTGGGGTCGTATTAGGGCAAACATAAGACAAAATTTTTAATATTATATTCTATGCAAATAGAACTCTGAAAGAAGCTCAAATTATATATACCACTACTGAGAAAGAGTTATTGGCAATTGTTTATGCTTTTGATAAGTTTAGAACATATCTGATTGGAGCTAAATGTATTGTGCATACTGATCATTCTGTCATAAGATATTTAATGCAAAAGAAGGACGCAAAATGAAGATTAATTAGATGAATCCTTCTAATGCAAGAATTCGATTTTGTGGTAGCAGATAGGAAATGATCTGATAATCAAATAGCAGATCATTTATCTAGGCTGTAACAGGAAAAATCATTTAATTATGAAAGTGAAATTAATGAAAATTTTCCTAATGAACATATATACACTATTAATGAATGGCATGTGTCATGGTATGCAGACATAGTGAACTTTATTGTTAGTGATCTTTTACTGTATAGATCATACTGTAACATCAGAAAAAATTTATTCACGATGCAAAATATTACTTTTGGGATGACCCATACTTATATATGCAATGTAAAGATAAGGTTATTTGAAGATGTGTACCATATGAAGAAACTGAAAAAATTATTCAAAAAAGTCATGATTCTGAATTTGGGGGACATTTTGGAATTGATATAACAACATATAAAAGTTTACAATCTGGATTTTATTAGCCTTCTCTATTTAAGGATGTTAATACATATATAAAAACATGTGATCGATGTCAGAGAGTAGGAAATATTTCAAAAAGGTATGAAATGCCCCGTAATTTTACATTGGAAGTTGAAATATTTGATGTATGGGGATTAGATTTTATGGGACCCTTTGTACCCTCTTTTGATAATTTATATATGTTAATTGCAGTAGACTATGTTTCCAAATGGATCAAAGCACTTGCTTTACCTCGATGTGATGCTAGGAGTTTTTCAAAATTTTTAATGAAAAAAATTTTACAAGATATGGAATGCCTAGAGCAATCTTTATAGATGGGGGATCTCATTTCATGAATAAAAGAATTGAAAAGTTAGTTGGAAAATACGATATAGAGCATATGATCTCCAATGCTTATCATCCTTGGACTTGTGGTTTAGCTGAATTATCTAACGATGAAATTAAAAAGAATCTTGGAAAAGATTATAAATACTAACAAAATGAATTGGTCTTTTAGATTATATACTACATTATGGGCTCACAGAACAACTTGTAAAAATCCTATAGGAATGTCTCCATATAGACTTATTTTTGGAAATACTTGTCACTTATCAGTAGAATTGGAGCATAAAGCTTATTGAGCTATTAAATAATTCAATTTTAATTTAGAAAATGCTGGTGAGAAAACATTATTGCAACTGAATGAGCTGGAAGAAATCAGAAATTAATCTTATGAAAGTGCTAAGATTTATAAGGAAAAAATTAAAATATTGGAATGATCAGAAGATAACAAAAAAGGAATTTGAATCTGGACAAGAAGTTTTGTTATATAACACAAAATTGAAATTATTTTACAGAAAACTCAAGTCTAGGTGTTTAGCGCAATTTACTATTAAAAAATTCTATGCCTATAGAGTTGTGGATATTGAAGATTCAAAAACTAGAAAAATAGTTAATGTTAATGGACATAGGTTAAAACCTTATTTTGATGGACACAAACCAATTTTTATAGAGGTTTTAATGTTGGGTCACCCAGATTAAAAACTGAGAACGTCGGGCTAAAGACGTTAAACCAAGCGCTTTGTGGGAGGCAACCCATAGTTATGTGTGTAACTATTTTTAATTTGTTTTTACGTAATATAAGCTCTTGCGAATGAATTTTATGTTCTTTAGAGATTTACATGTTAAATAAAATGCATAAAAATGTTTTAAATATTCAATTTTATGGAAGGTATGAAATTTATTTTAGACCTTTGGGAAAAAAATGCAAAAAAGTGCATTGGCGCTTAGACGCCTAAACTGGCACCTAAGCGCCTGTTTCACTACCAGAATCTAGTGCCTAGGCACTGCTATTGGAAAAATCGCCCCAAAACCTTCTATTAACAGTTTTTTGAAATATGTTTTCTATATAACTCCTAAAAACTGCCATTTGGAGTTAAATTAAATTGCTAGAGAGGGAGAGGATCCACTAATCTTGTCCTTATGGCCTCCAACTCCAATGAGACTTCCAAATATAGGATTTTCAACCAGAGAAAGTTCATTAGTTTTGATACACAGGGATTGCATGACAAGATCCTTATGAAGAAGAGGCTGATCAAGGAAAGGGGTTTCGAGAATCAAGAATTTAACACTCATGGTACTATTGTGGAATAAATCATTGAGCAAAGGCAATGGGAAGTACTATGCTACACCACTGTGGCCGTAGTAATTCCTATTGTGAAGGAATTTTATGCAAATCGTCATGGGATAAATCAAGGTCTTTTCTATGTTTGAGGCAAGTTGGTACCTTTTACTCCTTCAAGAATTAATGATTTGATCTTGATCGAGAGTGTTCCAATTTGTCATTATGCCAACTTTGCTCCTACAAAGGATAATATGGATGAATTTCTTAGATTCTTAATGTATGAAGATGGAACATGAAAGATAAGAGTTAACAATAATGTAAGTTTTATGTCTTCATTATTAAATTCTGCATCGAAGCCTTGACATTTCTTTATTTCGGCAAAATTGCTCCCTACTACAAAAATCAGCAAAGTGATAATGGAAAGTGCTATATTAAACTATTGTATTCAAACTAGAAGACTTATTGATGTGGGTGCTATAATAGTAAATCTACTCTTGGATTGATTTTGAAGAGATCTAATTTTGGTCTTGAATGTACATCCACAAGATTTTTCCTTATTATGCAATCGCAAGTTCCATATGAAAATTGGGAAAAAGTGCTTTATGCTTGGAAGCCCATGGACCCAGTATTAAACTATGATTACTTAGAAAATGGAGAAGTGGATAACAGAAATGTTCTTATGGATCATCATCTCAAAATTCATCACCTATATGAACCAGATTTTTGGATAATTCATTCATTATTTTGAAGAAGATTAAGAAGTTAGAGCATGAGATGATTAATATTTAAATGTGATTATCAGTATTTCTGATCAGTTTCACCATCTGGATTGGAGAATTAAAGAGCAATTTGATCACATTAGATTTATGGAAGAGGCTATGACGCGAATGTATAAGAAAAATGTTTGGATCGTAAAAGACTTGACTGATGAGTTTCCTCATTGTCCTTTCTATAACTTATTTGTGCATCACCAATCCATGGGAGGCATTAGAGAAGATGATAGTACTGAAGATGAAGATTTGTAGCAACTCTAAAGTTCGAAACTCTGGCTAATAAAGCTTATTTGTGTTTAGTTATGTTGGATTCTTTATTTTTTGATATCAGACTTATTATGTTTGTTATTAGTATTTGATTGTTTAGTTTTCAGTGTTTGGATGTGTTGGTTTGATTTCGACGCTAAGTTTTATGTTGTGATTTCAAAACACTTGTTTGTAATTGTTTAGATTTATATATAAAAATGTGAAGTTGTTTGTTGATTGTGAAAATTTAATGTTAGTGAATTACTTAATTATTAAAATTAAAGAGAATTTAAACTTATTAGAAGATTGAGTGCTTTGGTGCACAACATTTTTCACAAAAAAATTTAAAAATTGAAAATTTAAGCGTTGGCACCTAGGTGCCAAATCGGCTGGGTCATTAAAATCGTGAAAATGAATAATGCCTACCATTTTTTTTGCTTTGGGTCATCTTCTCCCTTGCGACTAGGGGCGAATAGCAAACTAGGGCTTCCCAATACTCGGATTTGAGGTGATTTTGGGGCTAGAAATCCTCAGATTTTATCTTCTCTTGGTAAGAGCTTCACTTTAACATAAAAATTTTTTATTTTAACCATGGATTTCTCTTACGTTATGAGAAAACCTAAAATTAGAGATTTTGGAGAAATTTAGTGAAGAATACAAGGTGTGAAATTTCTTAGCCATGATTTTGAATTTAGGAGTTTACTTTATCTTTATAGTGAATGTATGTGCAATATTTTGCATTTTTAGAACCCATATGCTCCTAAAATGAGGAAGATGAAAATAAAGGAGGCTTGTGACATGAGAAAATTTGTTAACACTAAGGCCCAACATCATTATAATACTCAACTCATGAAAAGAAAACTGATTCAAGAACGAGCTTTTACTATCCGGGCTGTTCTTTTGAAGGATTGATTGTGGAGAGAAAGTGGGAAATATTCTGTTATTTTGTTGCTATAACAATTATTTCGATTTTTTGGGAGTTCTATGCAAACCTACAAGAAACTATGGATGTTGAACTCACTTTTGGTTGAGATCTAGTTTTTCCTCTTTAGTAGCCGAGGGTCTAGCTATAGGACTTTCTTGTTGACTATTCTTAGAGGACTAGAAAAGGAACCCTCACCATTAGAAATTCTGAACTACTGAGGATATGAGATCGGTCCGGTCTTATATTTTTAAAATTTAAAATGCTACTTTTTCCTAANCAATGATGCAAGAGAACCATTTGACAGCTTAGTTTATAGCTGAAATATAAAATCAATATTCAATTAGTGTGATGTCCTTTCACCCCTAGATCGTCAAGAGCTCTAACCCTTTTTCAAAAGTTTCGAGAATCGACACTCACAAAAGAACAGATACTACAAATACCCCACATATACTACAATCACGAAAGAACAGATACGACACTACACCGTAGACACCATATCCTGATTAATACACGCATACATTGGATCTCACCTACATGTACATTTCATACATCACATAGTGCATCCTGCACACCATATATAGATACACCACATACCTTTATTTGATGGATCTAAGTATAATCATATCATCTTTTTATACTGCAGACACTATATCCACACACTATACCCTGCACAACATATATTACATATCATGTATAGATACTACGGGTTTTACACAGATATTACCTTCACACAAGAAATAGATACTAAACTCGTACACACTATACAGTTCACACACTATGCCCTATACGACAGATACTACATTTCACATACACATGTACTGTATGTTGATAAGTTAAGATACTACATTTCATGTATATGTGCACCACACTTTGATGAGTTTAGATACTACTCTATTCACATATTCACTAAACAACAGAGTTTAAGACTATTTGATTATAGGGGTGATTCGTTGGTGGCCTCTAGTTGATGTTGATAGGTTCACCTCGATATATTAGTTGCCTGTGGGATCGAGATAAAGAGAAAAAGGGGTCTAGTCTGAGCCTATCCCCAAATTGAAATCTAATATCCCATCTTGAGACTTTCATATGCTCATCATTTAAATTTTCTTTTATAATCTGCAAATGTTTAAATTAAACCGGGCGTTGGGATTTCCATTCTAACGACCGACAACTCCCAAATTTTTAGTGCGACAACGGATGATTAAGTTTTTATTCGAGAAATTACCCCAGAAAGGATAAATGAACTATATGGGTTGAGGAACGAATTTCATTATGAATATACTACATTTGATAATTCTGATTTTGCACTGGATGAAGTTATTGCTTATCTGACTGATGGAAGAGGAGTTCGGAAGATGAAGAATGATCATAAGATAAACTTCTCTACTTCTATGTTAAATGCTCAATCTAAAGCCTGACATTATTTTATTTATGCTGGACTCCTTCCAACAAATCATCTGAGTGAAGTCACTAAGGGGAGAGCTGCCTTAAATTTCTATATTCAACAAATGAAGAAAGTAAACATTTGTGCTTTTTTATATCGGAATGCCCATACTTCTTCTAGAGGTGGGACTACTAAAGGTTTAGAATACTCACCCTTTATTTTTAATTTATGTGATCAATCAGGAGTGGGGTATGATAGATCTCAAGAATTCATATAACCTCTTAAACCTATTAGTAAGCCTAGTGTTCATACATAAGAGTTGGTTGTTGGAGAGCAAGCTAAGGGTAGGGGCAGTGATAGACCTTCCACCTCAACTTCAATACCTTCTACATCCCGCACTACTTCTTTAGAGAATGTTATGGAGCAGTTAATTATTCAGTAGGGCGATGTTTTGACACTTAGGAATCAAATGAAAACTTTAGAGGCTAGGAATTATCATAATGATGAGTACATGCATAGAAAAGTGGATTATGAGATTGCTTATAATGAGGCCATGACAAAGTTTTTGAGGGGTGATCATAATTTAGAATTTCCTACCTGCCCCCGCTTTAAACCCTATGAGCGTGAAGAAGAATTTAAAGAAGAAGATGAAGATGAGGATGAGGAGGATGATGATGAGTAGTTTACTTTCATGCTTGTTTTCTGTAGTTTGATTTTAAGTTTATGTGGATTGTTAGTCAGTGAACTTTATTTTCATATGATGTGTATTGTAAACAAGTGTTGAACTTATATATTTAAATGTAAATTATTACTTTTTTTAATTTATTTCAGTGTTGTTTATTTTTGCAATTTGTTGTTTATGTTTAGAACTCTTCTCTACTTACCATTTTTTTTTTTTCATATATCATGTTTTACATAATTTTTTATGCCCTGTTCTTTTTAAATTGGTACTTGTAATGTTTCAAGTTCAAAGCCCTCTACAGGTTATTTTTATTTAAATGAACTTCATGTTTTCTTTCTACCTTCATTTTATATTAAATCTTTTATCTATTAAAAGTTTAAGTTTGGGAGAGAAAAAAAAATTTTCTTAAAAGAAAATAAACTTTATTTGTCCTCAATAAACTATATTTTTAAAATTTTTTTAAAACATAACTTTTGGTATCTGATCCCAATATTTTTTTATATGTAAGGATTTATGAAGTTGACACCACTACTTGAACATTTTAATCCCTGACAACAGCGCCAAAAACTTGATCCCAAGCAAAGTAAAATTTTAATTATATCTTTAAAAATTAGGGATTCTATGCAAGTATACATTACGTTATCAAATAATATAGAGTCTTCTGATTAAGCGATGAATATCAATCCCACAGAGATTGAGGTTAATCATGGCGGCTTTCAAAAGAAGTTCTAGTTTAGAATAACACGCCGTAGCTCGGAAGGGCATTAAAGGTTTGGTTTTGATTATATCCTACAATTATCACTATAATACTACTTCTACTCCTAAACTAAAATATTTAGTGAAAATCAGAAAGTGGGGTTTAACATATTAAAAGTATTCTTCCTCATGCAATGAAATTAGTGACATGTATAAAAGTAAAACAAGTAGCAAGAGAGATTGTGACAAATAAGATCAATTATATTCTTTACCCTCAGTTAAGTAATATAAAGAACATTGGCTAATTCATAGTTTAAAAGTCCTAAAGACTGGTTAGGCAGGAGAGATACTAGCTCTCTGATACACCTAAAATATATCGTATTTTTAGATACATTTTTATATCTATTTTTGAGATATTGCGCTTTAATGGAAGATATTTTTGTGTTTTTCTTGCAGATACAGGTAAAAAGAGTGAAAATTCTTAAAGGAGTAAAAAATGATCAAATTTGGAGCAAAAAAGTTAAAAATGTGCAAAAGAGTTTTGGCGCCTAAACGCCGGTTAAACAGAGAAGACCGAGCCTAAACATCAGAGGCCCCGCGCTTAAGCACCAGTGGCAGTTATTGGATGAGTAAATTTATTTTTATGCAAATTATAGTCCTAATGAAGCAGAATTAGATGAGATTATTTCTTACCTGACTGTTGGGAGAGGACTTTGGAAGATAACTAATGAAAGGAGAGTTAACTTCTCAACTTCAAAGTTATGTGCACCTTCAAAAGCTTGACACTATTTCATTTCTGCTCATCTGCTTCTGACCAATCATATCAGTGAAGTGATCAGAGAAAGAGCGACATTGAACTATTGTGTTCAAGAGGTAAAGCTCATCAACATTGGAGCTTTGATCTGTCAGACTATCATTTGTTCTGCTACAGCTGTTACAACTGCAGGTCTGGGATTTGCTTCCTTGATCTTTTCTTTGTGTGAGCAAACTGGAGTTAAATATGATAGCTGAGAGGGAGTGTTATTACCTCTAAAGCCCATCACTAAGGAGAATGTCAAGACTTATTCTGAGCATTCAATTTTTGGCTGGAGAGGAGGATTTTTCAGAAGCTATGGAATGGAGACGTTTACTGCTTCTGCCTCTATTGCTTCTACATCTAGACCATCTACCTCTCGTGCTTCTACATCTCAAGATGAGTCTACTGATACCCAAAATGAGTTTTTACAGAAGATGATGGATAATATCAATTTTACCACTGATAAGGTACAAAATTTATAGCATTTTACACATCATACTAATAGTTATAATAGGAGAAAGAGTGATTATGAAGAGAAATTCCACTCATCTTTGGAGAGCCTGATTAGGGGTGACCCAGGAGTGTAATTTCCTCCATATCCTTGATATCCTAATTATGAGGTTGCAGAAAAGTGGTATAGCGATGATTCTGAGGATGAGTAGAATTGAGAAATTTTTATGTTTGTTTATGTTGAAGACTATGTGATGTGGTACTGCTACATTTGTTTTGTGTTGATTTGGATTATGTACTATGTTATGTTTGGGACCTTTTATATAGTTATTGTAATGTTGTGTTTTGTTAGTGGCCTATTTTAACATTCTAGGGTAATAATTGTTGATGTGTGTTTAATGCTGTTTTAGTTAGATTATGATTTAACTTGATTCTATGTCTTTTGAAAAGTTTAAAAATCTAGCTAACTTAGATCTTAAATTTAAATTTCTAAAACTGCTACATTGTATTTTTCTTTTATCATGTTAGTTAGTTTGTTTTTATGTTGAGATTGTGAAGTCAAGTTAGTGTGTTAGTTTACTTTTATGTTTATACCCTCTGCTTAGAAGTTTATTAAATCTCTGCATGTTAAATTGAAATGAAAATATAGAAATTTTGATCAAAAATTAAATTTACTCTTGCTTTTAGTTTTATACTTTTATCATTAGGGTTTAAAAATTCTTGTTAGTATGTTATTTTAAATTTTCATTCCTGCTTATATATATCTGATGCTAAATTGTTTAATCTGTTAAAAATTTAAGTTTGGGGGGATGAAAAATATTTTCAAAACTGGAATTTTATTTGTTCTCAAATGTGCTACAAGTGAATTTGATTTGAAAAGAAAAAAATTGATTATGTATATGAAGTTATAATAGGGAAGTAAAATTTGATTTTAGAAATGAGTAAGAAAATTTAGTTAAAATTTTTAGTAATGAAGAAAAACTTTTAAGTTAAAAAGTTTTTAGATGAGAAAATGATTAATATAAGTAACTATCTTTAGTAAGAAAAATTTGTATTTTTGAAAAATTTAGATAATTTAGACTTTTATTTTTAATAATTAAGTTTCTTTTATTAAAATAATTTTCAAAACTATTATTATATTTATACGTAAAAGACTTATATCAAGACTTTGCTTTAGGAAAGGAGAAGTGGAATTTAAAATCATTAAAGGCCTATCCAGATATAGTAATCCTTACCTGAAAAAGAAAAGAAAAAAAAGAAAGAAAAGAAAAAGAAAAAAAGAGAAAGAAAAGAAAAAGAAAAAAGAAAAAGAAAAAGAAAAAGAGAAGAAAAATTAGGAAGGAGAAGCTTGAGAATTAGTGCCTAATCTAAATTGGTTCTACATTTGATCTTTTTAAAGTGTAAAACTTGAGAAACTCTTAAGTTTATAGATATAATATAGTAAGTAAAATTATTTTTAATAAAAATTTTTAAGTGGAGATAATAAAAGAACTAAATTCTAAATTTGAAAAATCTACAATATATTTCTGAATTAGATAGACACTCATATTTTCATCTTTCTTAACATTAAGAATTTCTAAACTTTAAGTTGGTCTTATTTACTGAAAATTTTTTCTAAATTAGCTGCTATATTTTTAAATCAAAATTTTAATAACTCCTAAAGAAACTCATATACATATCAACATATTTAGTTTTTAAAGATTCAAATGTCACTTGAGGATAAGTAATATTTTAAGTTTGGTGATTTTGATACACCTAAAATATATAGTGTTTTTAGACACATTTTTATATCTATTTTTGAGATATTGCGCTTTAATGGAAGGTATTTTTGTGTTTTTTCTTGCAGATACAGATAAAAGGGTGAAAAATGCTTAAAGTAGTGAAGATCAAATTTGGAGCAAAAATGTGAAAAATTTGCAAAAGAGTTTTGGCGCCTAAGCGTCAGATCCGGCGCTTAAGAGTTGGTTAAATAGAGAAGGCCACGCCTAAGCACCAGAGGCCTCGCGCTTAAGCGCCAGTGGCAGTTAGTGGACAAGTAAATTCGTTTTCTGCAAATTTTGAAGAGGTTTTTGAGGCACCCATTGGCTTAATAGGTGGTTATAACCACCATAGACGAAAATTATCACGAAAGGATGCATCTCTTGGGGAAATACTTCAAATCTAGACATATTTTGAAGGGAAACCAAGACATATTTTGGAAAATTATAAAAGAAAAAAGAGAGGACTTAGAAAAGAGTCCTGAAAGTATTGGAAAGTTTTGAAAGTTCTCTTTTAGGGAGTTAGTTCGGAGAGATTTTCAGGCACCACTTTACTTTTATTTTATCCTTTTTGTTATTTTATTTTCAGTGATTGTAAAGAGAAGAGAATCAAGGGAACTTCAAGAGTTTGGTGGAGGACTTGAGATAATTTTTATCTTTTTATTTTGATACTACTTTTGGTTTTAATTAAGACTTGTTGTTGGTTTGATAATGATTTCTTCTTTTAAACCAAAGTGTGTTTTTGTTTTCTCCATGGATTATGAGTAGTTTTTTTATCTTTCTTCTTAAAATGATAAGTAATTAAGTTTTGGATGGAAGTTGTGGAAAGTATTGATCTTCAATGATGGAAGAAGTTGTGATGATTTAAATCCATGCACTTTATTTACTTCTTGATTTGGCCAATCCAGATGTTAAAATTTGTTGTGATAACGTGTAAGAACCGGGCTGGTATTGTCTCAGTCAACAATTAAAAAGAATCACATGAGATTGTATGAATGAGAATGTATTTCATATGATTGAGTGCAAATAAAAAGGGAAATATTCATTGACGAGTGTAGAGTTAGAGGACTTTAAAGTTACAGGTTAAAGCCCCCAACTTGATTTATTATTTTAGGTTTTGATACAAGATGTTAGCCCCCAGGTGGAGGGAATCGAGGGAACTCTAGAGTGAGAGCTGGTATCTTCCCTGCCTAGCTGGTTTTCAGAACTATTCAACTCTAGAGTGAGAGCTGGATAGAACTTGCCTAACCCACAAATTATTCATCAAAGTTAGATAATTAATTTTTTGTCCTCAAATAACTAAGTGCAAATGAACAAGATGAGAATCGATGGGGGTAAATTCTGGACCTCCCTTTATTAACATAGGACATATTCATTGCATTTTTACTTGATGAAAAGTGAGCCATGAAACTTTTTTTTTTCATTCATAGAAAGAGTGGTTACAACAGGCACAGGCAAAGCCACTTTAATAGTGTCAATAATGATATCTAGTGCAACATATGGTGCAATCGTTTTAAGTTCCATACCAAGGCTTCCATGTGACTTCTCGGTGGGCCTTATAGACTACACAACAGATGATAAATATATGGGCCTTGTAGTGGAATGATGAGTATATCTCAGCCTCCTGCAATGATGGCCATGATGTAAGGAAAGTAGTTATTGCACAACCTGCTCATACATTTCATAGATCTAAGCAAGTAGTGCTTCTCTTGAAATAGGATGCTATCCTCTCAAAGAGGAAACTTCTCAAATGATCCTCTTATTCAGAAGAAATATAGTAGATTCATCAATAAGAACCAAAAATCCAAAGCAATTTACATCATGAGGAGGAAAAGACCTCCTTGTGATTGTGGTTGGGACATGATCCAAGTAGCCAGCAACTCATCAAGGTGATTCTCAATCAAGGGAATACAAGATCACTTCTAAACTGGAATTGTGATAAGAAAAGAAGCATGTTGGAAGTCTTGCTATTGTAAATGCAATGATATGTGACTAATCTTTTAGACCCTTTGACCTAATTTGGAGGAAGGCGTGACCTTAAAGGAGATGGGATGAAAATATTGAGGTCAATAATCGAACTAGTTGGACCCTTTCCTCTTAAAATGGGGGTTGCTCCTGCACTCTTCTTAGTTAGAGATCTTATAATAACATCAACACAAATATCAGACCCAAAGCAGTGTGCATCTTGAGGAGGGAAAAAACCTCTTTGCGATCCTCATAGTTGAGAAGTTTCCAGGGCAACAAAGCATAGTCTTCCAGGAGAGTAGGAGTTCTCCCCTAATCTGGAATCACAATAGGTGAAGAGACTTGAGACTAATTTTTCTGCTATAAACACAACAATCTATTTCTAGTCCTTCTTGCCTTCTTACCCAATTTTAGAGAAGGTGAAACCTCAAAGGGACTTGGAATGAAAAGTGTCTGGTCAATAGTCAAACTGGCTGAACCCTTTCCTCTTAAAGAGGAGATTGCTCATACGATCTTATTAATCAAAGAACTCATAATAGCATCAACATGGACTGTAGGCTCAAAATGATTTTCATCCTGGGGATGGTAATAACTCTCAACAATCCTCGCAGGGATGTAATCAACATTGCCGAACAACACACACAACATAAAGATTCTTAGATGAGGGAGTATGAGATTTTTCCCTAAACAAGAATCACAGCAGGTGAAGAGGCCTGTGGTTGAACTTACTGTTGTAAATGCAACAATCTATTTTTAGTCCTTCGAGCCTTCTTGCTTAATTTAAGGAAAGGTGAATCCCTAGAGGGTTGGAATGAAAAGAGTCTGAATATAAGTCAAACTAACAACATATGACATCCTAGGAATAACTATATGTCTCTAGTTCTCTTGGATGATCCACCTACCACGGCAAAAGAAATTCTTGATAACACAAAAGGATCAACAGACAGGCTAGAAAGGATAGAGGGGCACTGTGGCATACCACCATCATAAACCAATATCTTCTCTACAGGAGAGGTCTCATCAAAACGAGCAATCTTGATAAAATTAGTCTCATGTCTGTGACTCTTTTTTTCAGAAGATGGCACTAGATAACACCTCAATGGCCATGAGGGTAACCTCTATAACACACTCAAATGAACGAGTGGTGATGGTCTCCTCTTGCGCACCAAAAATATTGAATGAAAGGGAAATGATGTTCCCCTCAAGTTCTCTGATCATGATCAATCCTTGATTTTCCATTTCTATCAATCAAAAGAGAAACTTGATCAAAATCAATAAAAGTTCAAGAAAACCAATAAAAAACATACAACAAATTGGTGCATGTGAAGGTGTAGCAACCATAATGTTGAGGGTGAGAGAAAGAGACAAAATAATGTTGAGTTGCTAACCGTAACGACTAACGTCTATATTCAAAATTCAAGATCTCACAATGTATCAAAAGTGACTCAAGGAAAGATACCAAGCCATGATAATTAAGAAAGACTCCTAATATGGAGAGAGACTTATCCTCAGTGAAGTCGCCAAATTTATTTTTGACTCTTTCTAGATGAACTTGGAGACACCAACTTGTCTATTTATAAATTTTTTTGCCAAAGAAATCTCTTTCTTGGATCATAAAGATAATCCAAAGAGAAGATTAATAAAAAAGAAGGATACATGATGAAAATAGACAAAAAAAAATTTAAAAAGAAACATAAAAGTCTTATGTACGATAATCCCCATGTGATAGGTCGAGTGTATACATCCAAACAAGATCAGATTGAATACCTTAAAACATGGTATCTACAAAATACCTACATACGCCACCCATAAACATAGAACCAAAAAGAATATTTTTGTTTTGTGGTCAAGAGAACTCTTAATGGAATGTATCCCTTTGGTTAGTTACATCTTGGGAGATACACATAAATACTCACCAAATAAATGTTGAAGAACCCATTAGAAAGAAGAGAAAAGAGATGACCAACAACAAAACTGAGCTGGGGACTTCTCTAACACCCTAAACGTACCAAACAACCACATATGTATAAAAATTATGCTTGGTTAGTTGGGTTGAAGAAGCATGGGTCTTCTCCTCGTGACATGCAATATGATGCAATTACTTAAAGTTCTAAGCATGGAGGCCCTCTTGCTCAAACTAGTTACCTTTCTACGTTGGATGTGATTCCCTCAGCTTCCCTTTAAAGTTTATCGCAGGTGCCATACATTGGTCAAATCTCATGTTAGATGTGAGTCCTAGAGCTTTTCTCACTGATATAATCTTCCTTGGCTAGCTCTTGTGTAGGATATGAGTCCTAGTGCATTCCTCCCCGGCCTAATGACCCTGTCTACATCCTTGGTAGGATCTGATTCCAAGTGCATTCCTTCTTAGTGTATTCACAATACATAGTTTGATCAGCCCATAAGATAGATATAAGTCCTATTGCATTCTTCTCTGCTTTGATTGTTTTGAATAGTTCTTAGGCAAGGATCTGAATCCTAGAGCTTTCCTTCATAAAGTAATTTTTAAGTTCGGAAACATGCCTCCTTGGCCTCCTTTCTTAAAATTAATTTAAAATTAAAATTTGGGATTTGGTATAAGACCCCCTTGAGTAAAGCATCCGTCCTTAGACTAGTTTCTCAGATGGAAACAAGCCTCCTATGCCTATTTTCTTGAAATTAGTATAAAATTTTTCAAAAAATTGAGGTTCGGTATAAGACATCCTTAAATTGAGTAAGGAATCCTTCCTAAAATTAGTTTTTAAGAGTATAAACAAGCCTCATATGCCTCCTTTCTTAGGCAAGTTTAAAATTAAAATTGAGGTTTGGTATAAGGCCCTCTTTAATGGAGCAAGGCATCACTTCCTCAACAAATTAAGGATGGATATGAGTCCTCACACTTTCCTTCCTAATATGATCTCTTTCACCAAGGTTTCGAGCGGTTGTAAGTCTCTTGGTGTTCTAACTTGAGCTAGTTATTTTCTAGGCTGGATGTGAGTCTTAGAGCATTCCACCCTAGCATATTCATGTTCCTCTCCTTGTAGTAAAAATAATGCTTATTAAATATAGAACACTGTAACCGACTAAGTTTTCATGACTTTATAGTTAGTTCTACTAGCCATTTTGGTAGACCAGACTGTGTTGGGGATCCAGTTAACCTCAATCTAGTCAAAATTGGTTGTATTCAACATGTGCACTGTGCCTCAGCGGCGCAACCCAATCCCTTGTTTCATCAATTTGTTATGTCTTCCATGTCTAACACATGTTTTTAATGCCATGGGATCCTATTTTCTAATATGAATGTTCTCCTGACTCAAAACATCAACGAAAATCATTTTGAAATGAATCATGCTCAAATTTGACTTGATTTTTAACAAATTTGTTTGAACAACCTAGAATAACAAAACTGACCATGCTAGTGTGTCTGGAATGTCAATTTTGCTTAAGATGGACACCCGTATTGATCATTGACGGTTTAGGCACGGGTATTATTCGACGCAAGATACACAAATTGAGTCTAAAATGGCTTGTCTGTTAACAAAATTTGTCCAGTGATCCTGGAAGACAAAATAGACTACACAAGCTTGTCCAAAATGTCAGTTTTGCTTAGAAAGGACACCCATATTTTTGGAACTTTGTGCATGTGTCTCATTCAGTACATGAAAGGAAATCGAGGAGAAATTGGTTTGATCATCGACGAATTTGTCTAAATGACCTCAGATAAAAAAACAAACCACACTAGTACTGTAGAACATAGAATTTAGCTGAGAAGGCACCCATATTGTTGGGGTTTTATGAACGGGTTTCATTCTGAATTTCGAGAGCAAATCAAGGATAAATTGGCTTTACCATATGCAAATTTGTCCAGATGACCTTAGGTGAAGAAATGGACTACACGAGCATACCTGGAACGTTGATTTTAACTAGAAAGGACACCCATATTGTTGGGCTTTGTGCACACGGTTCATCTAGCACCACACACACACAAATTAAGGCCAAATTGGGTTTATCATTGTCAAATTTGTCCAGATGACCTCAAACGAGGAAACAAACCATGCACGTGTGTTCGAAATATCAATTTTAGCTAAGAATGACACCCACACAATTGAGGTTTCATGTACGTGTTCATCTTGCATGATGCATGCAAATCAAGGCGTTAGCATGCTCGTGCACGCTCAGCATACCTGCACACCAGTGCACAGTTGGGCGCGCACACATGTGATTTTGTGCTCACACCCGCGCTTCTATTCACATTTAGCCCACATGTAAGCCATCCCACTTACCATGTGCTGGCTAAATCTAACCTCCATTGCCAAGCCCCCCACTTGTCAATGCTTGCACGCGCTTGCCAAATTTAAACAAATCTATCCCCTGTCCACATGCGTGCACACTTGCCTGCATGTCGGTGCAACTTAGCCAATCACTTGCGCGCACCTGTCGAAGCCAACCACACCTACAATCCCATATGCATACGTGCACATATTTGCATGCACATGCACTTTAGCACAACTACAAGTACGTCAGCACAGATGCACGTACCCGCACACAACAATGTGCATGCGCGCTCACTTGCATGTGTTTGCGCTTGCGCACACTTGCACACCCAGCCTTCAAATTTAGTTTTAAGCAATTTTTTTTTGAATTTTTGCCCCCTTCCACTTAAACCCACATGTGATATTAACAAAGACTTTATTATTTATCATTAATTGGGTGCTTTAGATGATAAATTATACTTATGTTGTTTAAATTAACTTATTATTTTATATTATTTACTTTATCATAAAAAATGAGGTTTCATGCCCTCATTACACAAAGAAATGTGGTGGCAAAAGGAGAGGGAGTCACTTGGGTGTTTTTTGCATGCCTAGCATAAAAAAATGAGGCTTAGAGGGCTTGGAAGTTGCTTGGAGATAGGAGAGAGCTAGGATGAGGGAATTTTTCTTCCTCCTCTTCCTCATTTTTCACACTTTGTCCTCAAAAGATCTCAACTTCTTTTCATCTTTTTTCTCTTCATCACATCAAAGAGAAGTTTCATTGTCTGAAAAAGAAAGAGTCTTGGAGAAACCTTGGAAATCAAGGAAAGCCCTTTGAGAGAAAAGTGAGGAAAAGATGAGAGAAAGCTTCCTTCTTCTCTTCTCTACACACATTTCTTCTCCTTAAACCTTCTACCTCTTTTTTCTCCATCTTCTTTCTTTGGATATTTCATTTCTTTCTCAACATATAGAGAAGGAATATTGAGAGATTGTGTGCGACAATTTCTCATTTCTTGAAGTATTTGGAGCACAAGAGAGGCCACATTTTTCCTTGGCATGAGGAAAGCATCATCTTGCTTTGAGGAAGGCCTTTCTCCCCATGATTTGAGGAAAGCTTCAACTCTACTTTGGGGAAGAGAAGAGAGAAAAACTCCTATTGAGGAGAGTTTCATCTTTGTTATGGAGGATTTCATTAAAGATCACAAAGGTTAAACTCCTTTAAACCTTTCCATCTTTACCTTCTAGCTAGCCTTAGGATTTTGGGTACAATTTTTGTAGCTGATTTCCTAGAGGAAACCTTAGGCTAAGAAATGCATTCGTGGCTAAATTCCTAACGAAACTAAGACATTTCCCTCCAATACCCTTAAATTCAAACCTAAGCCGGTCAGAATCCCAAATTTCCATAGTTGTGGCAGTTTTCAATCTTTTGTGGAGTGATTGGAATGTTGCACTTATAAAACGAAAAAAGGTTTATAGCTAGTTTATTTTACAAGAGGTGGAGAATTTTTCTTCAAAGAAATTGGAGGGAAAATTTCCCCATATTCGCTCACCAAAGTTAGAGGTGGCAATGTCACAAATCCACATGTGCAAAACCTAGGTACCCAAGCGAGGGAGTTAAGACGAACACAACTCGCTACCATGCACGATCGTGTGCATTGCATTGCATATCATGTTGTGGTGAATGTCACACGTTTTACATGTTGCACTTGTATGTTGGCTTGACCGGCCGCTCAAGCATGACCAGCCTTGTACTTTGGATCGAGTGACCGCCTCAGCATTGTCTGCCTTACAATTTGGCTCGACAGGTCGCCCCGACATGGTCAACTTAGCACCTTCGGTCAATTGACTACCCTAAAATTGTTGGCTTAACACTTTAACTAGACCAACCGACCCGACACAGCTTAACACCTCGGCTCTATCGGCCTCCCCGGTACGGGCAGCTTAGCACTTTGGCTCGATGACCACCACAACATGGTTAACTTAGTCCTTTATCTCAACCAGCTACCCTAGAACGGTCAACTTAGCACTTTAAATCAACCGACCGCCCTGTCACAGTCAGCATAGCACCTTGGTTTGACATACCGCCTCGACACGACCAACTTAACACTTTCACTCGATCAGTTGTCCCAGCAAGGCCAGCCTAGCCCAGTTAACCGTTCAATTGGGTTCGACCGACCACCCTGACCCATTCAACCAACCACTTAGGTCTGATCGACCTTACCATTCCAGTCAACCTTTCACTTGGGTTCAACTGACTGCTCATGGCTCGGTCAACCTGCCAATTGAGTTTGACTGCTCGCATCAGACTAGTCAATAGTTCACTTGGGTTCAATCAGCACCCCGACCCAGTCAACTAACCACTTTAGTCCAGTCAGTCGCCCTAGTCTGACTGACTCGCGTTGGCCATGACACTTGGGTAACTACCCTGTTTGACCCAATATGTCAAATTGCCAACTCCACTCCCATGAGGTGTGATTTGCATGTGTATTCATATCATTTGCATGACTTTGCATTATTTGCTTACATTCATATATGTGTGATATAATTTATTGTGATGTGCATTTTGATGGACTCATTTACATGTTCTTTTATATTGTTCACTTGTCTCATTTTGTGTCTCTTTGAGCACCGACACTCGTGGTATCATTGCACACATATGTTGTCATATGCGTGTAGCTTGATACATGTATTTTTTTCGATGATTGGTAGCTAGCGCTTCTAGTTTTTTGATGTGTGAACTAACTATACAGAGGTCATACCCTTCACCTTTTTTAGCATCGCACTCTAATGTCACAAGTTTGGCAGTTATCACTCCAAATATGTCCCTCAAGTCTCAGAGGTTCTAAACCCATTGAGTGTGCGACATGTTTGCATTTGAGCTGTAACCTTTGGATGTTTGCTTGGCTTTATCTCGTTGTGTTTGCTTGTACATTTTTTGAGTAAACACGATGTTGAATCGTGCATCATACTTGCTTGCATTTGCATTTTTTTGCATGTCTCGATATTAAGTCAAACGCAGTAGGTGAGTGAATTTTTTGTGGTTCACATTGCTTTAACAAGCATTATTTGCTAGGTTGATCCCAATGAGCAATGTGAGTTAAAACATCAGGATCGACATAAGTATGACTGTGCTAAGGATCCAATGGATCTAACTTGTGTAACCCCGCATGTTATGGGTCTGCATTTAATGTCCCTACTTTTAAATACAAAAAAATATATTTTTCCTCCTTATAATACTTTCCACCATACTTTTAAAAGTATGTGATTAACAAGTAGACCATATGTAAGACTAACTCTTTTAAACTCCACCTAGGTGACACTCTTTAGATTCTTTGGATATTTATGATGGGGTCAGAATTAGCGACCCCATTAAAGTCATACATAGGCCTGATTCTGAGCTCTTAGGTGTTGTGTTAGGAGAATTGTGACAGCAGTATGTTTGATGTATAAGTACTAAAACTCATTCAAGATCGGTCTCCCGGCATGACACCATCTTATATTAGTGAATACGTTTTGTATGACACAACCCATATTCATAGATCTTCTAGATAAATTACATAGGAATCATGAACTGCATGGATCCTTTAGAATGACAATCAAAGAGGTGTTTGCAATAACCCTCTACACTTCTTCACATAATGAATAAATGACAGGAGCAATTGAGCGATTTCAACATTCATTGGAGACAATCAGTAGATACTTTTTAGTGGGGTTGAAAGCTCTTGTTAGCTTGTCATCAAAGATTATCAAGCCAGAGGATCCAACATTTGAGAGGACTCCAATAAGGATTGCAAATGACCCGCGGTATCTGCCATTTTTTAAGGTAAATCTATTTTCTCATTATATTCAAAAGTCAAAATGAGTAATGTTATTCACATAACCTTCTTTAATTTGTTATAATTGTATTAGAGCAATCGATGAAACACGCGCGAATGCATGTGTATCCAATAATGAAAGGGGTACAATCATTGGGCGGTCTGGATCACCAAGACAAAATGTGATGGTTGTATGTGATTTCAACATGTGCTTTACTTTTCTTATGACAGGTTAGGAAGACAGTGCACATGATAGTTATATATTCGCTTTTGCCACAAGAAATCGAAAGCACAACTTCCCTCACCCACCTTCAGTTTGTTTAACTATTAATCATAGTTAGATATTTTTTAAGTTCATTACTAATTTTTGTATTTGCAACAGAGAAATATTAATTTGTTGACGCTGGATATCCCTTAAAAAGGGGTATCTGAAGTCATTTTGATATACCAAATATCACATTCCCGACTTGAAAGATCCAACAAAGTTGTTCGGGACAAGAAAGAAATGTTTAACAAAAGACACTTGTCCTTAAACGGTGTAATTGAAAGAACATTTGGAGTGTTGAAGAAAAAATGGGTCATATTGTGTGATATACCGACATTTCCATTTCAAAAGCAGATGCAACTTTCCACAAATATATTTGACGACATCATTCGCGCAATGACGTAGACTTCAACATGACCGATAATGATTATTTTACACGTCTCGCCTGAAGCATTTGAACTTCACATAGGACAATCTATACTACAGGAAGAAGTAAATCACATGAGGGTTGCGCCCAGGATGATGAAGGTGTTGGGAAAATGATTGATTGAGAGAGCGGATTACATACACCATTGTTGGATGCTGAATGGATTGATTCATCATATTATTAATTGTAATGGTTGTTTACTGTTTATTGTTGTATTTTATATAATTCAAGTTTATTTCAATTCCTTGTGTATTTGACGATGGTTGTATGAGTTTTTTACGCGGTTTGTAAGTACTTTTTTTCTTTTTTTTTATTTCTTTTTTTTTTAGGTTGGGTTTTCAGGTCTATGCTGAGACGTTAGACCTTATAGTTCCTTCTTAATGTCTCGTATGTCGGTATTGGTTGACATCACATGTGAAATCTTAATGAAGACAACCAAATTTCTTTTTTTCGGTGATACGATTTTTTAGGTTCTTTTGAACGACAATTTTTTGTGTTATGCATATGTGACACACACGAGCTTGGTATTACGTAGGTTAAAAACAAACAAAAACCCTTTTTTATAAGGTCTGTCGTCTTCTTATAGTGAGATTCATTTGTTGATATATTGAGTTCTCTGAGACTTCAGAACTGCATAAAACAATGATTAATTGAATTTTTTAATAATGTTTATTTTTGTTATGTCTAATGGGATATCTTTTAAAGCATTAAGGAAAGATAAGTTTGAATATTCTTAGTACCTCCCAATGATTGCGCTGCCACTATGGACTTCAATGTTCCTTATTAACTTCACGTCAGCTACATAACTATGTGAGATAGTTCTACACGTACAAGCGAAGAATCACAGAGAACTGTGACTTCTTTCGTTGGACAGACATACTTGCAGATTTCACCGCCGAGAGTAATCGACAATGGATAGTATCCCGGAAGGATGGCATAGTTTGTGACATACGTCGTCTGCATTTTAAAAATAATATTATCATATTATTAAATATTATTTTAATAAAAATTTTCTTATTTTTAATAATAATGATACTCACTGTTAAGTGAGATGTTTTTTTTTTTTTTTGTAATGCTCTGCACTTAATTTTTTATTCTAAAGTATAATATATATTAGTATGGCAGTTCTGTTGCAAACAAAATTAATATACATGGGCAAAATGATCATTCGTTCAGAAACAGATGCAGCACAACTGTTTTGAAACTGCAAAAAACAAACAGACAGCTAGCTTATCAACAGCAGCTTCTGCGCAGCTGCCCCAAACAGCCCCTCAGGGGCCTGGTGACGATGAGTTTGTTTTGACGAAGATCGTGGTGCTAACAAAGTGGCAGAGATGTTAGAAAGTTTTGGGTATTATTTAAGTAAAATTTATGTTGGAGGTGTTAAATATGAAATTTTATCAGTTTTGGGTGGTCTATACGTACTTTTTTTTCTATACAGCGTATTTGGCCTGGAATTAATTTCTTTTGAGGTTAATGGGCAGAATATTTCCAGACTTTACTTTAGAAAGCTATTAAGGTGCAATGGGATGTAATGAGTAGTGGAAGAGAGCTCATCTCCCAATTGTTAGAAGCCAGCACCAACGCAAAATCCATCACACAGTTACACTCTTTCATCCTCCGCAGTGGTCTTCTCTCGGCCGCTGATTGCTTCTTTGCCACTCGCTTGGTCTCCTCCTATGGCAAATTCATTTCTTCTTTCGTTGCTCGCAAGCTATTCGATGAAATCTTCCACAGAAACTCTTTCCTTTGGAATGCCATGCTTCGTTCCCACTGCCGAGCGCAGCAATGGGTTGAAACACTTCGCCTTCTACGACGCATGGCTGCCAATCCCTCTGACCTGGATGCATTCACACTACCTATTGCCCTCAAGGCCTGTGCAGCGCTCTCTGAACTTCGCCATGGCAGGACCATCCATGCTGTCGCCGTCAAAACAGATTTCTACCATTCCGATGTATACGTCGCGGCAGCACTTGTAGAGATGTATGCCAAGTGCTGTAAGATGGAAGATGCTATTCTGGTTTTTGACGGCTTGAGGGAATCAGATGTTGTACTTTGGACTTCAGTGATCTCTGGATACCTGCAGAATGGTGATGCTGAAAGGGCGATAGCATTCTTTTCCAGAATGGTGCTTGAAAAGCATGCCATTCCTGATCCCGTAACTCTAGTAAGTGTGGTTTCTGCATTAGGGCAGCTGGGAGACCTTCGCCGAGGAAGATGCTGTCACGGATTCTTACTTAGGATGGGATTTTTTCATGATATCTCTCTCATGAATTCACTTTTAAGCTTTTATTCAAAGATGGGAGAAATTAAAATTGCAGGAAAGTTATTCGAGACAATGCCGGAGACGGATGTGATCAGCTGGAGCTGTATGATATCTTGTTATGCTCATAACGGTGAACCTATTGTTGCATTGATGGTTTATAAAAGGATGATTGAGAAGGGATTGCAGCCTAATTCTGTCACAATGGTTGGTGCTCTGCAGGCATGCTCTTTGTCTCGTGATCTTCCTGAAGGAAGAAAGCTGCATGGGCTTGCCATTCAATTGAGGTTTGAATTAGATAAATCAGTCGCCACATCACTGATATATATGTACATGAACTGTTCGTGCTACATGGAAGCCATTAATCTGTTCTATCGATTGCCTAATAAGGATGTTGTCACATGGGCAGCCACCATTGATGGCTGTTCTAAGAATGGCTTTGCTGATGAGTCTTTAAAGCTTTTCAAAGCCATGCTGCTTGATGATTTGTGTCCTGATGCTGTGACAATGGTAAAGGTGCTTGTGGCATGCTCACATTTGGCATTCTTATACCAAGCTCATTGCTTGCATGGATACTTGATTAGATCCGGTTTCAGTGATAAAGTTTACGTGGCTTCTGCACTTCTGGACTTGTATTCTAAATGTGGCAGCTTAGATGATGCTGTAAAAGTTTTTGAAGGTAGTTCTGAGAAAGATGTGGTCCTCTGGAGCTCAATGGTTGCAGGTTATGGTATTAATGGTTTTGGTTTCAAGGCCATAGAAACATTTGAATACATGGTTGAATCTTCCATCAAGCCTAACAGCATTACCTTTATTTCAGTCTTATCTGTATGCAGTCATAATGGTATGGTGGAAGAAGGTCGAAGAATATTTGACAGCATGATCGATGCTTATGGTGTCACTCCTGAATCAGAACATTATTGCATTATGGTTGATCTGCTTGCTCGAACCGGCAAATTACATGAGGCTTTAAACCTTATTGAAGAGGTGCCAATGCAGACCGACCCTCATGTTTGGTGTGCATTGCTTTCTGGTTGCAAGTTACATGAAGATTTCAAGTTGGGGGATTTGGTAGCTCAGAGATTACTTGAGATTGATCCTACCTATTCTGGATATTATAATCTGATGGCTAATATGTATGCTTTTGGTGGTAGATGGAATAATGTTGAAGTGGTCAAAAGATGGATTAATGAAAGACGGCTGAGGAAAATGCCAGGCTATAGCACAGTTGAGATTGGCAGTGAAATTCATACGTAGTTAGCGGGTGAAAAGAAGCATGAAGAAGTTGAGAGTGCTTTTGATTTGCTCAAGTAAGATTAAATTTGTTCAGTTCTTCACTTTCCTTTGTTCAGAAATGTTGCTTGTGCTAATTATGCTGTAAATAAGTGCTCAAAGTATATGCAACACGCACCCATTTTCTAAAATATGTAGCTTTTACCTTGAAAAAAGGTTGCTTTTGCCTTAAGATCTCTAAATTTCTCTTTTGGCAAGATTTCTTTTTTCTATATGGTCTAGATTTTCTCATATAAACTACTAGAACTTCAATCATTTATTTACCAATTTAGGCGTAGAACATATATGAGATTGTTCAATAATCAGGAAAACTAGAGAAACCACAAAAAAGGCTGAAATCCTTAAATAGAATGCAACTACTGCAGCAACGTGTCTATTGATTGAATATAAGAGATGAATAAATCTCCAAAGTTATGAATTTGAACAATATATTTATAGCTCACGATAAAATTCTACTAGTCTGATATGTTCTTTGATTGAGGATATTATAACGAGAGACAAGTCAAATGAAGCATAATTATGGCATGCCATCATCAGGGAAGAGTGTATGATTATACTTTAGGTTAAAAATTACTAGATATAAACGATGATATGAATCAGATGATCAAGATGAACTTCATTATTATATCTAGTCGATGACTGAATTTTCATAGAAATAATAACATTATTATTAATTTAATAATAGTTAGCAAAATATTGAAATAATGAGCATCTCATTTGAAGTAAAAAAATGTTTAGCAAATTATTAGATGCGACCAGATAAAATTTACTATTACCATATTAATAACTATTTTTTTTTAATAACTAGTTAAATATGAGTTGCCTAAATTTTTGAAGTCAACAACATTAGGTCAAATAAATTGATTCAACGTCTTTTAAGTAGTACTCAAACTTATAGCACACTGATTAGCATTCACTTTGATCCAAAAAAAAATGAAAAAAAAAATCTTTCCATTAACCCAATTATATGATGCTTTGATATGACTTTCAGTAATAAAACATTTTCTTAGGAATTTGAGGGCCACACCCAAAATTATATTAAGTAAAATGATGATAAATGAAAAAAAAAAAAAGAGAAAAAAAGACTATAAGTAAATACATCAAAATAGTGGAAAACACAAGTGAGCTCTGGTAATCCATGTGTTTGAGTGACAAATGGACTCCATCTAGGTTTTAAGTATATACCAAAGTAACCAATGAAATACATTTAAATGCAAAAATAAAAAGTAGACTCCACTAACTATTGGAAACAACCAAGTAAACTGCCAACATGAGCACTAACAGTGGGTAAAAATAGTCTTATAGTATATAACATAATCAGAAGGGAAGGCAATCTAGAACATGAGCATTAAGAAGTAAATCCAAACCATATGGATTAAAGAGATTTTAAAGAACAGGTAAACAACATACATAAGAAGTGACACTGAGCAAACATATGATGTATTTTCCTAAAACGATCGTCTCCCAATGTAGAAGATGGATATCATCATGGCTCATAAAAAATCACCAAAAAAAGAGACACTAGAATTCAAAAATCAGCCATAACTGACACAATGAAGCCACTTATGCAGTATCCATATAATATAAATGTTGAATAAAGCAAGTGAACCAACCATAATACAATAAAACAACCTTACTTCTAGCCCAATAAGGTTCATTGCCTACACCTTATGATGTAATCCAGTTAGAAGAAATAAGCAATTCTCACCCAATTCAAAGTCGAGGCACCTAAACGGACAAGAGACACCAGAAAAATATGTGATATAGTCCCTAAAATGGTTGAGTCCCAATGAAGAGAAAAGATATCATCATAGCTCATTAAAGTACCATAAGAGGAGATAACATCAACCAAAAAGCTTTAACAACCCACACTAAGAGGCTACTAAGTGTAGTATGTGTAATTTAATGTGCAGTTTAAAAGCTTAACCAAGCAAGTGAATCAACCTTAATATAATAAAACATCTTGCAATCCAACCACAAAAGACCCAAAACATAGTAAGAGCAAATGTTCAGGAACATACAACCCAAAATAATACATCAATATAGGCAAGATGCTCATACAAAAAAGGATAACAACTTAAAGTAGTAAAAATTCATAATAAATTTTATTGATTTTGTATGATTGGAGGAATTCTTTCCATAATAATATTTCACTTTCTACTTTCTTACTTAATGACAAATCAAATGTTATTCAAAAGAGTATTTGTAGGATTGATTTCATCATTAAATTTTGCCATCCCTTTCAAGCTAGATTTAGTGAACCACCACATGAAGATTAAGAAGAAAAATCTCTTGAAAATCATATAAGTAAGAGTATCACTATGAACCTACACTTGAGAATAATTATTAAAAAAAAATCGTAAGGAATTACATCCTGGATAATAGAAAGTAAGAATGGTATTTAAAAAATAAGTTAGAATGAGTGTCAACATGAGAATTATAGATAAAACATTACGAATCAAGTTGGAAACCTTAATGATAATGATATATTTGATTTCGAGGCCATTAAAGAGAAATTTCCAAGCCGTGGCGGCATATTTAATAAATTATTTTTTCAAACCAGAGGAGTATACTCTATCAACTAAAGGAATATTGTTATATTGAGAGTAATAAATGTCTTTGTGAAAGTATATGCTCTTACCCATCAAAATAAGACCATTTTTGATAAGTTGAATGCAACAACCAAGGTAAAAAGATGGATAGCAAGAGGCTAAGACTTGTTATCAATCATATGAGAAACATCAACATTCATCGGGCAATTGAATATATTCAAGATGATGCTATCATATTTTTCATTTAGGGTAGATCCCTCCAGCTATGGTATGATAAGTTACTATTCTAAGTAATCTGAAAGTCAAAGACTCTTTTAATCTTGCAGCAACTTGCAAGAGAGATTTTTCTAATGTTGAAAATTTATTATTTCTTTCAAACCAAAGGGATTCATAAAATTAAGTAACTAAGAGGTAAGATAGAATTTGACATTATAAAGTCTCCAAATACATTTGGCCTTACACATAAGATTAACTAAGTCAAGATTGTGGGACTAGGTCCTTAAAAATTTTTGGGTTTGGTGATTGTTCTCCAACTTATAATATGCAATTTACTTCTATCAGCATTCCAATAGAAAAAAATTAATAATCAAGTAAGAGAGTTTATTCCTTAATCACTTAGAGATTATAAAAGATTTAAATCAAGAGTGAAGATAGCTTTATATAGAGATTTTGATAATCTGGTATATACTAAAAATGGATAGAATCTTCTTTATTCTAGCCACTAGTCAAGAAAGCAGTTTATTCATAATCTTATACCATTTAGTAGTCAATAACAAATCTATAATTTAGTCAGATTCTCAACTTCTTTGGAAAACAAATAGAAAATTTTGAGTGATTAATAATTATATTGGCATTATATTTGAATGGACTTGAGAGAGAGAGTTGATATTGCTAGTAGAGACCTTTTTAAAGATATGAAATCATCATCATATATGAGAAGAAAAAAAGTTTGATTGTTGTGATTAATACACTTGAATGAATAATACAAGGTAGAAGAGTTTTTAACATGCCAGGAATGAGTTTAGTAATAACTTTGTTGATAGGGCTACATAAGGAGTTATACCAACAATCTGCAAGACATTCAACTTGGTAAGATTTTGGAATAAGAGTGATTGCAGAGTATTTTATTCTAGTAGGTAGTTTAGCAGTATTAAAAATGAACTTGATAGCATCAAAGCAAGGAAAACTAGTGTTCTCACAAAAGTCTTTAAGAATTTTAGAAGTAAAATCATTTGGCCTAGAAGCTTTATCAAATCCAATACTAAAGAAGGACTTAAATTCTCATCAGAAAGGACACTATGAGGAGTTCAGGACACATCCAATGAGATAATTCATAAAGTAAGATAGGTTCTCCAGGCTAGTTAAAGAGAGAATTTAAGTGTACCATATATAAGCACTCCACAACTTCATTAACAATGCTATATTGAGTGGTAAGAGTACCATATATAGAGGCAAGCACTTTGAAAGAACTTTTATTATCTCTAATTTTAACTGTATAATAGAGAAATTTCATAGCAGATTCACCCTTAGATGATTAAACGTGTGTGGTGATGCCTCAATAAGCTTCTGTTGAACATTAAAAACTTTAGCAAGAAGGTCCTTATTGAGAGAATCTTACTAGAGGTTATGAAGCTGTTTTTTATTTGGATCTCAAGATTATAAATGGTATTGAAAAGAAATTTCTATGATTTCCATTTATCTCTTTTTAAGACCCACCTTAACTGACTTCAATTTATTGGAAAAAGTAAAGTGACGGTCATCCATCACAAGCAAAGTTCAGGCTTCAGAGATAATGTTGAGAAAATTTGAATTCCTATCCCGGTAATATTTACATAAATCTAAAAAAAGAAGTAATATTGTTTCCAAGCAACATAAGAATTGGTGAGCGGTCCAAGGAAAGGGGCTCCATAATGGAAATTTATCCAAACAATCATTGTTATAGAGAGCTCTACCAAGTAAACATAAATGACATTAAGGGGTTTCTGAATAAATCAACTGAAGAAAATACTAATATTAGGAATTTAGAAAATTCTAGAGCAATCCACCCAATATATTAGATCAATAAGTTTAGATGATAGGGGAAAAATCACCCAATTTATCATTTAAAT
This sequence comes from Phalaenopsis aphrodite, assembly GCA_003013225.1. Taxonomy (NCBI): domain Eukaryota; kingdom Viridiplantae; phylum Streptophyta; class Magnoliopsida; order Asparagales; family Orchidaceae; genus Phalaenopsis; species Phalaenopsis aphrodite. The sequence goes on along the minus strand of NEWO01000507.1, from coordinate 263,767 downwards.
TCACAATGCAATTTAAATCACCAAAAAATAGAATGAATCAGAGACATTAGCAGTAATAGAGGAGATCTAATTTCACAAATATCTTCTCTTTATAAGATAGTTTTTTGTATAAATAAAAATAAACAAAAGTTTAACAGGAGAAGAGAATGCCAACAATTCATGCAATACAGAATAGAGCTATTAAGAGCTGAAAAATCAGATCGTAATAACACAACACTACAGATATTTTGCAGATTAACATCAGACATTTCCACCATTAATTGGGCAAAAATCTTATGCAAATCCCTATTACTGACAGATTTACGTCGATAAAATGTTTGACACAAAAATGCATTTGACAAAGATAATTATTGTCGAGAATTGTTGATGTGAATGTTTGCGGTGGATGTTGCGTCCAAAATATCCTTCTTTAGAATGTTACGATGAGATTCTTGTGATCGTAAAATCTAGCTACAAAAAAGGCATTTGATTTTTGTCAATTGCAGATTTATCATCATAATTGATCAATGTTAATGTGCATTAAAAAAATCAGACGCAAATCAAATGCAAATTTATAATAAATTAAAATGATATAAAAGAATAATCACATTTTGTGCAACTGCATGCAACAAATTGCACAAATATAATTTAAATTTCCATCCAATATTTACTTATCATCAACACAAAACAAATTACATAGACATATATACAAACTAAAAACAAATAGAATTATTAAATATTACATAAAATCTACCAAGTTGTATATATATATATATATATGCTCAGACCTGCCCCAAGCAGACCTTGAGCGTCTTGATAAAACAAATCTCACAAGCTCAAAGTCACTCAATTCTTACATCATTAAGACACTTAAATATCCACAAAACATCATACGATTGAGGGAATGTCCTCATACTGTTTGATCGAAGTGGTATGAATTTCTTCATTACTTAAAACATGAACTCTATAAATAAAGCTTCACTCCCTTCTTCAAAGTTGGCCTAGACATGGAACTAGAAGAAGATCATAGCTTAGAGAAGAAGTTGAAGCTTAGCTCCATTTCTACACCGAAGATCTGATGAATTTCTCCTACTTATGCAGTTGTTGACCACCGTCGACCACCACTTGTAGGCCACCGTATGCCGCTAACAGTTAACCTCTCACATCGACCACCATTGACCACCACTTGCTCCTGACAATGAAGTCCCTAATGGAGTCACAATGTGCACTGCGGAATCCCAACATTTGTTGTGGAATAGTGAAGAGCCCAAATAGAGCAATACATCATCCACTGCACCATGCAATGACGCACAAAAGATGGTGTAACAAAGCACCCCACATATGGCACAACGAAGCATTTCAAAGACACCAGTGACTTTCTCCAGTGTTCTAAAGCTCTCTCCTTGTTGTCCACCACTACGACCTACGTAACCAACTATAACATATGTTGTCCATAGCTCGTGCAATTCCTAACTCCTATCTTTGCAGCCTACAAATGTCATCGCAGCTCACAATTAAGATCTATGTTACTAACTACGACTTACGTGATCCACAACTATTATAGCTCCCGACTTTTACCTCTACGGCCTACGGACATCATCATAGCTCACTACGGCTTACATGACCAATTATGACATACATGGGCTCACAACTCATATAGCTCCTAACTCTAGCCTCTGCAGCTCACCGACATTATCGCAGCTCACCACTGCAACTTACACAATCAACTATTGTCCACGTGACTCGCACCTTTTGTTGATTTCTACTACAACCACTTTGGACAATTGACACTCCTAAAGCAATCTATGTCAGTTATTATTATGACTTTCAATTACTATCTATACGACAAGCTGGTGCTACAACCACCTTCTACATTATTTATGGTAGACTACTGTCTTTATAGAAATCAACTATGACTCTTGCAGTCTACTATCACCAAGAATTACGTTCATTTTAGTCAGATTATGACTATTATCAATGAACAATCATTGTACATTTATAATAATCAACTTTGGAACTATATTATCTAATTTATGAGAAGAGCAGACCTGTGAACTCACCATTCATAGTTAATTATTTTATCTAGGTTTGATCTCATGGTTTCTTACCATTTTTAGGATTTTTTTAACATAAAAATTGAAGCGTCATCTCCTACTTATTTTTCTTTAATTACCTGAATATATGCTGAATTTCCGTTTAACTTTTAGATAATAATTCATTACTCTACTACCGCGAAATCTACAATTTTGATGGTAATTTTCTATAGTTCATTCTCTCTTTTTTTTTTTCTTTGGAGATTTTCATATCCTTCTTTCTATTTTTATTTCATTGTATTTATTAGTTTTTTCAAGACTTTTTGGTCAACTTATTTTTCTCCTGTTCAATGAGTTAAGCATGGACCTCATTTCAAATAATAATAATAATAATAATAATAACAACAGAGATAGTTTAAAATTTGAGGAGCGAGGAATTAAAATGGAGACATCGTGAATATTTATCCACTAGCAACAGCTTTTTTAAGTAAATTTGGAAAAATGCTTAAGCAAACAAGATATAAAAATGTATGAAAACAATAATAATTTTTTAAAACTATTATGCCAATTAAAAATGCTTTTTTTTTTCTTTGAAAAAAAGGACTAAATTAACAGATATTATAGCAAAAACTACTTGTCATCAAATATTTCAAAAAAAAAGTAAAAAAAAAATTACAGCTAAACAAAAATGTACAACTGCAAGGAAATAAAAAATAAAAAACCGACAAACGGACCTCAAGAATAGAGAGAAATGATGGGTTACAAAATACAAAGTTGAAACTATAGTGACTCCCTGCTTAGAGACAGCCTATTTGACCCAAAGATAATTGTTGAATTCTTTTGCAAAATTTCAATTGTACAGCACCCATACAGTAACATTTGAACCATAATATCAAGCTATTTACAAAATGCATTCAAAACATGGTTGTAAAAAATACATTTCATGCAACATCTTTATCACCCATGGGAGGTTTCCTGTTGCGGAATGCATTGTTTCTGCAGAAGCAAACTTGTATACCTTCAGCATGAACCATGTGAGACAATTATTCAATGTCCTTAACTTCAGCTTCAATATCCACGATTGTTGCAGTGGAGGTCCCTGTCAATTTATTTCATTCAGAAGACATGAAAAAAAAAAAATGATGTGATGAAACTTTGCAACACATGCCTTGTTTGGAGCGAGCAAAGGATCCATTGAATGCTTCTTCAGGTCCTGCGGATCTCTTGGAAGAAAACCTAGCGGATTCTCTCTCAAATTTGTTACCTTGCACTGTAAATGCACCAACTTAAAGTAAGCTACACCAAATTGTGAGCTTCACATCTTCATGCTGGCCTAAATCACCTTATACGTACAGTTTTTAATGGATTATCTTGCATATAAACTTCATCTAATTAGGCATCGCATTCTAACAATAATGCTAAGAACATTTACCCTAGTTGCCTGCCAATTCAAACTATTCGCACCTGAAAAAGGTTGGGTACAATATGGGCAGAACTGCACACCATCCTTCATTGAAGATCTATAAAAAAAGATGGTAGAAGTTATTGCCCAGGGGCTGCAAGAAAACAGATCTCAGAAAATATGTAGGTAGCATAAGGTACAGTAATTTGATTCATCTTACTTCAACATCTGAAAGTTATTTCCACAATTGGGGCACTGTAGATACGAGTTCAAGGAGAAGATTAGTTGATTCACATAATGCAAGAAACTTGATTGAACGATAAAATAACCCTTCGGCTATAACTACGAGTTAGACAATTGGTAATTTTAATATGAAACATATTATTGTGGGAATTTTACATACGTAGCACGTAATTCATGAGGTATGTAAATAAATAAGAATTATCATACCTAAAAATGCTATAACAGTAAGACAATACTTACATTGCTTTGGATTATCTCTCTTCCTGCAAACCAGAAGAAAGCCCCTAAGCCCACAATAGGAAGAAGAAATGCTAAGAGCTGCAGATAAGATATCATAGATTGAAATTTCAAAAAATAAATAAAGGAACATGATAAGTCATTAATTTATAAAATGAAAACTGATAGGCACAAAACAGATGAAAAAAATTGTTACCTATCCTGATTGCAGAGAAGTATGGTTTACTGAAATATGACTTGTGCCAACTAGGATTGTGTATCATCAAACAAATGAATTGTAATGAAACAATGAAGAAAATCCTGAGTTCAATAATTTGAAAATATGAATTTTTTTAAATGGAATAACTTTTGAAACTCATATAATCCTTTTAAGGAAATACATTGTTGTACCATGATTTCTGCTTGATGACTAGTTCAATGGCTCAATTCGATCAAATGGCTAAGGGAAAATAAATAACCATAAGAAAATCAGGCCTTTAAGAATCATCATCCTCCATTTATTCTTGTTGAGAGTTGCTCAAGGTATTAATGAACAACTTACATCAATTTTATTTTTGGTCTACTTTTCCTCCCTAATTTTTCTACAATAACTTCATCCACATGTTAAACGGTATACTTTTTACCTATTGATCAACATACCCAAACCACATAATTCTTAATTTCAGCATCGTATATTCGATAGACTCCAACAACCAATCGCATACTCATTCTCAATCTACCCTCCCTAAATTTACCAGAAATCTGTCTTAGCATCTCATTTTTGAAAAATTAACTTGGCTATTAGTGACATTTTTATCGCCCACCATGAACTTGCATGTTCATATTACCAACCATGAATTCGTATATACTTTATGCATGGTACTCTTGAGACATTTTTCTCATTTTAACCATAAAATCGTCAACTCTAGAAGTTACATCTTAATCTATATCATTATCTTTTATATGCAATATCCAATATCCAATATACTTGACCTATCATACTTAGGTATTACTCAACTGGCAAGCAATATTGAGTAATACTTAGCAATTTCACACCAACTGAACTTGCACATAATACCCTCAATCTTAGTCATACTAATCTAAAGTCATTAGTTTAATAAATGTCCATCCTTCGTATATTAGGCTTGATATGAGCATCCAGTTAGGGGTGTAAACGAACCGAACACGAACGAACAGAGCTTGTGTTCGTGTTCGGTTCGTTTGAAATTTAGTTTGTTTGAAATAAGCTCGTGTTTGAAATTGTTCGTGAAGTCACTGTTCGTGTTCGTTTCTTAACGAACGAGCCGAACACGAGTCGAACACGAGCTGTTCGCGAACAACAAGCCAGTTTGACATCCCTAATATTAATATATATAAATTAATTATTCAACTTATATTATATAAATATATAATATATNTAAAATTTAATTTTTTGAATATCATAAATTTTTTATATATAATTATTTTAAATTATTTTATATTTCGAACAATAACGATTCGAACACGAACGAACGCATCACTGTTCGTGTTTGATTCATTTAACTAACCGAACGAAAAAAATTTGTTCATGTTCGTCTCGTCTACTTATCGAATAAATCGAACACAAACTCATTGACGAACCGAACACGAATTGTTCGCGAACAACGAGCTTTTTTTACAGCCCTACATCCAGTGCTCCACCCTTATATCAGTGGCATAAGATTTTGTTCAATTTAGATCTAATGGCACGTACTCTTTTAAGGGAAACAAATATAATTTAATAATTGTGAAATTATTTTTAGTGAATAATGTATCCAAGAAATGACAATGAAACTATTACACCACGGAAGACACCACATAAGTAAAAATAATTACAAATTTACATCAATTTATAGTGGTCCAATTCTTCAATAAGCCTACATTAAGTCAAGCAGCTCCTCAAGAGTTCCATCGAAACCAATGCTAACCAATCATGAGAAAATTAGACAATAAATATTATGTTTGCACGTCTTGTTTCTTCAATCTTACATGAAAACCTAATTCAAGAGAGTATGTCGTGGAAGCCTACAACCATGACTTAAGAAACCCTATAAGAGAGACCTTCATATATAAAGTCACATGAGCACAATTCCAAAATCTATTTCATCACATATTGATGTGTTGTTGTTGATTTGGTCTAAATAATCTTTCATTTAATCACATTCGAATGTCCAAAGAAATTTCATACAATTAATATTGGATCACATTCTAACAATTCTCTCCAAAAATCAATATTGTAGCAAAACTAGATCTCTCATGGGTTTCCTCTTTAAATGGAGCACTCTAAGCAATGAAAGCCCCAAAGAGTCTGGCACCAGACAATATCTAAAACATTCAAAGTGGTTGTCACCTTGCCTTAAATATCACAATCATAAAATCTAACACCATGATATACAATCTAGCAAAAATTTAATCCATTAATCACTCTCATCACAAAGTGTCTTTATTTACTCCAAATGTTTTATTATAGCCATAAAGTCAATCTTTTTCAACTTTCTCGATATGTGATGCCCCAACAAGAACCAAAGCCAAACCTTAATTATATCCATAAATACTACTGAGATCGTCTAAAGAATCACATTTCTCCAAAATCTAAAATCACTAAATATTTCGATGTCTAACTTCATGACTATAAATTTCAAAGTTGTGCTCGGATGCCAACTTTTTCTAATAATGATGCTAAAACTATAAAAGCAAAAGCATCAATAAGATCAAGAAAAATGTGTCATAAAGTAAAACAAAAGAGGAAGAAAAGACAAATTATATAAAGACAACATAATTTGTGGGACCAACTTCAAATAAGTCTAATTTTAATGGAAGAGAGAGATGATTTAACCCAAAAAAAAAAAACAAAAGCCACAATTGTATTGTACAAAATGGAAAAAAATTCACACCTCTATTTTTCAAAACCAAAATGCACCCACACACAAACAGAGAAGAAACCTAATATAAAGTCTCACATACAAGATGATTACCTCTCAACAAAATCCTGCCGAGATGATAAAGATGACCAGAAGCCTCACTGATTTCGCTTACCAATATCGTAATCCTATAGTTGATATCACCAAAGAGAAATAAAAAATAAGAGATCTTCACTACAAGAAACCCTTACATGAGGTTATATTTTGTTTCTTCAATTTAATACAAAGCTCTAATTTAAAAGGCAATATTGTTGAAGCCTTAAACTACAACTTGAAAAACCCTACAAAATCACCTTCATATAAATAGTTGCATGAACACATCCGAGAAAGAAGGCATGGATCCCAAAATCTATTCTTATTCATGTGGATCAATATTGTGTTAATATGGTGAGTTTGATCCTTCATTTAATAAAATAAAAATACTATAAGAAAACCTGGCATAATTAACATTGACCCACATTTTAAAAAAGAGAATTGGTGGATAGCACAAAAAGTTTTTCTTTGAGAAAACAACAAATAAGAAGAAATGGCCTCAACTCCTAGGTCATATACAGAGACCGGTGATATTTTTAACCAATGGAATGCCATTTTAGGTGCCCTTTAGTCAATAGCGGATAGTAAGAAGTTAAAAGGATCATAAGATTGCAAAAAATACAACATAAAATTTGTGTCCATTCCATACTTTTTTTTTTACTGATCAAATATCCTAAACTTGATTGGTAAACCGAGATGTGAGGGAATGACCATATAAGCACCCCGATCAAGTTCAGCAAATGCTCTTGATTCGACATGAGACTCCTGTCAAACTCATTAAAGATGCACAATTGAGAAAACTAAATTGCCTTAGCATTTCATTTAATTCACTGAACTAGGTTAATTAATCAAAACAATAAATCTATTTACCTCGATCAAGTTCACTGAACTTGGCAGTAGAGTAAGGTGAAGGGGCAAGAACTTTTAGTCAAGTCTAATGAACTCGATCAAAGGTCAAGCAAAGTAGACAGACTTCTCCAAAGCTTATAGTCAAGTTCAATTAACTTGATCAGCAATTACACAATGTAATATGGGGTTTACCGAGTTGCACAATCAAGTATCATTGAACTAGGTCAATGCTTCAAAAAGCACAAAAAAAGAAAGCATTTTATAAGCATGTTGACCATATTTGATAAACTTAGCAAAAAATGTTGAACTTTTAAGCTTAGAATCCAGTTTTTAGATCAAATTCAACGAACTTGGCAAGCAATTTCTTTTTTTTTTCGATAAAAAGAAAAAAAATCTTTCATTGGCATAATTTATTATGTTTACAAAAGTTTTCCAAGTGAGAAAATAGAAAAATAGTTTGCAACAACCACTTCTATGGTCTCCAAGACTGATGCTAAAGCCATTGGTTGGATGACCAATTATACTTAGATGCCTTTTATATGCCTTTCATACAAATGAAAGAGTAGTCTTATGATAGGCTCTTCATCAAAATATATTCAACATGTTCAAGTGTTTGAAATGGCCAGCGACTATAATGGGTCTAGAACATGTTTAACCCCATTGTTGCTTCAATTAAAGCCGAGGAAAGTTCGAGAGCAGGTGATTCACATAGGCCACATGTACTCTTTGTGCGTAAAACAATGTAGTATTGAAGTTTGCATTGGAGAATAATGGTCGAAATGGATAACTCATATGATGGGTAGATTGTGCATACTCAATAAAACTAAGATTAGTAGAACATTATAAGTGAAATTAAGTTGCCCTAATATTCTAACATTGGCCCTTATAACTGGCTTAAGCATTTGGTTTGATAAGTGTACACTAATATATCGAACTCAATTTAAACCTACAGTGTTCATCATTCTACCAATTGGAGATCCTAACTAGCTGATAAGTGGTAAAATTTTCATGTAACACAATGAAACTTTAATAGGCAGCATATTCTTAGTTGACAAACCAAACTTTTTAGTGGTGATTTATTTTATTTTTAGTGAAATTAGGTCACCCAATAGTAAGCAAAGCTCACATCATCAAGAAAAAACCTACACAAGTGCCAAGCAATCCTATTTAACAAACACAATAAGAATAAACACAGCTAAAAATCTCTGATAATCTTCAGAATATAAAGAATAAAAAAGTTTACCCAGATAGATACAAGAGCATCCACAAGCCAACCAAGCTGCCCTGTCACTGTGAGATATGCAAGTCCAGCCGCCAAGGCAAGATTTCCCAATACCCTTGAGCTGTTACTCTTATCCCATCCATCATCATCTGAATTAAAGTCCCTTTTAGCCCTAACCACAAGCAGGCTCTCCCTCCGCCCTATCCTCTTCAAGATCCCATCTTTATCAAATCCCTTTTCAGTGAACACGTTTATCTCCGGCGGCGAATAAGAGAAACCTCCGTTTCTGGATAAAAATCTAAGCTTTCGCCTCTTCAGTGAGAGGGAAGTGGTGGGCCGATGTACCGCAAGCCAAAGGCAGCTCCTTTTGCGACTAAGATTAGAGAAATGGAAAAGTTGAAGCGAAGTCATCCTGGTAAAGCATATGGGCCGCAGAATGGACGGTATGTAGAGATGATAGTTAGGGGTATATCTATCGGCGGATATCAATGGTATATTATGTAAAGATGATGGTTAGATTTGGATAAGAGAAAGGAAGCCGAAGAAGAAAACTACCTTCGATGGGCGTGGAGTCAGAGGCGAAACTATGCTCAGGGGCGGATAAACTCCTCCCGAGGGCAAAATGGTATTTTAGATTTAGGAGGAGGGAAATAGACATTTCAGGGGGTAAAAAATTAAATTGTACTCTCATATAAATTAAAATTTGAATTTCAGAAGGGACGATTGGCACCCTGGACCCTATACATTTACCCTTAGATGGAGGGAGAAATGAGAATACATGCTGAGAAATCTTGAAGGTAGTTGTGAGGAATTCAATTAATGGTGAGAAATCTAAATAATGAATTTGGAGTGCTAAAAATGTAAGAGGAAGAGTTTTGAGTGGTGTTTCTTTTTTTCAATTTGTTAAAGGCAAAGTTGAAAAAGAAAGCTATGATGGATTGCTGCTGTGAAGCAAGTACAGTCATGGAGTTTGTGCGGTTGAATGTCCATGACAACTATCTTAGAATATTAAGATAGTAGAAGTTGCTTACGCTGCAGAAGATAAATCTACATTTCTAAAAGATTTTAGATTTATACTATATATATATATATATATATATATATATATATATATATATATATATATATATATATATATATATATATATATATATATATATATAT
>NEWO01000507.1:200344-253502 GCA_003013225.1 Phalaenopsis aphrodite | reverse complement strand
CCCACCCTCCCCCGTGTGTAGGGTGTTTGTGGACTGATTTTGTCATATCTTGCTCAGGGACCCACTTGGTTTGTCGTGTTTCTCAGCTTTTCATCAAGATCTGTGCTGCTACAATCTGGCCATAAATATTTAGTTCTCCAACTTTATTATTTTTTGAAAGTAATAACTATTAAAAAAATAAGAAAGTTAATTATTGCATTAAATATATCTTTAATTCTTGAAATCAGCATTTAATAATTACATTATCTGGATTTTCGTGCTCTGCCACCCTATAAATAGGGCGTCATCAGTGATCGGGGTTCCCATATTTTCTCTTGGGTCAAAGCTTTGATCATTTCTTACAGCAAGTGCTTTGATGGAGAGTGGTAAGAAGAGCAACCTTGAGGAACCATCAGACTATCTCTTGATGAAGGTTTTGCGGCTAACTTTTCATAAAATTGGTCCTTCGCACCTCTACTGAGAGTTGACGTGTTGATGGCAGTTTGATTGGCGAGGAGGAAGAAGCCTCGACGGTGACAAGTCTGCTGAAAGGAAAAGAATAAAATGGTTAGCAGTAAGGGAGGGGGGCGATAATGAAGATGGTTCATCTGATGATGTTTCTTTGGTATTTCAAAAGTCCGCGAAATGCCAGATCACTACTCCTGTTGGGGAATCTCCAACGAGCAAGTGAAGGAGGATACAGGCGGGCTCCCGGGATCATGTCACCAAGTTCAATGACACAAATGATCCTTAGATTGGAGAAAAAAGGAGTTGTGGGTGCTCCACCCATGCCTGGTGAGAGTTCCTCATACTTGCTTTGGTTTGAAGTGGATCGACTCCTTGGCAGGAGTCTGATTGTTGGTTCATCCTTGAAGACGGTATTTCTCAGCTTACCCTAGCTTTTCTTTTCTTGTGCAATTGACACGGTCCTTGTCTCTGACTCACTGAAGCCTATCAAGGTTCAGGCTTGACTCTGTGAAAACCCACAGGGAATCAACTAGTGGTCATTGAAAGGAAGTTGATAGATTGAGTTGTTCATTGCATGAATGAAATGACAGACTTCTTCGCCCGCAAAGTCGAAGCTTGGAAGGAAGCTGAAGGTTGGAAAGATGACGAGGCTCAACGGGAATCCAACATAAACGAGATAAAAGTGCAGCTGAATGCTCTTTCTGAGAAGGTGTCGGTGGAACTCCTTGACCTTAAGGTTGACGCATCGGACTACTAGGTCGAAACTAAGCTTTTCTAAATGCAGACCAAGCATTTGTGTATAGATCTGGTGGACTTAAGAGAGACTTGCTTAGTTTTCAGGTTTTAGGTCGAGGTGGATAGCTTTGATAGGTTTAAGTTAGGGGTTCAAGTCTTGTACAGTGAGTTGTATAGGCGAGGACTAGTTGCGCCTTAGGTGGCTAATGAGCCGGTTGCAAAGTTTTTCCTATCTGAATAAATGCAAGTTTTGTTTCTCAATTCGGGCACCTTTGCTTGCATGAATATTTTTAATTAGTTTTTCTTCTCTTTATCTTTTTTATGATGTGATGTGGGATCAGCGTTCCCGAGGTATGGCTTATGGTGGTTCAGTTTCCCTCTGAACCCTATATATAAGATCAGGGCCCTCCCATGACTTCATTTCTCTTTTCTTTTATCTTTGGTCGCTTCCTTTCTCTCGTCTTCTCCAAAAGCTGCTCTTTATGGCTTTCAAATACTTGCACCAAGAGTTTGGAAAAGTGTGCACATCAGAGTATTCGGTGTTGTCTTTAGATGAGGTTTTAAGACTTCGAAAGTGATAAATCTTCAAGGATGGTATAGTGTTGGAGGTTTCAGGCCCGAATGACCGGACGACCGTAGATTATGAGTAGCAGCTTGTGTTGTACCGTGATCAACTCATTCAGGGGCTTCATCTTCCTTTCTTCCAAAAGCCCTGAGCTATCCTGAATTATTATGACATCATTCCAGCCCAGCTCAAGGAGATTGCATAGATGTGGTGATGAAGTATGTCATTTATTGTCTCCAAATGGAGATCCCTTGGTTGAGGGAGTTGTTCTCCCATGTGTTTTCCTTCAAGGTCAATCCAGACGGTTATATGAACTTTACTTCAAATAGAAAGATTTGGCTAATTGACCTGGAAAATAAAGTAAAGAACTAGAAACACAACTTTATCTTAGCATCAGTGAGAGATAGGAAGGCTCTCGCTCTACCATCTAGGAAACCCTACATGCAAGAGAAGATCCCCTCAGATGCAGGGCTTAGCATCATTCGTCAAAGGAAAAGGCATGTCTATCGTCCAATACACTCACGATGCATAATGAATAAGGTTCTAATTCCAGGTAAGTATGGATGGATGACTCGATAGCTATGGGTTGCCTCAGTTGCCGAGGAGTTAAAAATAATGAGTTAACAAGGCCGCTAAAGCTTCCACTAAGGAGTCGAGGATGAAGAAACCGTTAAAGAGTGAGAAAATGCTCCCAAAAGGGATCCCAGGTTTAGACCTTTCTTTACCTTTGAAACAATCAACGCGATCTAATGGATTTCAACCGATGAGATAATGTTAATTAAAAAAAGCCTAATTTTTTGACAGGTGGTATAAGGGACAACAAGGCCGCAACACCATCTACTTTATTTTCTTATGCCAAGCCTACTCCTGACGATGAGCTGATTGAGGTTCAAGAGGACCCCCGGTCCGATGTGTCGGGCTTCATCAACCTCGCAAAGAGGGAGAGTACCGGTCGGCCCTCTCCTGACCCTGTAGAAAGAGAGGGGCAAGCGGTTGGTCAAAGTGCGGGTCTAGTCGCATCAGGAGTTGGGTCCGAGGATAGAGGTGACACCACCTTTTGCATCGAGCTAGAGAGCATTTCACTTGTTTCTGAGGGATCTCGGTGAAGGAAGGGGAAGGAACTCGTGGGCGATGAAGGTTTGTCCTTCACTTCCTTCCCCAGTGGTAGTGGTGTTGACCTCATTTTGGTGAGGTTTAAATTCTTCTCTGAGAGCTTAAAATCTAGTCATATGACTTTTCTATTGACTATCCTAGAACTAGTGATGCGTCCCACCCCACTTTGAAATTCTAGCCACCTCTAGGCTCTTTTGTGAAGTCTCACTTGGGTGTGAAACTTAAAAAATGAGCTCACCGTGGGTCAAAAGGCCTTAAAGAAGCCCTTTATGACCTGACCACTCACTTAACTCTACATTCACATCAATTCATCCACTCACCTATGTCACACATTCACTCACCACACTTAATTCACTCCACCACCCATACCCTACACTTCACTTCACCTTACACCACATGCACTCCACAACACAAATCCCCCAACCATATTCACTTCAAACAAATCCACCAATTCCAAATTCAATCCAAATTCCACCAACTTTTAAGTCCAAATCCAAATTTAAACCATCCAGTTTCAAGTCCATGTTCAAATACACTCCTAATCCACCCCCAAATCCAAAATTTAATAAATTTGAGTATACATGCCAAATCTAAATTCACCAAGCCCAAATCCTAAAGTCTATTACGATAAATTTAAGACTTCATGAAACCCATCATGATTAATTTTTAAAACCATTAAAACAAAAAACCAAAGCCTATCATCCAAATCCAAAATCTACACTTTAAAACCAAGACCAAAGACCACTAAATCAAGCCCAATTTTTAATTTCTTTTAAAATCACAAGTCCACTCCACCATATCATAAGACACCTCATTCAATTAATTAAAAAATCAAACCATAGACCATGACACCCATGATTAATTTCTTGCACATTTGACTTTGATGATAAAGCCACATAAAATGCCCAAACTTCTAAATTTCTTTGTTTTTGGAAAATACTCAAGTCACATGCAAGCCAAGAGACTTCCTCCAAGCCACATAACCTCCTCTCTTTCTCTCCAAAACATTTTAAATCCTCTCGCAAGCCAAGTTTCCCACTCCCAAAAAAAAAACAAAAAGCTTCATACACTCCTCTCCCAAGCAGCCCACCACTCCAACAACCGAGTATGTTTTCTCTTCCTCTTCATTTTTTTAATTTTATTATTTATTTTATTTCCCATCCTTAAAAAAAAAAAGAAATATACATCCATGCCACCAATTGTTACGCATATGTTACACATTAATATATATATATATATATATATATATATATATATATATATATATATATATATATATATATATATATATATATATATATATATATATATATATATATATATATATATATATATATATATATATATATATATATATATATATATTTGTTCATGTATGTATGTGTATGTATAGATACATGTATGTATGTATATGTATGTATGTATATATACATATATGTATGTACGAGATTTGAATGGTATACTTAATTTTGATGTACTTACAAGTCTAACACAAAACTTTAATACTGCATCCAAATCACTCAAATCTTGTGTATGTACATACATTTTACTCAATTTTTAATCACTTATATGCACAAAACCTAAACTTTGAATATTTACGTACATGTCACTCAAGTCCTATGAATTTACATGCACAACAGTTAAGTTTTGTTTACTTACGTGTATGTCATCAAAACTTTGATGTTTACATACATACCATTCAAATCTCGTACACTTACATGTTGAAAACTTATACTTTGGTGTTTACAATAGTATCCTATAAATTTAAGAAACTTATATGTCTAATGTATAAACTTTGATGATCTTCGTGCACGTCGTTCAAACACGTCTAAAACTTAGATTTCTCAGGTACAAACAACTTAGGCTTCGCTTATTCACATACAGGCCACAAACATAGGTATTCACATACAAAACAACGAAAAACAGAAGGAAAAGTGATTTAAATATTTACTTGCACAATAAAAAAACAAACTTTTATATAAAAATAATAATAACAATATCATGCAAATCTCATAAAGTTATATATATGTTTCTCTATTTAAAAATTAAAATGTCATATTTTTATGTGATATTAAGAATTTATTGTGTTATGTGTGAAAATAAAGTTTTGATTGTTGTAAATACATAAAAATGTTATGTGTGCATGTAAAAAATATGAATGTTGTGCATGTAAAAAAACAAATAATCAAGATTTGAGTGTGACTTATGTAAGAATAAAGTCTTAGTATTATGTATGTAAAAGAACTTTGAAATGTGAATGTTATGTGTGTAAAAAATAAATTGTGCTTGATGCATGTAAAACTCAAATTATAGTGTTATATATGTGAAAATTAGATTTTAAGTACTAAGTATGTGAATTTTAAATTCAAGTGTATGTGTACATGAAAGTTAAGTTTTAAGTGACATGTATGTAAAATATTAAATTCGAGTGTATCGGTATGTGAAAATAAATTTTAAGTGTTATATATATGTGGAATTAAAATTTTTTAAGTGATTTACCTTTGTGATGTTATGAATTTTAAATATATGTGTATGTAAAAGATAAACTCTATGTGTTATGTATGTGATATTAAAATTTAAGTCTTAAGTTGGTGTCAGGTGGTTAAGTAGGAAAATATGTGATTTTTTTTAATTAAATAAATATAAAAAATCAAATATAACTTTTAAAAGTCATACCTTGGTGTTAAAAATCATATAAATAAAAGGAAAATACTTCTGTGTTCAATGAATAGAAGAGCATTTAATGAGCTTTAAAATAGAAATTATTATTTCATATTTAATTTTTAATTAATTAAATACCTCAGAGCGTATTTTAATTATAAAAACTTAAATGTTAATCACCATAGCATGAAATTTTGAGTGTTTGTTCCTTATGAGATTAGGGATGTTCTCTGATGTTCCCAATATTAGAGGACACTGCTAGCCCCTAATTTCTCATGATAATTGCCTCTTTTTGCTTAAAATAATTATAAACAATAAAATAAAAGTAAGATAAATATAAAATAAAGTTTGGTAAGTTCACTAAGATTAGAGAAAAAAAATGAAGGTGGATTTTAAAACTAGAAAAATGTATTTTCTATTTATTTTCTTACTAAAATTAATTAAAAAATTTTAAAATTTAATATAACAAATTATGAAAATTGACCTATTTTGCTAATAACATAATTTTTTTTTAAGGACAAAGAACATTTTTGGGTAATTTAAATTAATATCATTAAAAATTCTAAATTATTGGTTTAATAATTACAAAAAATAATTAAATATAAGAAAAAAAATATAATTTCATCTCTAATGTATTAATTTGCACTTGAGTAAGAGGTCAATAAAGTTTCATGACCATTTAAATTAAAATATAATAGTTATGGGGTATAATACCTAAGCGCATAATGATAATTTTGAAAAATTTACACTCTAACCCTAATTTAACTAAATCTTAGATTAAACCGCAAGGAAATGGGATTAAATTTATGATGATGAACTCATTGAATTGAATGAAACATAATTGGTAATTGGGGTAGCAACCCATTCATGGTATTTTCTAGAAAAAATAAAATTGTAAATATTTAAATTTTTGGGTATAGGAAGATGTAAGAGCTTGGATAATCCAATGGTGAGGGGTATGAATTAGAAGTCTCATAATTCATTAATTTGAACCCCAAATATTGGTTAGAAAGAATTCATTAATCCTCTAGATAAAAAAAAATCAAACACATCTTGCACAATTTTCAAAATTACAAGTCTATCAAGCCTTAGAGAGCTTGATAGTAAATCACAGTGACAAAATTTGAGGAATAATTTGAGGAAAAGTTTTAAATTATAAGTCACTACAAGCTCAAACTCAATTGAAGGGTAAGGGTGTAGAATTCCGAATGATAGCTGCAAGCATACCTCTAGGGGATTTTGTTTGTGTAACTCTTACTACAATTTTGAGAGTCGAATAATCCCCTTACTCATGGGTTATTTAAGACATAAAATAGTGAGCATAGTTTAAACATGGAATGTTCCTTATGCAAGTGGTTTGATCATCTCAACAATGTAGAAAAGCCAAATGAACCAGGAGTGTTCTATGAGATTATAAAGGTGTTTAGGATTACATTATGAAACCTTTATAAGATTTTGGATATTCCATATGATATTTGGGCTTACTAAAATCTGTTGAGGAAAATCATCCTCAAAAGACAAAATCAAACAAAATAAAATCCATAGGGACTCACCAAGATATGATTCAAGACCTTTCAAATTGAAAAATATTAAGGAAAATTATCCCATTGCAACTTAACAAATAGTAATACCCAATGCTCAACGACATGAGTTTAAAAATTGCACTTAAACCCTTATGACAATTGGGGATATACTAAATAGCCGCATATGGATCATCAAGACTGATCTAAGTGGGAGGTTTTGGTGGCAAGGGCGATGATGAGAAAAACATCTAGGTGTGTGGGATGTATTGCATATCCTAATCCAATGATTACAAGAAAGTCAAGAATTGTCATTATTATCCTCTAACATTTAATAAAGAGTTACCCCTTGCTCTCATGGGCTGTTGGTAGTTCCAGCCCAATAGTGTGAGTGGCTCGCGAACTATCAAATGCATGAACATATAATAGAACATATTTTCCGATAAAACTTATGTTTTGCCTGCTAGATGAAAAGCTTAAATAACTTATATAGGTGAGAAGTTAAAACTTTTTTAGTGTCACTTTTTGTAAGTTCATGGGTCAGTCACATAGACCGGGTTGTATGTTGGGTCTCACATACATGATGCCAACAGTTACCTATTAATGTCTCTTAAGAACTGTGAGGGCTCTGGTCCTGATTTTGAGTCCACCCCCTTACTTAAAATCTTATACCCAACTTTGATCTTACATATATGTGTCATATGATTTTCTTATGTATATATACTCACATCTTCTGTGTTTTACCTTTCGTAATATTCTTATAATTGACATGTGATTCTAACTCTTTAGCAACAGGCATTGAAGGCTACAAATATGTACTACTAGGTTTTTTTTACCGCACTTTCTTTTTTACTGCACTTTACTATTTATTTTTGTTTGCTTATGTATGAAACATTACTATTATGTTATTTATTATACATGTGAAAGATGCTAGGACAGAAGATAATAGGTCACCTATTTAGAAGGAACCCTACAACAAAATTTACTGGCTCAGCAATAATAACAATAACAACAAACATGAACTCAAGTACACCAGATAAAACTAAAGCACTATAATGAAGAACCTGGAAGGGGCTATTTTATAGGACAAGCATAACAATGACGCGGTCAAACATTGGATAACCTTCAGCGACGATCGACACGGAACATGAAGCGAAGAATGATCCACAACGAAGCTTTCCTTAGTCTTAAATAACATAAAACCTAGGAATTCGAGGTTTTTCATCTAGTATGATGTAAATCTTTACTTTATCTTTAGGCCTTTGCACAATTGTGTTGTACAATATGCTCTAATTCTTTTACGATTCTAAGGTTATTCATTCGGTTTGACATAAATCCTTTTATGTTTCTAGGTTATTTATATGGTTGTGTCATGCAAATGTAAGCTCTAATTGCAAACAAATATCAGGAGTAAACATCGAAAAATAACACTTCCAAGATGCAAAGCCAAACAATAAGATAGTTTGTAAAGTTAATGAGGTTTTTTTCAGAATATGTGACATCCCCTACCTTTCGTTTCTTTAAATTCCCAAAAAAACTATTCCACATTCAGTCATTCCCACTTAAATTTCCTGTAAACAATCATGAAAACATAACTTTGAATTCTTAAAGATGAAACACCTAATTATTATTGAGAGTTTTCTTAAGTGATTTTGGTCATTTAAGATGTAATTAACTATAGGAGCTTACCCTTATAGGGAATTAGGAACACAGGTAATATAAAACCTATATAATCTTTATATTATATAGGGGAATTGTTGGTCACAAAAGTCATAGACCAAATAGATGTCTTGAATCTTTGGTTAAAATGATCGAGTCTACTAACAAGTGATATGCACATCTCTTAGGGTAGTGTATTACATGTGTTATTATGCTCAACTATCTAAACTATCAAATATATAAGATCAATTTGTTCTCATGTTTTAAAATTAAGATGTTATTTTCAAAACCAAAATTATATACATATCAAATTAAATTTATTTTTAAAACTGAAAAATCGATCGATAAATTATGATGACACCGCTGGGGACTAATTCATCTCTCCATTTTGTTGATCAATAGTTTTCATCTTCATACATTGGTAGTGTGCCTACACCCCTTGTGGGTCAGGCTATTGTTCTTCCGTTGACATATCTTGCTCATTTCTTTCATAAGCAGGTATAGCCAGCTCATAGAATCTGGAGCCATTTATTTAACCATCCTTAAATAGAGAGCTTCTAGAATCTCTAGAGTTGTGCAGATAGAACCCAAAATAGGGTGGCATGCTAGGAGTAGAAAGCGAAGTTTATCAAATCAAGTTTGATTTGAAGTAGACCCCCCAATATCAGGTTGGGTGTTATGCTACATTTTGCTCTGTTCTCCTATTTTACTTTGACTTGTTGCTAGCAAGCTAGACTAAATTTTACTCGTATTCCTTCGTTTGAACTCCAAACAAAGTAAGGTTTGTCAAATTTTGAAGTATGGTTCAAAACCATCGAAATAAAATAGTAATACCTTTGAAATTTAAAACAAAACATATCCTAAATCTAAAACAAAAAAATCTTGAAAATCTAGACGAAACAAGATTTCCATCCGAGCTTAAGAGTAAAATGCAAAGTTTAAAATGACAAGAAAGTTAAAATTAAATCGTTATGAATAAATTTGAAAGAATATGCTTAGTTCACAAGACAATTTTGTTAGTTAAAGTAGTCATGCTGAAATTAGAAAGCATAGGATGTTATTGACATTCAGAAATCCTTAAATAATAGAAATGATTTCATTAACAAAGCTAATTTTTTTTGTTCACCAGAGGGCTTGACTTGTCCCATGACATGACTGTCTACTATTATGATTCAATGATCAAATTTGGGACTGGCTTCATTGAGGTCAAAGTGTTATTCGATATGACACCTTATTTCATTTTGAAGACACCTGCCCCGAGGTAGAAGAGTCGGCAGTTGGGTTTAATTTGAATGGTAAGCAAGAGTTCCTCCCACTCAAGAAGTTTAAGGTTAGAGGAACTCTTGCTAAGTTCATTGTTTCCGCTACCGCCAACTATGGCATACCCATAAAGTAGAAAATTATCACCACAACTGTCACATGATTTACCATTATGGCACCTATCATCCCTTCATCAGCCAAGGGAAAAGAGATTTTATATGAGGAAGATTCAATTGATGCTTTTGCCCCACCATCATCATTATTTGAGATTGGGTCTAATTCGAAGTTTGTACCACTGACCTGTTCACAAAGGAGAAATCATAACCAAAAGATCTTAAAGGCCAAGTGAGCACAAGCTGTGAAGTTGGTTCTCTCCAAGGCTTGCCTGAAATCTCACCTCTCCTCAGAGGGAGTAGGTTTCACCAACTATCTACCACTTTTGGTAAGGAAGGTGTTTATAAGATTGTTGCTACATTGCCACCACCATCTCAATGCCGAGGTAAGAAGAAGGAGAAACCTGCACCCCTTGACTAAGTTCACTTAGTTTGTGAAAGAATGGCCAAGAAAGAACACTGTTTTGTTGTTGGCATATTAAAGAGAATGGGATGTGCAGTGTCACAATAGATGAGAGTCAAGATTTTAAAGAGATACAAGCCTACTAAGTAGTTTCACAAGTCAAAAGAAGTGTCACCGTCTTGCATTTTTTCCAAGCTTCGCCTAGGAGATGCATAATTATTACTGTCACTATTATCAATGCTATTACTGCTTCCTCAAAGCTCGCAGAATATAGACAAGTTAAGTCCCATCTTGGGCCAAGAGTACCGTTTGTTACCATAAATGAAGAGCCCCCGAATACGAGTAATGAAAATAGATCATTTGCTACTGTCGATGGAACACACTTCCCTTCAACATGTTGTTGTTACCAACAAGAAACGTTGTCTCCGAGTGTTAATACCAGAGGAGAAAATGTGGGAACCTAGGGCCACTAGACTATTATTTTCAGAAAAGCATAAAAGTTGTTTTATTGGAATGGATTATAAGTCTGATGCTCCAACTGCTGATGTAAAAACTATAGCCCGACACTGGAAGAGATAGCCATCAAGAACCTCTGCCTGGCCTTAAGATATTCAAAGGGAAGTCGATCAAAAGAGCATTAGAAAGACTCAAGGCAAACATTACGTAGTTGTCCAAAGAATAAAGGAAAGATATTGAGGATGAAGATTGCTACCTATCGAACTATATGGAAGAAGTGTTCATAGCAATCAATGTTGTTGAAACTAGAGCTTCTTCATCTTTGCACGATGCTCCATCACCCGCAGAGGAGAATGTTGCTGATGTGTTGCAAAGGACCATTCATTAGAGAGATAAGCAAATTATTCGGATGGAGAAGAAGATGGAAGAGATGATGGTCACTATGGCCACACTTTAAAGTCAACTGCAATCATTGAAAGTAGGGTCTTTAGAAGCAAACCATCCTGAGATTGTTCATATCATAGATGAAAAGGAGTTCACTTTTGATAGTAAGGATGAACAACCGAAAAGAGATTCTGCACAGAGCATGATACCAGAAAAGGACATTAAGCAAATGGTTGAACAATAGGTGAAGGAGGCCCTGACACATTCTAAAGAAGGGACATTGATTCTAAACGGTAGACATACCTGAAACAGTTTGATGTCGTACAGTACACCAAGGGCTTTGTACCACTGACGTTAAGACCTTTGATGGAACCATAAATCCTTTATAACATGTTGCACACTTCCAGTCAAGTTGTTGTGATGCGGAGATTAAGGCGTTGTTGTTCCACAAGTTTGTAAGCAGTTTCTCAGGATCCGCGTTCGATTGGTGTGCTGAGTTACCCAATAGTTTTATAAAGGTGTTCGTAGAATTGGAAAACTTATTTATCAATAGGTTTACCGAAGCTCAACACCATATCACAGTAGGTGATCTTGTCGTAGAGCGCCAGAATCCAAAAGAGACTTTGATGGAATATATTCTGCGTTGAAGAAACCTCAACATGAAATGTGAGCTAGAGCTACAAGAGAAGCATGCGATTGAGATTTTTTTGAAGAGCATCCATGGTTCAGTAGCTTTCTTGCTTAAGGGATATACAATTAAAACTTTTGAAAAGCTACTCAGTATGGTCATGAGCTTACAAGAAGAGGCCAAACAGCTTCGATATATGGAGAAAGCTAAGAAGCTAAAGCTGGTGAAGGAATTTGAAAAAAAGTCTGGAACAATGACAACAGTAGTGTTGGCATCAATTTTTTATGTCACGAATGTAGTGTGTCCACCTGCATTACTCAGGATAGCTTATAGCCTGTTCATAGCCATCCAGTAGTTTAGAAACCCACATAAGACCTTTTGGCGTGTGTTGAGGGGCACGTTGTCAGTGTCATTTTGCTAGACTTTAGCTTTCGCTTAGGCGAAGACTGGTCGGCATTAGGCACATCAAAGGATTCCGATCGGGGTGAAAAATATTATTCATCATGTCACATGGGAAATTGGCTTGAACTGGCCCGATCATTGATGAAATTGTTCAGATGACCCCGAGTGGCGAAATAGATTGCGCTAACGCGTTTGGAGTGTCGAATTTAGCCAGGTAGGACATCCACTTCGCCGCGAGGACGTGTACGGGTGAAGAATACGCGAACGATAATTATAATAATATAATTATTATTATTATATAATATAATTATATATATTACCATACAAAACGCACGCACCCTCTCCCTGATCGCAAAACCTAGCGACACCACCTCCCTGTTCACGAAGTCTTCCTCGTCGACTCAATCGCCCCTTCACCGATGAACTTCACCGCCGACCGTCGCTTCTTTCCCGACGCTGGTCGTCCCCATCCTATTCATCTCCTCCTCCAGCCGCCGACGAACCCGTAGCATATTCTATTTCTTCTTGTCCGACCGAACTTTCTCCACTCGCCGGCCTACCCCTCCAGTGACCCACGACGCCACCGACCACCTGGAGCCCTTGCATCACTAATTTTCTCCTCAGCCAAGATCCTACAAGAGAGAGAGAGAGAGGAAGGATTCTCTCTCCCACTTTAGTCGCACCTCCTCTCACTTTGGTCGCGTCTCATCCTTCAGTCCTCGTCGATGATGTCCCGTTGGCCTGTCTCGACGCTGGTGTCTAGATCCAGCCGGCCTTAGTCACTCTCCTTTGCGTGAGATCTAAATCATGTCACCGCTTTGCCTCCTCGGTCAGCGGCCTCGCCACACCTTGTTACAATCGGCGCTCCCGTCGCCAATGACTTTGCAGCCTCTCTCTCCCTGCGGCTTCAACCGTGTACGGTGCAAGGACCGCGTTACGACGCAAAGGGCGACGTCCAACCCTGCTCGAAGGTACATTTTGGTTTTATTTTCATATGTTGAAATCCATTATATTTGGGTACTTTGCATACCTAACTGACTCCTGCCCTCATTGGGTCTTTTTGTTATCCTCTGCACGTTCTTCGAGACACGCTAGAGCAAGGATTAGACGCCAAGGAGCTTGGAGCAAGCAAAGAAAATGTGTCTGCAACTGTCACAGTGGTGAGATTTCCTAACTCCTAGTTGGATCTAAGTTTTAGTGGTGTTTAAGCGTTTGGGTTCGATCACCCACACGGGGTGCGTGCGCCGGCGTGAGCTGGCGCAACAACCTACCTATGTGATTGATCGTCAATTTTCTAAAGGGAGCCATAGAGTAGGAATCCCATGCATTGACCGATTTTGTACGAAGCTAATTGATCCCCCGTGTTGTGGGTCTTAGGCATTAACCCTACCGGGTCGGAATACTAATTTCCCACAGTTTTGGCGCTTCTAATCTCCTTTGGAGGGATTAGTTGAGTTCGATCTTAGAGGACGGGTTAAGCTTTGTAGCTAGTTTGTCCTATAAGATCTTGGGTGTTTGTAGAGCGGAAAAAGCTTTGTAGCTAGTCCACCCTACGAACAATTGAGAGTCTCCCTTATGAGAAATCAGAGGTGGAAACCCTCCACATTTCCACGCCAAAGCTGGAGGCGGCATCCGTCAGGCCTAGGTACCTATGCGAGGTCATTAGCACTAGCCCGGTTTGCTACCTGCATATTGGTTTGCTGCATAAAGCATTTTTGCTTGGTGCATGTTGCATTTCACTTTACTCTGATCGACTGCCCCAATTTGGTGAGCATCTTACTTCGCTTCGACCGGCCACCCCGACTTGGCGAGCATTTCACTTCACTCCGATAGGCCGCTCCAGTTCAGTGAGCATCTCACTTTGGTTCGACTGACCACTCCGGTCTGGTCGACCAATCACTTTGGTTCGACCGACCACTCCGATCTGGTCAACCAATCACTTTGGTTCGACCGTCCACCACAATCTGGTCGACCGATCACTTGCATGTTTGTTTGCTTTTGTGTTATATCACATGCTTGTCTATTTGCATGTTGCATCTGGTATGCGTTAACTTGCATGATCATTATCATTTGCTTGTGTTGCACTTCTTCAGGTCGCTGCCGCCACGACACGCCCATCTCTTTCGGTCACTACCGCCTCGACACACCTTCCTCGGGCCACTGCCACCATGGCATGCCCATCCCTTTTGGTCACTACCGCCTCGACACATCTCTTTCGAGTCACTTCCATCATGGAACGCCCATTCCTTTTGGTCACTGTCGCCTTGACACACTTCTGTCAGGCCATTGCCACCACGGCACGCTCATCTCTTTCGGTCACTGCCGCCTCGACACTCCTTGGGTCGCTGCTGCCACGATATGCCCATCTCTTTTAATCATTATCGCCACAGCATATTTTCTTCGGGCCGCTGCCGCCATGGCACACCCATCTCTTTTGGTCACTGCCGCCTCGGCATACCTTTTTTGATGTCGCTGCCTCTACGACACGCCCACCTTTCGAGGCACTGCCGCTACGACACGCCAATTTTTTGGGTCGCTGCCTACACAGTATGCCCATATTTTCCTAAGTCACTGCCCCAAGATACACTCATCACTTCTGTCATGTGACTATCTGAATTTGCATTTGCATGTTTGCATGGGTAGCGAGTTAGTTTCATTAGGAGAGTGACCCCAAGTTGGTCGTGATGCCTTAACGAGCATTACTTGCTGGGTTGATCCAAGTGAGCAATGCGAGTTTAGTCATCGGGATTGACACGAGTATGATTCTGCTAAAGATTTAATAGATCTAACTCGTGTCACCACTTTTCGTGACACCCTTTAGATCCTTCGGATCTTTAGGATGGGGTCGGCATGGTGACTCCGTGTCGACCCCGTCAAAGTCGTACTATACTCAGACTTACCTCGCACTTAGATAATAGGTTGACACATTTTTTTGTTAGATGGTGTTTTAGGCTAGGATTTAGGGTGCTAGGTAGTCTTTTTGATGTCTGACTATTGTTCTCTATTAGATTGGTTGTCATAGCCAGGTATCTTTCTTTTGCATTATGCTTGTGGTGTGATTGCATGTTGCATATGTATGGTAGTGTGTTAGAGCTTTTTTCTGCAACTAGCCATGCCTACTTATATGCACACGCACACACACAGGTACCGCTATGGAGGAACAAGTAATGATTTCTAACCCTTTTGTTTGCAGGTGTTATTTAGCTCCCTTGCTTTTAAGGCATGGTTTAAGATACGTTATTTGCATGGGAGTTTTTTCGCTGACATTTGTTTTCATGCAAAATTAACTTTTTTTCTTTTCTCAATGCCTTATGAATACATACCGATCGAGGCATAAGCCACCTGGTCAAACAAGAATGATCGGTTGAGATGTTAAGATCTTTTGTTTGGTATCAATAGTACACAATGAAAACACTGGCTTGTCCCCAGAAATGATTTTTCACCCTTCATCTACAAGCTCCATTATGGGTACTAGGTCAATCATCCCAAGGATCTGCTAAAAAAGTGGCAAGTTAATCAAATAATGGGGCTCACCTCATCTCAAATCTAACTTGAACAAAAGGACAAAACCACCCCAAAGGAGTAGGCACTGAGTGACTAATTGGTTCAATACAAATGAAACTACCAAAAAATAAAAATGCTAGTTAAGGAATCGAGGTATGAAAAAAAGAAATTTTCATTTCTTTCAGAAAAAAAGTTATATTTGCTTGCATGTATTTTCCAAAATAATTGCTTAAAGCTATTCCAAGAGCAAAACGTCAAAATGTTAGACATTGGAGGACTCCCTGACGTCCTCAGCATCCTCTTCATTGGCTTCCTCTGCTCCCCTGAAACCATCATTCTCTTCCCCACTCGTCATGTTGATCCCTAAGTCCTAAGAGTCAGAGAGAAGCATAGGAAACATCTTGTTCTTGGACCAATTTGGGTATACTAGCTGGTGCTTCAAAAACAATTTAATGGCAAGGGAGGTGCAAACTTCAATTTAATGAGAAAGTTACACGATGTGCTCCTCCTTGGTAATCATCGAGGAAATCCTTTCCTTTAGTTATTGGTTATTCTTGAGAAGAGCGGTCATCATGGCCTCATGGTCATGGGCCTTCAAATCTTTCTCGGCCAAAGACTTTTTCAGCCTCTCCTTGACCATCATTTCTCATCTCTTTAGCATCTTTTCCTTTCAAGCTTACCTCTCGGCCAATTCTAAGAGAATTGCCTAAGGGTGTGAAGCATCCCAGACCACGACAAAGAACGAATCAATCACCAGAAACATCTCCTACATGTCTAGGGATCTTAGCTTATCTTTAATGTAGGGGACTAATCCATCTCTATAAGGGTGGATGGGTGGTAGTCTTTCATGGGAGTATCAGGATATCACTTTATCTCCCTATTGATCACCGCAAAGTGATCGCTCATCAAAACTTTGGCACCTTAGTCGTGAGAAAAGGTCCAACTGCATGAAGAACCTTTCTTTTTCTTCAAAGGATGAGGAATGGGAGGTGAGCCACTATCTCAGGCAGGATCTTTCCCTTCTCGATGGAGAAGGTCCACTACCCCTGGCAAATTGTCCCCGCGCACTTCCTTGGATTCAGTCTTGATTGAAATGGGGTGAGAATCCAAGCTAGCTTCACCTTAATCTTGTAGTCCTATAAAGGATGTTCCACCTAAGTTCGTGGACTCTACCTTGTCGGCCACTGGAGCATCCTCTGAATTGTCAGATACGAATATACTTGGATTCTTGAGAGCAGTCTTCCTCACTCCCCTCTGAAACACCTAAATCCAACAAAAAAAAAACATTTTTTAATCCAATGAAAAGTAGTGTTGCATTATTAGTAGTGGATCAAACCAACAAGATAACAAATAAAGGAATCTCATATCTTTAGCCTACTTCATGGCAGAGCCAGGATCAACCAAATGACACCTTCCTCTCCCAAGTCATGAGAAAGTAGCCTTTCCTCGAGGCTTTTTTGTGGTTGTTCACTCTACAATCGCCTTCTCTTGGGCTACCACTTAGTTGTCAGAGGTTGTTCATATATCCTCACTGTCAGACCGAATCATGCAGTTGAGCACCTTAGCTTCTAAGTTCTAAAACAAGGAGAGGTAATGGCCCTCGATTAGCGCCCCATGAGCTTGGAGGTGGTCGAATAGAACTTCACCTTCTTAACTTCGCACTCTATTGGAAGATGGCGAGTTCTCCAACTACTTGAACACGAAGTGATCAAAAACTTGGATTGTGAATCCTTAATTTTATTCTAAAGCCCCAGCAGTTAGACTTTGTAACCTATAGTGAACTGAACATATACGTCATGATCGATCATTAATGAGAAAATGGTTAATCAGCTCAATTATCCACAAGATCTTCATCTTCCAGTAGAAGAGAACGAATGTCATGATCCCTGCCATGGAATTTGGGAGAACCTGTGCTGGAAGGTCTGCATACCTGTTGAAGATTGACTGATGTTCCTTGCACAACAACAACCAAAGACCTTGCCTGAAAAAGTCTTTATATAAGATTGGGTCATCACCAAACCTATTTGCAGCCCGCTCATTGCTCATTGCCGATTGGATTCGAATCAAGAGACTGAGAATGTACAACAAGCCATGAATTTCTTTAACCTTGCTTGCCGACAATACAAAAATTTTGGTGGTGGCAATCAAACCATTTGTTTCTTGCAAAAACTTTAGATCCATCATGGAGGAGGTAGAGGAGAGGTGACAAAAAAGCCCAAAGTAGGAGGTCTTATTTACAATTTACAACATAAAATATTATTTTATTTACATGAAATGTAGGTTTCAGCTTAAAAGGCAAAGCCTCTTGAAAGTATACTATGGAGGAATAACTTTACATGGTTAGCTTCACCTCAGACAAACCCTTCGCTAAGCAACCTCTAGTATAACACCCTACCCCAAGCTTAAAATGATCGGTTATCCTGATTTGTGCCTGAACCCAAGAGAAGGAAGAGGCTTCCCTAATCACCATCATTTCCGAGTGAAATTGCATCATCTCCTCCCATAGAATGATTTTTTTCCCTCCTAAGAGCAGTGAATTCTCCATTCAAGGTGGTAACTTCCTCTTTCATTCGATCCATCCTTTCCATGAAAGCAGCTAGACCATGGACCTCACCTCCTTGGAGAAGTGCCATGACTTGGGTAAATTATACCTCCATCTCACTAAGGCGGTGTGCAAAGG
Organism: Phalaenopsis aphrodite; assembly: GCA_003013225.1. Lineage (NCBI taxonomy): Eukaryota > Viridiplantae > Streptophyta > Magnoliopsida > Asparagales > Orchidaceae > Phalaenopsis > Phalaenopsis aphrodite. Next base: position 234,972 of record NEWO01000507.1, on the reverse strand, counting down.
AACCGGATCAGTAGCAAGATTTGATAAAAGATGGCTGATTTTCAGGATTTCTATGGTTGTATCAAAAGGTATCATAAAGGAGAAAAACCTAATTTAAAAGCAGAACAAAAGCCCTATACTCACAATTCTATTTGACTTGGATGTGGTGAAAGACACTGCACCCTCACCAGTCTTCTTCTTACCCTTGACCGAAAGGGGAAGTTTGCCTCTTGGTAGTTTGGGGAACAAGTTGCTTCCGGTTGTCATTCTAACCTTGATGACCAGAGGGTTCAACTCTTCAAGAAAATGTTGGACGGGTTCCTTAACAACAACCACAAAATCATCAGTAGGAAGTGAGAGTTATGAAGGAGGATCAATTAGTCGGCTCTCGAGCTATTTATGAAGTTTCTTGTATTGTGACCCGATGAGCAAATCAGAGAATCTCATCTAATCTCTCTGGTTGGTAGCTTTCTTTTTCTTCACCACTCTCTTCTTACTTGTTTCCCCGACAAGCATATTTTATGTCTGTCTTTTCTTCACCTCCCCTTCCTTCCGAGCCTTAGCTCTCTTACCCTCGAGGGCCCTAATTAGTGTGTCCCTGTCGTGAGATGTTTCCTCGCCATCACTGAAGGGTCAGACAAAAAAAAGTAAGTAAATCACAGGGAGAAAGAAAGGATGATGAACGTAGCTCAGAGCCCCTCCCGGTCTACTTATAGCAACCTTGAACACAAAAATCTACGGAAGTCATTTATTGAGCAATTATATTGCCATAAATTAGATTCATCTTTTTATATTTTTGTATTATGAAAAGATTCAATTGTTTTTTTTTCGTATCACAACTTTCAAGAAACAAGAAAATCAGGAAACAAAATATGTATATAAAAAATATGATAACACGAATCTCGAAGAAATCCAATGGCAAAACACGACATTGATAAAGGGAACGATCCATCGACTAGTTATCATCCACTTGGACCACAATGCGGAATTTGCCCGACGAGATCCAGGATGGATCGGATCATTCACAGTGTAGCTCCTTTTCCTGAGAAGACTTCAACTGAACCAATCAGCCTAAAGTAGACCGATCGGTTACAATTTGTGTAAAACATTAAAATAACCCCCATTATTCCAATAAAAGGGTGCACAAATGTAATTTAAGCCTTTACCCTACCCCCTAAGCCTATAAATAAGGGGTTATTTTTTAATATTGTTTACGCGTTTCTACTGTTAGTTACCGCTCTCTCTCTCTCTCTACCGTCTCCTACGCTCCATTCATTGAGTTTGTCTCCCAAATAGATTTGGATTCAACATTATAAATATTAAAATTTAAATATAAACAATTCTCAGTAAAAAATATTGATTAAAATCAATGATAATTAACCACACTTTAATAAGTTCAAACTAAAAAAAATTATAAATCAAATTTCTTGGCAAGATGATGCTAGTTCATTATTTTTCACCATATTGTATAAAATGATAGTGCATAAATTAGTGATGTTTAACAAGTAACTTAAATGATTAACACAAGCACATAATCCAATCAAAGCTCTTAACATTTTTAGAGACCAGCATGCCCCACTTACAAATAGAAAACAACCATTACGTTTTTATTATTCAACACATTTAATAATAAGAAAAAGAGACATAAATCCTTAGCACAAGCAAGCAAGCAAGCATGGATTTTCTCCTGATCAGACATTATTTTTCTGCAAATAACTCACAACACAGTTGAGGTAATGCTTTAACATCTTGGAAAGCTCCTCCAAAACCTCAGTTCCATCAATGTTCTTCTCTAAATCATAAGTAACAGTTGTGCTGATCATAGTATTGCCTTCTTCTATACAATCAAGCTTGAAAGAAGTAACCAAGCAAGCAAACGCTGGGTTCATAAATCCTCCTTCTATTCCTTGGAAGCTCAATACATGATTAGCTTCATCCAATTCAACCACCTTCTCCTTCAATGGTGTAAGATTTGGTCTATCTAAAAAATACATACAAAAGCGATAGAAGAAAGCATTGCCAGAAAATGAATATATTTACTACTTACCATAAAAAAAAGTGCATACATACCACACAACTCTTATGTATTTATATATTTAACACCTCAACTCTCATATTAATATGTTTAACGCCATAATCATTAAGATTATATCAAAACACCACTATTAAAAACTGTGTAAAGGTGTATTGCACCTTCTCATATATAGGTTTCACACCAAAGGGTTATAAATGAAAATATCAGATTTTATGTGTTAGATATATAAATACATAAGAATTATGTGCTAAGTAAATTTCTTACAAAATTGCATTCACTAGATTCATCAGCCCATAATCCTCTTACAAAATTGAAATCACTATTTACAAAATGTTCTCTCCTCTCCATTTCTATGTTATTTTGTAGTAGTATAACAATGATGATATGAAATTAATTATAAAGTTAAAGAGCAGAGGAGCTCACCAGGGCCAAAACTAACATGTACGATTGAGCCAAGAACAATATATCCATGGCCATTATCTTCAAGTATATGTGATTCACTTAGTAGGCCTGGAGCAGCTTTTTCTATCACTTCAAATTTGTCTTTGGTCAATGCCTGCCATAGAACTTCGATATTAACTTTATCAGCCTTGATTTGGAACTGTAGTTTGCTCGCCATTGATTAATGTGTTCTGAGGGGCTGGATAGAAGAAGTTGATTTATAGACTTCAGAAAGTTATGGTGAAGAGAAAGGGTTCCACCAGCAGATTTAAAAAACAATTGATTTAAAAAGATAAGGTTAGATATAGAAAGATAGGTTTTACAAGAATTGTTTCTTGTTTTATTATTTGGACAACTGTGCATCATACTCTTTCTTATTTTTAATATTTATATTAGCTTCATAAAGACAGAGCAAATTGAGGTGGAATTTTAGAATTTAAGATAGGGTCATTAATTATTTTAAAAGTAAGGAAATTTGCATGCATAGCACACAGTTCTTATGGATTTATGTATATCAAACCCAAATTTTAATATTTTTACATATAACATTTTATTTATGCATGAAAAGATGAATTTGCTTATTAAAAGGTGGTGATTAGTGCTATTTTCGATGTGATACGAAAGAATTTGAAAGTTTTGTTCGGAGATATGTAAATCTGTAAAAAGTGCGTGATATGTATGTAAATGCTGAATAATTGTTTTTTAATCAATTTTTGTGAGTATGATTGAAAGTAGCTATTAGGGTTGTCAAACTAAAACTAGTTCTAAGGAAGCAGGTCATTGCTCGCTATAAATGTTTCGTGGAGGCTCGAACTTTTCTCTAAGTTTACAACAATTGATTGATGGGTAGGCTTTGTCTAGGTTAAACCTAGCATGAAAAAACCTTACTCAGGTAAATTTAGTCCTTGAGAAATGTTATTATTATATGTTCCTTTTCAACAGGCAAAAGGTATCCTAAAAGAATTTAGTAGGCTTCACTTCTAGCCAGTTTACAGAAGGGGAAATGACTTTTTCGGTTAAGAGAGTGCTTGGAAAAATATTGTAGGGTATTTCGACCATATAGGAAATAAAATAAGGAAGAAGATTACTGACCAAAGGAAAATATATTGAGATTTTCATACATATTTTATATTGTTTTTGATGATATTGCACTTTAAAGAAAGTTATTTTTGATTTTTTGTTGCATGAATTATGAATTAGGGTCATTGGAGCAAAAAAATGCAAAAAATAGCGAATTTGGAGCGAAAAAAACCAAAATGTGAAGATTTGAACTAGGCCGCCAACGGCGAGATTTTCCCGAGACTACAGGACAAAAATTATCTAGAAGCCGACGGCGCCCTCGAGGCTGCCGACGGCGAGATCGACGGTTATGTCTACTCAAGCTTTGGATAAGGCCAAATTTTGAAGGGATGTTTAGGCAACTCTTGGGAAAGCTCATCTACAACTTTAAAAGAACATTTTGGCCGAAAATAGAAGAAGTTTAAGGAGTCTAAAGTGTGCTAGAGGCCTTGGAGGTTACCATTAGTGTATAGAATTTCCATTAGAGTGTAACAATTGTGAGGAATTATTCGAGAGATTGTAAGAGTGAAGGGAAAGTGAGAGATTTCTTCCTCCTTGCTACTTCGAAGAGGAATTCTGTGTGTTGTAAAGAAAAGAAGAGATTCAAAGGAACATCAAGGAGTGTTAGAGATAAGTTATTTACTTGTTGTAGTTTGTATGACTTTGATTTTATATATGAATTCTGAGTTTTGTTGTGATTTCCCCATGAGTTCTGAATAGTTTTCTTTGTCTTTCTTCTTGTCTCAAGATTTGTGAAATGGTGATTTGAATTGGTGAAGCCATAAAAATGTTTAAGAAATTATGATAATCTTTTCACTTATATCTTAATTTACTTTCAATCTGGTCAATTGATTTGTTAAATATGTTGAGTTTTACAACTAAAGTGAAGGTTACATCCAAGATTCAGGGAGGTCAGAGCCCTTGGAAGTTGGGTGCAAAATATTATTATCAGGTGAAGAATTGGAGATTTTAGAGTGACAGACTAAAATCCTCAATTCGGTCCTATCGTTTGGGTGCTGATGTGTAGATGTTAGCCCTCAGGTGAGGGGAACGTGGGAGCTCCGAAGTGAGAGTCGATATCCTCCCAGCCTAGCCGCAGAATCAGTAACCAAGCATATGATTAGTCAATGTTCTTTATGTCTGGACCAAAGGGTAAAGAATATGTATGCTCCTATTTTGCACAATATAAATTGAACTAATTCATTTTATCCATTCACTATAATTTCTTGACAATGAGAAGGATGATTTCTTATATATTGAATATCACAATTACACTCTACTTTATATCATTAGTTACTTATTAGTTATTAAAATTATCTAATTATTTCAATTGTCTATTAGTGACAGATAAGTAAATTGAACGTCATTGTTGTGATTAAAGTTTTGCTTTTCTAAAGTCTTAGTTCTTAATTCTAAACAACTACCAGTGGGATCGATATCTAGGACTACACTAGAGCCATATATTACTTGAGCGATACGTATACTTGCGTTGACAAATTCGACTTTAACATTATTGAATATTATAATTATACATCTTAACCAAATCAGACACATCTATAAAGTCGCGATCAAGTATTTGGACATAGTTGTTGGAAATTAAATCTTCTAGTAGCGGCATCAAATTTTTGTATTTATCGATTACAAAAAAAAATCGGTCGATTACACATTTCTTGACTACATGGATCTCTCACTCAAGTTATGATTCATTAGAGTCGTAATTTGGCTTGGATCGTCTCACAATTTTGAAGAAGAATATGTGAATTACATAGAGTCATATTTTTGGAGATGCAAGGTATTTATAGTGCTTAGTCATCTAAATGTAGCCTAAGGCATATAGCAATGTAAGGGGCACTGAATCCTATTCCTAGCGGCCCTAACTATGCTAGAAACATGATTGCTCAAGAAATGCTCTATTGTCAATTGAAAATCAAGAAATAGTAGTATTACTACTTTTTTGCTAAATAGCCATTTTTTTTTTCTTAGCAATAACTTTGTGAAGAGTTTTTTATAGCAATAATGCTATTGTAATAGCAATTGTTTCAAGACTATTTCATGATAACATAAGTTTATCATATTATTGAGTTTGTATTTGTACACTAGAAATTTTCCTTGAGTCGTATGTAGCCTTAATCTATGCTTTATAGTCAACAATATTTTTTTTAGTAGTTAAATCTCCATGCCTCTCGATAGAACTAACCATATATTTATCATATGCAGACATAAGTTTTATTGTCAAACACAATATTAAATTCTTATTTGATATTATTAGCGTTCAAGATGTATAGTCTAATAACTCCATTACTTGAAAAAATTAGGTATAAAAAAATCATATGCATTATGATTATAATATTACCGTGTTGGCTAGCATACATGCATATTAAAAAATTTAGTTAACAAGATGCTACTAAAAAATGTATCAGCACGAATCTTGAGTCAATCTTACAGTCGAAGAAAAGAATGACATGATAGAGTTGGACCAGCCAAAATGTGATTCGAGTACCTAAGAAAACCAACTGGCTCACTCTAGCCAGTATTCACCCAAGTCGGTCGAACAACATACACCTAGAAGACACCCTCTGATAGAGGGTACTAGCCTACTCAGCCAACAAGAATTCTGTCAGTAGGAAACAAGGACCGATGATCGGCTACAAACATCAAACAGGCGGACCCATCTCCCCATCTATCTTCATAAATCTTCTTAGTCTTCAATACTTGAAGGTCGACCGACAAAAGTTCCCCATCCAGAAGTTCGATTAACAACACTCATCAATTTAGCTCTTTTGGTCCTAGTCGACCAAGTTAGAAAACAACAAGACCCTGGATCCATAGGTATTTACTATAGTAACCTATACAACCCCCCATAAAGTGGGGGTATAAACTTTTTTTTTTCATTTCTCACCCTCTCCAACAAATAAAGGGGTCATTTCTTATAATAAGATTTTTTTTGTCTCTCTATTTTCTTATGTATCTTCTTACAAAAATGGACTTTAAGCATTTAACCCTCTCCATATACCATAAATATTCGATTATCTAAAAAGGGTCAAAAGAGCTCAGAAATAAGCTATTTTCCTCGGAGGGACAAGTTGTTGCGCACTCATTTCCACTTCTCTCTCTCTCTCTCTCTCTCTCTCTCTCTCTCTCTCTCTCACACACACACACACCCTCTCTCTCCCCTTTTCACTTGGTTCAAATGCTCGATTCATTTGGGCATGTCTTCTAGATAAATTTGGATTCAACATTCTGAAAGGTGCATGGAGAGTGGAGCATACCTCTAGCAATAAGAAGAGCAACACCAAGCAAGAAAAAACCTGCCATAGAGACACTTCTAACATGATGTACGCCAAAGATTTTATGCAACAACAGATCTTGTAGCCAAAAAATCACATTTCTGACACCTTCCGAGAGGTTTTGACTCAGAGTCAAGAACCACATAAAAACATATAGTCAGCTCCTCAGAATCGGGAATTTCTCTTGCAAAAAACTGACCAACAACAACTCGACAAAGCTCAACAAATGTCGGTTGATAGGTGTTGAACTAGGCATAGGCCCCAACGTGAAACACTATCGACCCCAAATTGTTGAGGCTGGACTGAAAGAAACTAAGCCAAAGTGTATCCCCCATCATGCGATGCCAGCAAGAGAATCAAATCCACTACCTCAGCCGACGCCCAGCTTTACATTGATATTGATGTAGATCTCATCATTGCTCTCTAAAATGCCAAGAGGAATGAGATCAGAAATTCCATCCAGACATGAAAATTAAAGTTCGGTTGAATTCCATATCCAAACCTGATGACCGTAAGCAGCCCAAAAACCATTGCCAACCAATAGAGGAACAAAAATTACAAAACAATCCAGTAGCAGAAAACTAACAGAATTAATTTTATCCAAGTAAGAAAAGAAAGCTATCAAAACCGCCTAGATAAGAAGGATTTTGTAAATAGGACATAACATGATGCATTGCTCTAGAAAGTAGAAACCTTATAGATTCAAATGTATAGGCATAGCCATATAGGTCCCAGCAGCCAACAGTATAGGGAACTACATGCCTACATATGCAGATTATGTGTTTGATTTGGTACCAAAGTATTCTTCTCAATGCCTTGTTAAATAATGGTTGTGCTAAAACTATTCTATATCAAACCAAAGTTTCTACCAAATTAAGTAATTACTCATAATGCATATTGTGGACATGCTTCTAAAAATTATGCTATATCAAGCCTTCAAGAATGAACTATAAGTTCATTTAACCAAACAATAGCCAAGTAGTACCTTGATGCCTCATCATAATGAACTATAAGTTCATTAATGTTAGTATTCACTATTTAGCCAAACAAGAGCTATCAAAAAAGATAGGAAGCACCAAAAATCCAGAAGATAATTTGGCAACATTAAGCAACTGTCAAAATACCCCCAACAACTACAGTTGGCCAAAGCCAAAGCTCAGAAGACCAGTACACCAACTAAACCACATTCACAAACTACAAATCCAACAACCATGAACTAGTAAGAGAGATAAATCCAAGCTCCATCACAAATAAAAAGCCAATGAATAGTAGATATACACTTCAATGGGCCAACAAAAGCGAGAACCAACTTACCAAAGTATTCTCTAAGTAAACCACCAAAGCCACTTGAATTAGAACCAAAGGAACCGTCCGTATCAGATTTAATTATTAGATTTAATTATTAGATTTAATCTAACCCAACTCAGGGTACAACCACCTCACAATTGGGACTAACATATAAGAGAGTCTCAAAGTGAATACCAAAATAAGTAGCAACTATAGTTGGCAAAAGCCAAACTCAAAAGACAAGTAAACCTCTAGTGTGAGCATACATTTCACATTATAACCGAAGAAACTTTGTTTCTATAACATAAGAAAATCAATAGAAATTTCTTATAGAAGCATATACTTCATATGGAACAAAAATCGCTTTGTATCGATCACATAAAAACCAATAGAAGCTTCTCATAGAAGCATATCATTTAGATGGAACAAAAATCCTTTTGCGTTAATCCTATAAAATGAAACAATAAGATTGAATAGTATATATGTAAATCCACCATCTAACCATGGAGCATATCAACATAAACCCAGAAATTTCTTCAACAGTTCACCCTACTGCATAGTCAGGATTAAGAAGTGCGTACCTTCGTTGTAGAAGATCAAGTTGTAGAAGAAGATAGAGTAAAAAAAATTAGGACAACAACTAGAAGGGGAAAGCAAAAGCTTGGAAATACAACTAGTTGAGATTCGGGGTAACCATGATATCCAAGAGGACCAAAGCCAAGATTACCGAGATGAGCCGAGCAACTAGTGACAGAGCACGGGGGCAAGGAGAGGCGAGTTGCGCAAGCTACGCGATAGCGCGTGGCAGGGCTTCAAAATGAACCCTAACTGGACCTAAAGAAAAAGCTTCCGCTGAAGAGCACTTTTGTCCTATAAAAATCAGTTTTTGGCTAAATCGACATTTTTTCTTAAATCCAATCATAATCATATACCAAAGTATACAGATTTTAAAACTGAATATCCAACCGTTATTTCAAAAACCAAACCAAATCAATAAAATGGCTCGATTTAGATTAGTTTTTTGGATTTATCCAAACAGTGCACATCTATAGTGTTTGCGCTAATTTCATTGGAAAAAGCTATTTTGAATTCTTTCAAGTGGTATCAGAGTCCTCAATTTGAGGTGCGGCTCTTATGGAGTTTCAAAAATTGTCATACAACCATGCATGGCAACAAAGGGATCGCGACATTCAATGTCGAAATAGTCGCGGGGAGCAACAATGGATCACGACATGCATAATCTCAAAGGGAAGCAAGCAATGCTCCTATGGAAGTTATATGGGAAGAGAACAACATGCTATAGTCACAATGGCAGCTCCTACGTGACTTTTAAAAATTACATAATTTTTTCTAACATGCTTCTAGGTCAAATCAAGACTTAGGAAACTCAAAGCATTCATGTACTTTGGAAGATAGCCAAGACTCGAGGAACTCAAATTTGATTAGTAAGGTTGACAATGACCCCAAAGACTTCCATCAGTAAGAAATATCACGAACAACCCATAATGCTTCCATATCATAAATCTTATTCTCCAAAGTTTAATTGGATAAAGATATGAAGGTAGTTTTGAACCTAGTAGCAACAGGTTCCATGAAGAATACATCACAAATCATCCCAGTAGTGAGTCTCGGTGATTGCCCCCGTGAAAGAAAAAATAAGAATCACTTAATAAGCATAAGAATAGGGGATATCTATCCAAGGAGTGGCCTAGGGTTTCATCCATTATGATTTTAGTGGTCTAGGGTTTCAGCTATGAACAAAGGAGGGAAAAAGATAGCTGATATATATTACAAGGCAAAAGGAGCAAAAGCCCCATCATGCAAAAAAATTGAAAAAAAAAGAGAGCAATTTCCATTGTTTACTTCATGCAAAAAACTTGTTGGAAAGAAAAGAAAATAATTTCCATAGTTTACTTAATGCAAAATAAAATTAGAAAGAAAAGAAAACAAATTTTATTTTTTGTTTCATGCAAAATTGGAGATAACAAGTGCACAAAATTACCATCTTTATGTTGATGTTCTTCATTGCTTTGATCTCCTTAGTTTTCCTTGATGTTTTTCTTGGTTTGGAGAGGGGAGAAGGGGGAACCAAGGGAAAATTAGTGGGGGAAGAGAAGTTTTGATGGGAGAGGATGGTGAGAAATTGGAGAGAGAGTGGAAGTAGAGAGAAATGAGGGAAGTGGAGGGAAATGAGTGGGGCAAATTGGCTCGGTTTCATGAGGGAGTAGGCCCTGTTTGGGTGAGGTGGAAGGAGGGAATAGTTAGGAGGGGCAGATTGATGTGGTGGGCCAATTGGAAGAGAGAGGTGAATTGATGAGATGTAGGGGGGTTATTGAGGACATGGATGGGATTTTCCAAAAAGGGAAGGGTATTTAGGCCATTTGTAAGGTATTTATGGTAGTTAAGTCAAAACACAAATAGAATTCACTCTGAATAAGATAACACAAAGAATCTAATGGTCCAAACCATTTTAATAAATGAGATGTCAAACTCAAGTTAAGACCAATTAAAGTACAAGGGTGTTTACAAGGTAGTTATGGTGAAAATTTTGGCTTAGGCTCAGTTTATAGAGAAAATTATAAAGAATTCAATGATTAAAGTGGTTTTGATAAAAAAAAAACTCCATGTCAAGATATTTTAAGTTAAAGTGGGCCCAAACCATAAAAAAGAGAAAGTAGGTGGATTTTGAGTTGTAGTTTTTAGTTGATTTTATTCGACCAAATTGTGAATTTTTTAATTTAGATAAACTTTTATTGAAGTTCAATTTCATTTTGGGTCACTTATTGACAAATAATTCTTTTATTATCAAATTATCATTTATCTCTTTTGATTATTGTCAGCTCAACGGGCCTTCAATTGGAGTTGTATTTAGAAATGGAGGAGCTCATTTGAAAGATGTTGACTATACAAATACAATGGTAAAGTTTATATTGAAATATAATGGATCATCAAAAAATTTTTACATGGTATCATTTTTCATGAATGGAACACCCTAAGTGCACAATTTTACGTAAAAATAGTGTTTGATGACAACCAAACTAGTTTATGTGCTCCTCATATGTGATTATGAAGATTAAACAAGTTATAGAATATAATTTGGATCATCCGATTGACTGGTGGAGAAAACAATAATTTTAGGATTTATGAGAAAGCACTATTCATGCATGAAAAATTGTGCTGGCAAATTTCACATAAATATTTTATCAAAGAATCACCAAATCTATTTGCATAGTCTTTTATGTGATAATAAGCACATGTAACTTTCAAAATGAAGTTCTGAGTTCTACAATGATCTCTGGAGATAAATGATAATCTCGGGGTGTTGTTCATTGATGCAGATTTTTTGTCAACTTTAGGGGTTGATTAAAATTGGTTATATTTTGAGTTTATTATTTTGTTTTTGTTAAATTAAATAAAAATTTTGCTAAATTAGTGTTTATTTAAGATTCAGCTCAAGTAAAATTTATTTAAAACAAAAGTCGGAAAAGGATTGATCGAAATATGAGGTCAACAATATACGTAATTTAATTATTGAATTAAGTATTTTATGCATGAAATTAATATTAAATTAAAAAGTAAATTAATTTTAATGTTTCATACATCTTTATTAATTTTATTCATTTTATTAAGCATTATGACTATATGTACAAGCAATTGAAATATGCATATAATCTTTAATTTATTAATAATAAATCTATAAATTTTATTTGGTTTATGTTGCATTTTAGCCAATGGGGGGTTTAGGAATGTTGATATACCCCAATAACCTTGTTCACTAGCAATTTTACTTAGATTTCAATATGAGTATTTAGGAACACTAGTACCACTTGATTTGATCTCAAAACATTAATTTAGGCTAGAACCTTAAGTTGATTATATGATTTCAAAATCTTCATTAGGACATATTTGATCTTATCATGGTTATAGATTTCATACATGCTTGCATAACATGATGATAGATTATTTGGGACTTAGTTTGCATATGTATATTTGACTTGTTCTTTCCCTATGGTCTCACAAGTCATGGATTGATATATATAGTTTCTTTACATGACCCAACTCATGGGTTGTTGATATGATGCTATAAATTATATTAGGTTGACTAACTTCGTGGCTTATCATATGAATATAATTTTATGATAATTCTCGACACTTTTTATTTTTTTGCTTGATTTGATTTATTTTTCCTCTTCTTTCACTCATTTTCATTTTTATCTTCTCTTTTATTATTATACAGAAGTGATGCAATGATTTTTGAAGAGAGGATACTTGAAAAGTAAAATTATACAATTTAGCATGATAAAATGAATAAAAAAAGGTGTGACACTCTTGTATCTACATGAAGTGTTTAATAATTGTTGACCTCATTTTCCAATGAGGTTTATCCTACCCTTCTTAGGATCTAACATTATGGTTTCCTTAGTGACTCTCCTATAAGACTAGTGGAGAAACCAACACCAAAATAGAACTTCAAACATCTCTTCACTGCTTATAGTTTCATATGATTGACTTCAAATCCTCAGCCTTTGGTTGAGTTGATTAAAGTTAAGACATTGAAGCTTAAGTTGAATTCCCATATGATTGAAAATACCTTTAGTACCCTGTGACTCTAGAGACTTAGGTTTCTATTTAGTCTCTCTTTGGTTACTTGGCCCTTCTCCTTCGCAATTCCTTGGATAACTCTTTCCTTAGTTCATAAAGAGCACATTGGGTATGTGGCCCATTTTGAGCCATGATAAAGTTTATCTTTTAATAAAATAGAAGATAAAGTAAAAAAATACTAATTAAAATTTGAAATCACAATTTGAAAATGAAAAATAATAAAACCAAATCAAAATCACAAAATTGAAATTTCAATATTAAATTGAACAAAATTATAAACTTGAAATTGAAACCAAAATTTAATAAGAAAATAAAAATAAATAAATAAATCACAAACTAAAATCAAATTAATCAAAATTGAAATCAAAGTTAAAAGTTCAAGTTTTCTTAAGTCATTAAAATAACCAAAATCAATGTTGATATTAAAACCCACTAAGATTTTCAAATTGAAATTAAAATAAAATTATAGGTTTGAAATTCACAAAAATCAAATTCAATCAAAATTAAAGTCAAAAACCAAACTTACTTAATCAAACAAAAAAAAGTGAAATTGATAATTCAACCTAAAATTAAAATTCAATAAAATCAAAACAGAAAGTCACAACATCAAAATTAAATAGAATAAAAAATCAACAAAATCACAAAAACCACAAATTAAAATCAAATAAATCCAAAATTCAAATCAAACATAATCAAAATTCTTAAAATCAATACAATAAAAACAAAATAAAATAAAATCCAAAAATCAATAACTTATGATAATTGAATTAACCTAAAAAAAATTTTAAAATCAAAATCTAAGAATCAAAATCATCAACTTTAATATTTAAAATCCAAAACAAAAATAAACACCACACACACATTTATCAAACCAAAATCATGCATGTTAAACATAAAATCCTAAGTCTGCAAAAATTCAAGTCAACCCAAGACCCGAATCCAAAACTCATGTCATCCCAAATAAAACCTAAGTTTAAGTCAAATCCATCAAAGCCAATCCAAAAACTCATGGCAAGCTAATCAAGCCACCCTATGTCTCATATAAGTCATCCTTAGTCTTATGTAATCCACCAAATCTAATGTGTGGCCAAGTCCAAACCAACCCCTCCAAATAACTAAAGAGATCCTTTTATGACCATGCTTGAAAATGGTTATGAACAACTTAAATCCCCTCATGCAAACTCGTACTCATCAATGCACCCCCAAGACCACCAAAGTCAATCTAGAGACTCTTAAACCTAAGGGTCCAACCCAACACCCAAAAAAGGTCATTATGACCAAACTTACCTAAAATCGAGGGAAACAAAATCAAACCAAAAGCAAGCTAACCTTAGTCCTCCAGTTCCTTCCCAAAGCCCTATTAAGCTCCCCAACAACTTCAATGGCCTCTCATGGCCATTAAAGGCTCAAATCAGAGAGCTCCATCATGCAAGCGTACTCTCCGTACCTCACTGAAAACTCTACCTTTTTGCTTTCAAAACCTAGCCAAATTGCTCAATAATGCTCCTCATTAATGCCATGCTCTCCCCACCGTTGTTGCCCACTATTTTCACAAAGCCAAACTAGGTCCATTCTCACCTAAACTCATCAAAACTTCCATTTAAACCCTTCATTAGCTTGACAAGTCTGCATGAAGCACTTCCTCATCTTTTTCTCTCTACCCCGGGCACTCCAACTCCATCCCTGACCAAACTGTGACCACATTCTAGAAAGTTCATACAAGGAAGTAAGGAAGCTCCAAATTGGCTCTTCGAGGAGTCATGCAAGTTTAGAACGAATCCCCCCCCCCCCCAACTAACCCAATTGGGTCCTCCCCTCTTGGTCTCAGGTATAAGCTCAAAAATCCATTAGAATCCTCAATTTTGGCTAATGATGAAAGAATATTTCATTACATGCATATCTAGCCATTTAGATGCCCTTTGGAAGGTCAGATGATCCTTTTAGATCAAAAGGATTTTAGTTTTAGGCATAGGATTGTATGGATCTTGTGAGTTTGCACGGAGGGTGTTTGTTCTTCATTTTCATAGGGACGATGGACGGATGTCATCCATTTTATATATTTCAAATGAACGACTTTGATCATATCAGGTGGCGGACCATGGAGGCATCAACACACAAGATCGACAACTAGCACGACATCCATGTGGAATGCGCAGTGAATGACGAAGCAATGTGTGGCATTTTAGAGACTCTAATGCTAATACAACGCTGGTTGGATTAAGTAGAAAAATTAAATTTTATGATTTAATTGATTCCTTAAAAATTGACATAATTTCAAAAAATAATAACTAATTAAATACAAATAAAAAATACAAGTAAGATGACACAAACTTAGAATAACTAGGGGATTATATAAAAATAAAACAGAAGTAACTTAACCCATAATTATATCAAAGATTAATTAAAACCATTAATTATTTAATAAATCATTAAAATCAAATTAAATCAAAATTAATAATAATTTGGAGGATCTGAGCTCTCTGGCCATGGCGACTTCCCTAAATTTTCTTAAGGTTAGAAACCATCAATATATGAAAATTTTAATTTTCCATAAAATTAAAAATTAATTTGGAAAATGAATTTAAAAATTGAAATATGAATCCAAAAAATACAAAATTGATTTAAAATTAAAGAAGACAATTAAAACAGTGAGTGCACAAATTAAAATCATAATTTTAATCTTTGAAATTCAAAAAGTTACTTAAATCAAGTGTGAGAAAATTTGTAAATTCAAATTTTGCATTTTGACCCTTTTTTTAACTAGAAAATTTTATAACAAACAATAATCAAACATTAAAACTCACATCTTATAAAATGATTGAGGTATGTTTGTAACTTTTCCCAAAATTATAAATGTACCCTTCTCATTACCAAAACTAACAAATGAAATTAAAAGTAAACTATAAACTAATTACTTCAAATTACTTATCAACTAATATTAAAACCCAATAAATAGCTTCCAATTTGAGTTGAAATGGCTTAATTCAAAACATTAAATTTCCAAACATACCCCCAAATGGACAAAAAAATTTAATAACTCTTCCAAGGAAAGTCCAAATCAAACCAAATCCTTACGAATGAATCAAATAAATAAAAATGAATCAAGATATACAAAAATCAAATCGATTAAATATTGTTTCAACTACTAAACCATTAGTAGTCATAAAAATTAAATCCAAATGAAAATCAAATAATCCATAAACTTTGTAAATCATTAAAACCTAAAGTGGACCAAAAAACTCATAATTTTTCTCAAACATAAATTTAAACCAAAATGAGCAGACTGAGTCTACATTGTATCCTTGGATGTGATAATCCATGGTTGCTAATGCAGATTTATTTAGTTATTCTTAACTAAGCGGACTAAAAAATACTAACGATTCTGAGACGATGGAACCATAAAATCTTGACTAGGTTCGTCATAAATTAAAATTAAAAAAACAATCCTATTAAAAATTAATAAAATTCAAATAAATTTCATAAAATCCTGAAAGTAGAAAAATCATAAAATCAACTAAAACATAAAGTAAGCCTAATTAAAAGAAACTTCCACCCTAGATCTACCAGTATTGCTTAGACAATGCAACTCATGGTTGTTGATAGGAATCTTTTGGTCGGGTTAGGCTAACTAACTTTTCTCGTTAAGTAAATCAGGGATCTTGAACTTGGGATAATTGAGGGTCATGTGCATTTTGATCGAGTGTTGTCATCATTATTCCCTCATTTTACACTCACAACATTTAGACGCCATAAAGCACTAAACCTTTAGATGTAATAAGATTAAGTTGGATGACACCATTTTGTTGTGCTTTGTGTTCGCTTTGTTTGCTCGCTGGACATTTCTTAGGATGAGTAAATAGTCTTCACTTTTTGTAAAAAATTTATTTATATATTTTAAGGTTGTCATAGTACATTTAAGGTGCGTTGACTCTATTTTGAAAGGCTAACATAGGCCGTCATAGTAAATGAGGATTTCCTTTATTATTATGTCGTTTTTTTTTTCTAGAGTTAAAAATGTTTGTCATGGTTGGTCAATTACTGGCGTCCGAACTATATAAGGTCAAAAGGACAATTTTGCTCGTTAAGATTTGCAACTCCTTGGTATTTTGGCGATGAGCTCTAGTTTTTATTGTATTGCTTTAGTGTTCATCTTAAATGCATTTGGTATTTAACAAATACTTCAGAATTTTACCTGACCCAGCTTTTAAAGTATTTTTTTATGGATTTAACTTCATATTATATTTTCTAAAGTAATAAATGTTTCTCTATACTTTCAATATATTATTTAGGTGATTTTCTTTGAGGTAAAATATCATTAATATGAATTCAAACATTTTTTTTCATTTCTTAAAAAATAAATTAATTTGCTTTTGATATATTACTCGAGCGTTCTTTAACCAAAAAAATAATAATAATAATATAATAATATATATCTTCCATAGTAATGAATGTGATATACTTGCTATTGATTATTTGCTTTTTAATTTGATGATAATCATGACATGCATACATGAAACTCATTACAGTATAGTAGATTGTAAAATTGACTAATGCAACAATCCTAAAAAATTGGTTGCAATCTTTCAAACTTATCAAGTTCAAATTAGTGAAGTCAAGGCATATTCTTTATTTGTCATTTGACTTCAACACTATCATTAAGTTTGCGAGCTAATTTAAAAATTGTACTTCTCTAATGAACTGTGCATCTTGTCATTTATGAACTTCTTGATAAATTAGCTCAATTATGGTTGATGCAAGAGACCTCCTCTTTAGTTTTTTGTTGGTTATGTTTTTAGATTAATGTTGAGTCTATGACAAGCAACTTATATATTTACTCCTAACATCCCTTATGCTATAATGATTTATTTTATGACCTATCTAGTTTCAAAATTATTTCCTTTTTTCAAATTGAGGCATCGCAAAAAAAAACTTATGTACATTTCTTATAGCTTTTATGTAGGATGCTCTTGATTGTACTAAGTCTCCTCTTGCTGTAACAACATGGTTTCCTCATAAAAAACTTTACTCACATATGATAAATTGACATGACTGCCCTAAAAAGTTTCAACAATTGATAACTAAAAGAGATATTATAAGTACTTGGTGTGCTTTATATAATATTGTTTACCAGGATAATAAACTATTTATCTCATTTTACCGAAGCAAATGATAGAGAAATTAATCCATAAATTTTCTTTTGTCCAAAAAATCTTATGAGTGGCCCTAAGGCAGTGGTAAGATGCAAATTTTCTAAGCTCATTTTTTCAAAAATATTTTTTAACAAGATATTCATTAAACTTCCAATATTGACCAAAATGCTTCCAATTGAAAATGTGTGATCTATGTAGTGACTATAATAACATAATTTAATGGTTTCTCTTTTGAAGTAGATCACCCTCAATAAATACAATTGGTAGCTTACTTTTATTAAGGTTTGAGAAGAACTTGCCAAGTCAACATTGATTGACTGAAGTCCGTTAAGAATAAATTGATGAGAAAATTCTAACTTGTCGCCACCAAGAATTGCAAGAACTACCCCCATGTTGTAAATTTCCTATGTTGGAACAACTTTAATATGAAGTTCCTCTATTGGTGATTTTCCCCATCTCCCATTGTCGGTCGCCAAATGGGAAGATTGTTGGTTGCTTTTTAAAAATATGATTTAATTTAGTATATATATAGTTTTGAAAAAGTAATATTTTAATTTTTGAAAATACGAGACCGAACTGATCTCGTACATGCAATCGTTTAAATGTTCGAGCACAATATCGCAAGCAATGAACTTATCCTGAATAATAGACACATTAATTAATGGTGAGAATCGATTAAATGAACTGAAGAATTTATGACATATGTTTTAGTTTGTGAACCTTTATATTGACCGACAAATTATCCTATCTAACATAAAAGATTAGATAAAGTTTATATTAAGCTAGGTTCTTAAAGTTTCCTATAAGGGCAAGCCCCTATAATTAATTACATCTTAAATGATCGAGGTTGCCTAAGAAAACTCTCGATTTAGATCATAAAATATTGTCTTTAAGAATTTCAAAGGGTAGGAATTTTCAAAGATTGGACCAAGGAGTGTCAAATGGGAAAAACTCAAACTTGGAACATTTATTATGAAATACAAATGGAGAAAATTAGGGTTGTCACCTATCATGAGAAGAACCTCAATAACTTCCCAAGCTATCATATGGTTTGACTTTAATTTCAAGAAAAAAATTATTGAATGTTTCATCCTGTTAGATATGAGGATTTATGTCATAACGAACGACAACCTCAGATTCCTAAAAGAAGTTAGGGCTTAAATTGCACAATATGATTGTGTAAATGCCTAAAGATAAAGTGAGGATTTATGTTGCACTAGGCAAACGACCTTGAAATCCCATGATTTATATTGTTTAAGTCTAAGAAAGATTTACTATTGTAGATCCAATTGTTGTTGTAGAATGTTGGCCTCAAAGTTAGCTCCAATCTCCTCGGCAAAGTAGCAATCATAAACTATAAAGGTTCAAAAGTATAAATGACAAGTTTGTTCAATCAATATGGGGGGAGGGGGAGTTAAAGTAGATTAGAGCGACATCGGTTAGGATCTCACAGTTCTTTCATTCTGGTACCACTATTTTATTTTGAATTTACGTAGCTTAAACGAGTCGTTAAGCTCGTTTAAATTAGGGAGATCTCATTAGCAACCGTGGGTTACCTCATCTGAAGGGCTGCCGTAAATTTAAAAGGACGTGTTATAAAATTGTTGTTTTCTTACTTAATTTTGAAAATTTTGTTTGATTTCAAAAATTTTGTTTAATTTTGAAAAAAGTTTTTTTTTTTTTTAAATTTTTAGTTTTGAAAAGAGGTTTTAGAATTGATACAAGTACGAAATGTAATAAAGTAAAAGGAAAAGAAATTGCATTGAAAAATATAAATGCGTACCTGTCACCATCTCGCACAACCGCTGAAATGCCAGAACTTACAACACATATATATAATTTTGTAGAAAATTTTAAATAAATTGCAAGAACGGAAAACAAGAAGACTAGTTTAAGGTGTATCTACCAAACCTTAAGTCCTAACTAGGTGAGTCCTTAAAAATTTTAATGGATGATTTTTTGAAACAATGTATAATAAATTCAATTGTCCTTCAAATTATCCAAAGGATCCTAAAATGTTTGTGGCATAACCCTGAACAACTTTTAAAATACTCTGAAACATTTTGAGTTCATTTGAACTTATTATATTATTCAATTAATCATCCAAATTTAGATTTTAGTTTTGATAAATTAATACACCATATGCTCAGTGAACCTTAATATTTTAATTATCCCAAAAGTGGGGTAATCAGACGGTCACTTAATATTTTACTTAAAAAGTTATGTGAGTAAATGCCCCGAGGGTCAAACTCAAAATCATTAAGTATTTTATACCCCATATCAAAGTCGGGCTTGTAGTGTTTTCAAAATGTTCATAATTAGTTATGCTATTTTTTTTTTTATCTCATTAAGCAATCTTGGATTAAGCCTAGTTCACTACTAAGCCCTTAACACTTTCATGGGTAAATTTGAAACGATCAAAATGTTAAGTTAAGTGAGATATTTTCTCATTAAAAGATCATGCTATCATCTAACCAATTAGAGGCTTCAAATAAGTGAATTATTATCTTCCTAACTCGAGCTCACTACCTTAGTATCATCCAATTAAATTGACTTCCAAGTCATTGTAATTTATAAAATTACAAATTTACCATTATCATGAATAAGTGGTAATTGGTTTCTACCTCTTAGCCCATTATGTTTCAAACATCCAAATGAGTTTACCATGATCAAAATTACCCATTTAACCTTTTGGTTAATTCTAAATTTTAATTAAGTCATCAAAATGTAAAATTTCTATTTTGCTCCTAAGGCACTCCACTTTATAACTCATCAAATAAAACTCAAATGACTTTGAAATTTTTATGATACCCCACACATGAGTCAATTAAAATATCATATGAGAGAGAATGTTTTTTTCTAATTTATATTTAATTTATATAATTATTTTAACTCAAAAAACATGATTTCAATGTTAATTTATTTAGTTAATCAAAGTAAAGTTTTTTGTTCATGAGAAAATTATTAGAGGTTCACCTTGGTTAAAGAACCACTTGAACAAAATTTAATAATTTTTCAATATATATTTTAATTATTAAAATTAATGTTTGATTTTAGTGATTAATTAAATAATTTTTTTTTTTTAATTTAAAGAATCACTTTTTATATTTTTCTTAAATCTCTCTGAGTTAAGAGAACTCAAAGAAATAAAATGTTCATTTTTATGACTCTTATTTTATTTATTATTATTATTTTAATGGAAAATTAAGAAAAATACATTTTTGGTATTTACAAATACATAACTAAATCAGAAAAAATTAAGAAAAATATTTAAAGGGTCTCAAGTGATTAGGGAACAATTAGAAACAATTTTGGGCATTTTTTATTTTTTTGCAAGTTTTTATTATTTTCAATTATTTTTAATTCAAAATATAACTAAAAAATGAACTATTTATTAAAAAATAATTTTATTTTTCCTAAGTGCCCCTAATCATAAGAAACTCACAAAACCACTTTTCATAATTTTTCTAATTATAGTTAATTTATTAAAATTATTTTAAGGGAAAAATATCATTTTACTTAGAAAATAGATTTTAGTACTCAAACTAATTCAAATAAATTTCAAATTTTTACATTGTGTTAAAATGATTATTATTTATAGTGTGAAATGATTTTTGTTAATTTTTTAATATTAGTTTATTTATTTTAATTTTAGTGAGTTTTTATGATTTAATTAACCATAATAATTTACATAGACATTTAAACTTAATTTATTTTTTTCCAAGAGTTCTCTGATTACAAGAAACCTACCAAAATAAGTTCCATATTTTTTTTATTTATATTTTAATCTATAAAATTATTTTAAGGAAAGATAGACAACTAGGCTTAATAATTATGGTTTCAAAGCTAGAGATGCTCTCTGCCCTTGGAAAAATCAGAGAACATCCCTATTAACATGAGGAATCAACTCCTAAAGTTTCAAGACATGGTGATTATTATTTACTTAATTAGACTTAGAAATAGTCTAGAGGGTATTTAATTAATTAAAAATCATAGACATGTTAAATAATTTTAATTTTTATTTCACATTATTCTACTCTGTTCACTGAGCAAAATGATATTTTATTTTGTTTTTACAATTCTTGTACACCAAGTTATGAATTTTCTAAGTTGATGCAATGATTTAAATTATTTAAATCTTATTTTCCTACTTAAACATGTGGCGGCCAACGCAACATGGGACTCTTCGAAGCTCCGTGTGTCGCTTCGCCATTTGATGCTACCACCTGAGTCAGCGCCTCATCAGCCCGCACTTTATGTGCCATTTAATCATCTGACTTCATCTTGACCGTCCATCCAAGAAACACAGAAACAGACGACATTTGTTCATCCAAGTGACCTAACCCGAGAACGTCCAACTTAAAACCATAAGATCTCACTTGATATTTAATGAATTCACTTATGATTTGTTCCTACACCTTCATTTAGTCTATACGAACCTATCTATATTGTCACATGTTAATGAAATCAAACTTTTCTTCACAAAAGCCCAAACCGAGCTTGAGTTGGGGGAAAATGAGCTATACCTTCTCTGAGAGGTGGGCCTCAATCAGATGCTTGGAGAAGCTTCAGTGGAGTCCAACGAACCTCCTGGAGGTGTTGGTTTCCTCTAATGAATTCTCTGAGTAAGAACCCTTTGTACAGGTGGGGAGGTCTTGGTCTTTAAGTGGGTTATAGTGCTCTAAAGATTTGACTTTCAGTGGGGTTCTTCTCATTTTGGTTTGGGGATTGTGAAGAGCAAGTCAATTTGAGAGCTTGTGGGTTTCAAGAAAAGGCCAAAAAGTTCCCTTGTTTTGAGCTCTGAAATTGAGTTCAAACAGTGGGGATGATGGCTGGAAGATGGTTGAAATGGGCTTAGAAGGTCTTGGAGAAGCCCTGGAAGTAATTTGGCAGAGCTTCCCATAAGTTTTGTGTACACACTTTTCTTGGCCGTGGAGTGGGGTGATTTAAATAGAGGAGCTCAGGGCTTCAAGAGGGCTGGTCAGTGGGTGTAAAAGGCAGCTTAGGTGGAGGGAAGAGAGGCTCCAATGTCCAATGGGAGTGAGCCAAGTTTAGGAGTTTTAAATTTGGGTTTTGGCCATGGGGACCTCTCAGTTTTGGTGTTTTTACGATGAATAGGCTGGACGACAAGGACAGGGGAGGTGGCTAGGGTGGACAAGGAAGCCAGAGGAAGCTTAATGGTAATTTACACTGAGGTTTGATGTTTGGTGGCAAATATATCTTGGGTTTAGTCATTTTAGGAAGGAAATCCCCTAATTTGGGGGACCCTTGGTCCATGGATTTTGTAGGGTGGGCTAGGTGGATATAGCTCAGCTCATAGGGTCCAAATAGTGGTTGTGATAACCATCATTTGGTCAATTTTGGGCTTTTTGTTTGGGGTTTGGGTTCAAATTTGGGCTTTTTGTTTGGACCTAGGTTGGGCTTGGGTCAATATTTGGGTCAAGTCATTGATCAAATTCATGTGGATGATTGTCATGAGAAATGTGGAAAGGGAATTGGGTGATTTTGAATTGATTTGGGGTTCAATTTAGTGGAATTTGACTCAAGGTCAATTTTGGGGCATTTGGGCTAGACTTGGGTTTGGATTGGGCTAGGTTTAATATTTGGTTCAATGGATGGCCTAAATTGGTTCAAGGGATTGTGATGAAGAGTTTTGGATATCAATTGGTTTGAAATCGTGGAGTTAGGAAGTTCAATTTGGACATTTGGGTCTTAGGAAAAAATTGGGGATTTTTACATTAGGCTTGAATTTTGGTTTTGAAATTAGCTTAATTAGGCTTGAATTTGGTTTCAATTTGGATTGGTTATGATGAATTTTGATTTAGAATTGAAATTGGGTGAGATTAAAGTCAATTTGTTGAAAGTTGGGGGTAATTTGGGCATTTGGCCCTTTAGGGGCAATTTAGGAATTTTGGTCAAAATTGGTCAATTTGGTCAAATTAAACTCAATAGAGTGGTTCAAATTAGTTTTTGGGTACATTTGGAATGATTTTGGGAATTTTTGGAATTTTTGGGGTATGAAGGACATTTTGGTAATTTTTGCAAAGTTATGGGTAATTTAGAATTTTGGAAATTTTGGAGCGTTTTGGGAAGTTGGAGTGGTTTAAAAGAGTTCGAGATGATTTTTGGACAAAATTGGGTGGTTTGGGTAATTTGGAAAAAAATTAGGGTTTCAAGGGCAATTTGGTAGTTTTGAGAAAGTTTTGGGGGGAACGGCTAAACTGGGTATTTGGGTAGGATAAAATCAATTGAGGATGCTAATCATTAAAATGTTCTTTTTGAGCCATGAGACCAAGGGAACTCCCATTTTGGATCCTCCATGTGTTGGTATTAGCCAAACCCTAACCTAAAGTTAATGGTTTAGGGAACCATCCACATGAGTTTCCAATAGAGTAAGGGATCAAGCTTGGTTGTTTGGTTAAGGGTTGAGGTTATGTCTGCTGGTGAAGGGTATCAAGTGCGTGTGTGAAAGATTGACCAAGATCACACCACCTAGGGCTAACCCTAAGGCCAGCACTCTTGTGGGGACTCCTCTTGAGCCCCCTATATTGGCTCCACATACTAAGTGTCGGAGCTTATAAACAACATGTAGAACTTCAAGATGAGCAAAGAAGAGTTTTATAATTTCAAATGATGGGGGTTCATTTATTAGTCCTCTAAGAATAGTCAACAGGAAAGTTTTATGACTAGATTCTAGGCATTCTAAAGAAGGGACTGGACCTCAACCAAAAGTGAGGTCAACACCTATGCGACAAACTCCTTGATTTTTCTTGCTTTAGTCAAGCCTTGAATAAAATATCTCAAATGATGGAGCTCACCAATATTATGGTCGTGATCTTTATCTATGGTATGTATTAAATTTATTGGGTCATGTAGTTGACCTCCTACATTCATCAAAGCAAGCCGCTTCAAATATTTTTTATTTTGTATAGCTTTTATGATCTTATTCATATAGATACTCAGTTAAGTCCTGCTGGTATAGAGTGAGCTGAAGATGATTGGCTCCTTCCTATTCTTTTGTCTTTGCATACCTTCAATTTGAGCTTGCCCTCAAAATGGACGAGTAATACATTTTTCAATTATCCTTCTCAAATTCCTTTCACTAGGACAATCTTAAATCTCCTAAAGTTTGTAAAAACAATTTCTCTAAAAAAACCACCACCCCTTATTCTTAACCATATATAAACTTGTTAGTGAGTTATAATCTTCAACATATGTTTAATTTTTTGTGAGCTTCAATAATTTAGCTAATGTTTTCATATGATACAATCTAATAGTTTAAAAATGGACCTTCTTGAATTCTTGAGCCAATGCAGTAACATGAGCAAATGTTGGCTCCAAATTTCTTATTTCTAACAACTCAAGATGGAGAAGGAGGGTAATAAAAATCCTCAAAGACTCCCAATCCTGCCATAAACAAAGCGACAAACTCTTTTCTAACCTTTGCCTCACTCATAAATTAGTCATTTAATTTGCACTTAAACTCCCTGAAAAAAACAATGTCTCTCTGATGGCAAATTATTGAACCATTTTAAGTTGATTCATTTAATCTAATAAAAAAAATCAAAACCTCAACATGTCATTAGTTTTTAATAACCATAGGATCGACGCAAAATAGAATGCATGATCAACAGGATCAAAATTTGCTTTATAAATCTCTAGAGATAAAATCATAAAATTCTATGCCTTGACCTACATAATTTACTTACTCAAATATTCTCTAACAATGGTCTCCTCTTCCTTTCTTGGCTTCTTCCCGCTCTCTTGTGATAAGAAGGAGAAAAATCTTTGTTATTTAGATAATAAGTCTTATTATCTTCAACCAACATAGATGCTTGGAGCTCTCCTTGCTCTTGCTCTGACATCTCTCATCTTTCGAACCACCAATTCCAAAGAACCAAATGTTAACTTTACTCACCTTTAGCCTTATCTTCATCACATCTTTGATTACCATTATCATATGTTCCCTTAGTTCATTTATGTGTTGCACAATGAACACTTTATTACACTTTATGTTTACATAATCTTCTTGAACATGTGGTTCTTTTCCATATAAAGCTCCTTTTCTAGTTTGTGGATAAATCTATAGTTTCTTCCTCTTAAAAGATGTTTGTTTCTGAAATATCAGTGGTCTCACTCTACTTAGCTAAGAGCCTGTAAGAAGAGAACACTATATCAAATAATCTAAGAGAGAAATAGAAAGCTATCTTAGATATGGAGAAGAAACATGACACATGTTACATTTAAAATGATTATTTTAGTTAAAGATATTAACCATTTGCATGACTTCTCTTGCTTATTCGCTTGAGTCAACAATAATATTAAAATAATAATGGATGACACAATATGATTAATTCATTACAATAATTGCTTTAACTAAACATGTTGATTGAACTTATATTTTTCTTATCAACTCACTAAAATTTTATGTTTTTAATATATCATGAAAATTATGTTTGTTGGTGTAATCTTATTTCATATATTATTTTCTTAGCCAAAACATTCAAATTTGTATAAATTGTATCAAAGAGAAATCACGCCCTAAAAAAAATAATAACTTTACTTTGATAAACTCTACAACAATATAGAAATATAGTAACATATATCTAAATCAATATATATACCTCTTTTTCAACAACTCTGAGAATGTTTATCAATATGTTGATCCCTTTTTAACATAAAAAATGCAAATATTAATACTCAAGATGAATCAAGCTCTCTCTTAGGGTTTTGATAAGCATCTCAACATTAGAAATTTGATTTGATTGTTAGTGTATTTCTCATTTTATATTTGTGATAGGTGACTCTATGTTACATGAATTTTTAATTATTTTTTTCTTGTTGAGAATTTAAACCTTGAGGTTATCCTCAAAGCTATGAAACGACTATAATTAGTTATGATAAACTCAAGTGACATAGTTAAGTATAAAAATTGTTCCTTCAACTCCTCATCTCCTTAACATAAAATGTACACATATACTATCACTATTATAACTATTATGATTGATAGTTCTAAAGAAAGGCTTCAATCATTTCATACTTTAGAAACTTTATGTACAGTTTAATAACAACCAACTCAAAAAGATATTAGTTGGCTCACCACTTGAGCTATTAAAATTGATGAAGATGCTCTAATGAAAAACCTATTATTTGTCATTTAGTAAAAAACAATAAGCAAAAAATGGGTAGGAAAAAAAATATTTTTTGAGGCTTTATATTACAAAAGCTTTCCATAAATAATTTTTAATCTCTAATGCTCTTGAATGGGCAAAATGTTTTTTGTTAGATATGCCTTGTCAGTTTTCACTTATTTGATTGGGTTTTTTTTAAACTTTTTTACTTAGTTGTCAAATATATTAGTGATAATTATGAAGTTTTTACACAAAATATCAAGTTGTTGAAAGTATTGCAAAGCAAGAAAATGCATGATGATTTTACTAGATAACAAAAATTACTTTGTATTGTAAATTTCTTTACAAGGGTTGAAAAATATAAAAATTACCAAACTTAGAGATAAAACAATATATATGATAGGTTTGGTAGGTGAATAAATGTTTCAAATTCATACAGGCTAAAAGTTTATGGGAAATTTTTTATGAGCTAGTAAAATTTAAAATGAGTGCCACACGCAGACACACCCAAACATACATATTATACCTCAATATGAATGCATGGCCTATGGCTACTTCATTTAGTATATGATCTGCATGCTTTTTTGGTGCATCAATTCTAAAAAAAATGAAATAATTCTATTTATATAAATGTTTTGTTTAGGGTTTAGGGTTTACGATAGATAACTGTTTTTTTTTAATCTGGGTTGCTAAAGCGTTGTAGTTGTCAAAAAGCTACAGTCTAATTTTTTAAAAATAAAATAAATTTATAATAGGCATTATAATTTTTAAAAATTCTTCAAACAACTGCAACTAAATCAGCCCAAGAGTATGATTTAAGAGGTCTAGATCCATGAAATTCAAATTTATCAAATTTGTTGATTTATTTTCCAAACAGACAGCCCCCATAAGGGAATTTTTATTCGGTACGTGCACCGCATGAACCCCTACTTGCGGTACCGAATAAAAATTCGCCACGTGGAATCGCTAAAAATTTGCCACGTGGAATGCGATTCCACGTGGCTTTTCACCTTAAAATACGTGTTTTTTTATGCCCGACCCAACCCGATACTCCTTTTTGATGAAAATTTAATGCATAATGCCCTTTCCCGGTTATACCCCGATTTAGTTTCGCACTTTAGGGTTTGGAGTTGTCGAAAAGGATTGCTCAGCCGACGACGAGAACGACAACCACTTTCAGATCTATGCGAGTTTTTGCAATCCAGATCTTAGGTATATCGTAGGTTTAATAAGTTTTATTTTTTGATTTGGAATTTTTATTGCATTCTTCTGGGTTTATCAGAGTTAGTTTATTATCTGAGGTATAGGTCTGACATATTATTTATTGTATTAACCAATTTGTTTTTGTGGGTTTATCGGAGTTTACTTTAGTGGTTTTCATTTTATTCAAATTTGTTTCTGTGCTTGTGTTTAAAAATCCAGATCTTGGCAGTATTCTCGTGTAATTTTTGTTAATAAGGAATGTTGGTGTTATTGTGGGGTGATTGTGATATTATTATGATTTTATTGTTGTGTTGTGTTGTTGTACTGTTGAAGAGACTTTTTTGCTGCGGCTTTATGGTTTTATTGTTGTGTTATTATGGTCTTATTGACTTTGTGGTATTATCTCTGCAGTATTCTGGTGTTATTTTTTTAATGAAGGATGTTAGTGTTATTATGGGGTTATTGCGGTATTGTTATGGTTTTATTATTGTGTTATTGTACTATTGAAGAGAGTTTTATTATCGTGTGATTATGGTGTCATTGTCCTTCCTATTGGTGTTATTGTGGGGTAATGGTTTATAGTGTTAACTGGGTATTAGCATTGCGGTATTCTCGTGTTATTTTTATTAACGATTGATATTGGTGTTATTGTGATATTGTACCGTTTAAGAGAGTTTTATTGTTGCAGCTTTATGGGTTTATTATCGTGTGATTATGGTGTTATTGTCTTTGTTGTTTTAGTAGACGCACTTATCTTACTACTGGCTTATTTGTTTTTCTATAACTTAAATCATTCAATGCAGGAAAGGAGGAAGAAGGGCGAACAAGCCAAGTACTGTTCGTTGAGATGGAGATATGTTGATGGAGAGTTTCCTGATTTCTCAGAGGCAATGAGATGGAGTTATTTTGTGATTCATATAATCTTAATCGATAAACAGTAGAAAAAACAGTCGCATCAATGATCAAAGGTTGATGGAGAGGAAGTTTTAGGCGGTTCGCACATCTAAAGTTGATTGAGTTATATAATCTGATGTCAACGTTGAAGATGTGATTTGTATCAAGTAAGTCGTAATGGGTTTGTTAAATTGTGGGAACAGAAGAAAATGTAATTGTCAGTTTTGATGTTTTGGACATCTCAAGTCTGATGTGAATGGTGTTTCGTCAGGTGAACCAGTTGGAACACCATTCACATGAGACTTAAGAAGTGCAGAACAACATAACTTGCAATAACATTTTATTCTGTTTCCACATTTTAGCTAACCCATTACGAATTACTTAATACAGATCACATCATCACCATTGTCATAAGATTATATAACTCGGTTAATTTTAGATGTGCGAACAGCCTGAAACTTCCTCTCAATCAACCTTTGACCATAGATTGGAATGATTTTTTGACTGCTTCTCAATCAAGAATAAAAACTACATGCCAACGACCTAGCCCTCCCTTCGCCGCATACTATGTATTAAACAGTGGTTATTGTTATATGCACCGTTATGCTTATTCGACATGTTGTAATATTGTGGTATTATTAGTGATTTATTCGAGTATTATTTATCTATTATTTCTTATGTAGTATATTATTTTATTGCGGAGTGATTGATGTATTATTAACTTATCTGTTTATCAGCAACGCGGTGATGTATTATTATGGTTGTATTGTGGTATTATTCGAGTCTTATTGTGGTGGTATTAATGTGATTACTTCCGACTTAAATTTTTTGGTGCCCTGCAGTGTTACCGTGGTTTTAATGTTGCTTTATTATGTTTTAATTTAGTGGAGTATCAATATGGTTGTATTATGGTAACATCTGAGGGTTCTTTGAAATTTTATTAATTTTATATCACGTGGGACCCGACTGTACTCCCGCCTGATAGTTACCTAATTAATTAAAAGAATAGAATACGAAACGTCTATCGAAAAAGAACTCTGGAGCAAAACTGATAGACGCACGACCACTTTTGCCATTCGCCATTTGTTTAGGGTTTCAAGTCTTCGTTGGATCGCCGGTCGAGGTACATTCCTCACTTCACAGCTAGAGTACAGTTGATCAAGATGGAAGCCGAGCCTTCTGAGATGGAAATCGAAGAGAACCCGATGACAGTCGAAGCCGAGGAGTCATTGCCAATGGAAAGTGAAGATGAGCCTTCAAGAATGCAGTCGAAGAAAAAAACCAGTGATCGTAAGAAGAAGGTTGCTGAAGAGGGTTTTGCAAGGTATATTTTGTTTTTTTGGTTGTTTTTCTTCTTCTAAATACATTTCTTCTTTGAAATGCATTTCTAAACAATACCGTGATAAAATGTCGTTATTTATTGCATAGGGTTTATTAGGATTTCTTTGTTGTTTTTTCATCTTCTAAAACTATGGTTCTTCCAGTTAATACTGATTATTGCGGTGAACATGCAGTTCTTTTTAAAAAAATGCTGATAATAAAGTTAAATAAAACCCTAATAATGTCAATAAGTCAAATAAAACCCTAATATTACCTTAAAATTATCATATTATTACAAGAATAATACCATCAAAATATTAAGACAATAATACCATAATAACACAATAATACAACCACACCGGAAACCGCAGTCACACGTTAATAATATCACTGAGATATAACCACAATATTACATTAAAAGTACCGTGGTACTACAAGAATAATACCATCAAAATATTACCACAATAATACCATAATAACACAATAATACAACCACACCGGTAAAACATCTGATATTTGTTGAATTGTCTTATTTTTTATAGGTTTGTTAACCTATGTTCAATGAGTTGTAGATGCCAACCATCTTTGGTCAAAGATGCCCTAGATAAAGTGAGGCATTCAATATCTGAGGATATCAGAGACGAGCTAAGAGCAATGAATGTTGTACAGTTTTTCGACCTCCCTCCATATTCGCAAGAGAATGTTTTGACACTACAGATCTTGCAATGTAGGCAGCAAGATAAAATGGTTTTCAAAATTGGAGGGAAGGAGTTGCGGCTGTTGCCCGATGAAGTTGCTCTGCTAATTGGCATGCCAAACAGAGGTGCATTACCAAAGTGGAGCAAACGTCTGTCTTGTGGCGTGGATGCTAGGAACGATCTTTTGGACTTCGCAAGAGGGGGGTCTTCTACCACTTTTGCTAAATTGTTTATAAAATTTTTGTTATATAATATATTCTTTAGCTCGAGCATTTTTAGTGTTCCTGAAGGACTTAACAACTTTGGGGAGAACATAGAGACATTTGCCTTATTTAATTGGTCTGCTGCGCTTTGTGATTTTCTTATAGAACAAATCAATTCATTGGTCATCAAATTATTGAGGAACAAGCCGATTAGATACATAAATGGGTTTCTTTATTTGCTTACGGTCAGCATATTGTAGATCTTGAACATATTTAATGTTTATTAATAATCTTTTATGCTCAATATTGTTTATCTTTTATGCAGCTCTGGTTTTTTTAGCATACTTCTGTGGTAACACCTGCCAATGCTGATGTCAAACCGAGGATGTTGAGATGACCAACAACTGTTAGCTTGAACTCCTCGCAAATAGATGTGGCCTTTAAGAGGCTGACCAGTGAACAGGCAAGTCATTCACGCTGTTGTTCAATAACTTATTTTAAGAATAGCAATTAAGGTTTTTGTTACCTGAAATGTCTTGCAGTTCAATGATAAATTCTTGGACCTACAAGAGGAGGAACAAAATTTCCTTGCCAATCCAGATGAGGGACTTCCTGATGTTTCTGAAATTTGTCAGCCTGAGATTAGAGTAGAACCTCCTATAGCATTTGATATGGGGACCGTTGTTGAAGGGAAAAGAGCCCCAGTACCAATTTTCAATGTAATGAACAAGAACCTGGAATCTCTAATTGATCTTATCAAAGGATAGGAAAAATGGTTCAGGGAGTTCTGAGGGACTCTAAATACAATTACTGTTGGAGTTTCGGGTATGCAAGACCAGATGTTGAAATTACATAATAAAATGGAAAAACATGAAAATGACAGTGCTGATGTTGGCATAGAACTAGAAGAAGAAGCATATGCCCAGTCCCCCTCATCTCCTGTTATAATCCCACAAGCTGACGAGGAATTTTCCCATCCCCCATCCCCTCCTGCTGTAGTCACAGATGTTGAAGAGCAATCTGCCTAGCCCTCCTCCCCTCCTGTATCTGCTGGAATCCAACATGCTGAAGCGCAATCTGCCTAGACCCCCTCCCCTCTTGTATCTGCTGGAATCCAACATGCTGAAGAGCAATCTCCCCAGCCTCCCTCCCCTACTATTATAACGACTCTTGTTGATGAGGAATCTTCCCAGCCCCCCTCTGCTCCTGCTGGAATACCATACAATGCTGAGGAACCTGCCCAGCCCCCACCCAATTGATTACAAGTTTATTGCCTAGGGTGAAGGGCCGACGGAGTCATAGGAAGAAGGTTGTGAGCTCCTATTTCACAACCTTTGAATATAAGCGGAGGAAAACAACAGAGGTTGCTGAGAAGATTTTATCTGCTGAGGAAACAAAGACTGATGAGGACAGTACTGGCTCTCTAGAGGAAACACATGTACAAATTTCAGAGATTGTCGAGCAAATACTTGATACTGCAAACTCAGATCAGCCAGTTGCTGCTACTGCTGCCACCCCCAAACTGCCTAATATTGTTGTCACCTTTCTAATACCTGAAACATCTTTGCAGTTAGTATTATATGTACCTCCCTCTGCTCATGTAGTGGACGTATCTGCAACATCGGTATTTCTTATCTAATTTGGATCAATTTCTTATATATAGTTTATTTCAATTGATTTTGTTGATTGCTTTGTTTATGTGTAGTCCTCAGTGACCGAAAGACACGTTGATTTCCTAGGGCGAGCATTGATCTCTGTAGAAATGCAAACAAGTATTTATTAGTGCTTGTCATAATACCCTGTAAAGTAAGTTGTAATCAATAGGTCGTTCCATCAGAAGTTTATTAATGTGATGTTATATATGTATTATTTTTACCCTTCAGGAATGACTTTATTGTCCTTTTAAGAGATAGTTCAATATATATTGATCGGGGTGTGATGGATGATGTACTCTGCAATGGATGGATTGGGAATGATCAGATGGATGCATTAGCCCTAATTCTTCATGAGAGGAAGACCCAAAATCCAACATCATTCCGACGATACATATACCTTTCCTCTTTATACTATGTATAAAATAAAATAATGATCGTCATAAGATTTTTTATGTAATCGATGATTATCTTAAAGTGTGTCAATTCATGCAGGCATATCGAAAAATGGAAGGTGGTGCAACTTAAAGTTTGTGCGCCACATTACGAAAGAAGCTGTGAAAGATGCTGAGATTATATTATTTCTCATTGTTGAAAACCAGCATTGGATACTGCTGATTGCTGACCTGAAGGATAAGAAATGGAAAATATACGATTCATTACCGAAAATGCATAAGGCAGTATGTGAGCGCGTTGTAAGTCATAAACTACATAATATGTCAATATCATATTAAATTTGTCATTCCATAACATATGTTCCTCCCACCTTTCATAGATAACAATATTTGCAGCGGATGCCAAACTATGTTTTGGTACGAGGAGACCCGGATCATGGGGGTTGATAATGGTTAAGGGCGTACCAACTCAAAGTAACAGCATTGACTACGACATGTTTGTCTGCAAATACATTGAAAAACTCGTTGATGCCAACCCAATAGATTGCAGCAAAGAGCTGCAGTGACAGGATGAAATGGCAAGATTTCGGGGTGAACTGACATATGAAATCTGCAGATGGATCGCCTCTGTTAAAAAAGTCTGAACTCATATGTGGACTTTATTGTTATTAATTTTACAGCTTTGGTTGTATTGCAGTTGAATGGAAATTCTTTTCTTTATTTAGTTGTATAGATTTATCGTTTCAGTGTGGCTGTTCCTTTGTAGTATTCATACATTTTTATTTTGTGGAGTACCAGTGTGGTTGTATTTTTGTATATTCACGATCGTCTCAACGTTTTATTGGATACAAAGCTTCTCTCGCAGTTGGATGAAAATTCTTTTGCAGGTTTCGTTGTATAGATTTATTTTGTGAAGTATCTATACGGTTGTATTTTGGTATCTTCACATTTTATTGTAATATGCTGCGGTGGTTGTATTTCTATGGTGTTGTTCAGGTTTAATTTTTATGTCGATTTTGATGAGCGATGGTTGTATTATGCTTTCGTAGCGGTTGTGTTCAGGTTGTATTCGTTTAAAGCGTATGACGATCCGCAGAAATAAACGTCTTAAGGAAACCGCGACAGTTTTATTTTGATAAATTTACGGTGTTGTTCGGGTTTTATTATTCTGTCGTGTCTCACTACTGTTGGTTTTATTGAAATATGCCGCCAAAGATTCCAATGAAACCAGGAGGATCAGCAGAAATAAACCTGTCCTGAGGAAACCGCGGCGGTTGTATTTTGGTAATTTT
>NEWO01000507.1:187200-199317 GCA_003013225.1 Phalaenopsis aphrodite | reverse complement strand
GGGTTTTATTATTATGCCGTGTCTCACTACTACTGATTTTATAGAAATCTGCCGCCAAAGATTCCAATGAAACCAGGCGGATCGGCAGAAATAAACATGTCCTGAAGAAACCGCGGCGGTTGTATTTTGGTAATTTTACGGTGTTGTTCGGGTTTTATTATTCTGTCTCACGACTGTTGCTTCGTGTAAATCGTAGAACGTGATCTGTATTATAGGAATATGCTGTCATAATAACTCGTAAATAAAAACACAGTACAACAAATGTCTGTTTCAACTTAAACAACAATAATACAACAATTTTAACAATAAGTACTCTATATATTATCATGTATGCCCATCAGTAAGCTCGTATATGCCCCCAGTTGTTGTGTTTGAGAAAATTCTTGTACATTGATAATATTAATGAGTAAATACTATGAAAGAAGTCTAAATCGAGCAGACAAAATTTCAGAAGGATCGATTCCGCAACCTGACTAAAGCCATCCGTCATTGAAAATAAATATGGATCACATTCTGGAATGCTATCATGACTTGAAACATTATCTTTCTGTTTTCCTGTATACAATACTACCTGTTAGTGAATCATCTTTTATATACAAAAAATACAGAACTTTATACTTTAGGTAACATTTACTTTTGCATCGCTTGTTTTTTTTCCAGTACCCTTTTAGCTTTGCATTGGATATTCCTTTTGGCGCATCTTCGTGTAATCATTCACATTTCGCTCTTTACTGGTTTTGACTTTTTCTTCTATTATTTTGACTTTTCAGGATGGTCTCGTCCACTCATAGCGGCTTCGACATCGATTTTAATTTTGTTAAATCCCTTCAACACTAGCTTCTCTGCAAGTTCATGGCCTCGTGATATGGTGCCGACCTGGTATGCAGATTTATGAATGTGGTTGAGATAGATGAGTCCACTTGCAGAATTTGGCAACATTTCTGAAACTCTTCGATTTGCATAACCATAACTATTATATATGTCCTTTTTTCGCATTAATAGTCCATCGAAGTAAAATATATTATCAGGGATTTTTGTAATATTTTTGTGCTGCAGAACCCTTAGAGCGTGAGCACATAATAAACCCATCATTTCAAATTTTTTACAACTACACGTAATATCAGAATTACAACTGTCCACTATAACAATCCAGGGCCTGGCTCTGTCCTTATTATCGAGAGTTCGGATATGAAATTTTGAATCCGTAGTACTGCAGCACTCCACATCAAGCCCACACAAGCCATGTAAAAACTGTGTTTCAAAGATTGAGTATAACTTCCTAGTGTAAAGTGTAGAAACCTGTCTCAACATTGACTGCTTTTAACGGTGGGAGAAATTGCAGACTGCTGGCATTTAAATTCTTCATCCTTTTCATTTTTTCTCCAATCCTTGAGAACATTTTCAAGACCCAAAAAACATTCGGTCAGGTTGCTTCTTGACTTGGAGACATCATGACAAATCTTATTCGTGACTCACTTCTTTGCGTTGATAGGATCACAATTCCAAAAATTTCTTTGTTGAAGGCGGTTGACCACTTATGCCTAATATTATACAATTCATCCAACCAAATATTCTCGTGTAGTTTTCCTTTCTCGATCATTTCATGCCAAGTTTCTTCAAACTCCTCTTCAGAGTCACATTTGCTCAAGCATTTATAAAAAAGATCATTGACTCTCTTGCTACCCACGCCACAATGAACTTTTGAAGATAACTTCTTGTAGATGTGTCATTGACATAATCTATGTCTAGTTTGCGGAAGACACTCTTCAATGGCTTTAGACATTGCTTGGTCCTGATCAATGAATATTGTTATCGGATGCTTGTTATCCATTATACGGATAAAAGCTTTGAATAACCACTTGAATGATTCAATTGTTTAATCTGACAAAAAACCAACACCAAATAGAACATTCTGCCAGTGGTGATTCACACCGACAATCGGAGCACAACACAAATTGTATTTATTTAGTCTATAACTTGTATCAAATATTATTACATCCCCAAAACAGTCATAATCAATCCTGGACATCCCGTTGCACCATAAAGAATTCACCAAACATCCTGCCTCATCAATTTGGAAGTCCCACACAAACATTGGATCATCTGCTTGTCGGGTAGTGAACAATTGAGAGAATTAGCATCCCCTAACTCAATTTAAACTTTTCTCTCTCTTTGTATGAAATTATATGCATCCCTCTTTGTGCAATCAAGATTCTCCACTCCTCCAACCTCATTTGCGAGGAATCTGAATGCATCACTAGTTTTAATCCCTGATTTTGTCATTGTTCTGAGGATATCAGCACTGATATCACACATCTTTCTGCTGCAACGCAGTAGATGCTTGTCGCCGTCCTCCGCCAACGGATGATTATGACTTTCTATGAATTTATTTACCGACCAGTTGTCATCTAAATCAACGAAGTATCAGATCATTGCTAGACAACCAGTCCTTGTGTCCACTCTTTTGAACCTCATAGTAATAATGTTCTTCAACTCTTTCTTGAAACCAACATTACCACAAACAAAATCCTTTGTCTTCAGCTTCTTTGAATTCAGCCAGAAACTACTGTGTTCCTTTCGCACAGTAAATCCAATATGGTGTGCATATAAACAATACTGTTCATATGCTTCATTCTCGTTGTGGACAACTGCATTAAGCAATTTCTCTGTATCGGGTGACTGCAGATTCAAATAAGGGTGTAAACGAGCCGAACACGAGCGAGCCAAGCTCAGCTCATGTTCGGCTCGTTAATATTTCGAGCTCAAAAAATGTGTTCGTGTTCGACTCGTTTGCTTAACGAGCCGAACACGAGCTGTTCACGAACAAAGAGTCATTTGAATAACCCTGATCATGTCGCCAAAAGACAATAAGGCTTTGAGCAAGATTTAAAAATTATCATTTATATTAAAACATTATTTGAATCTAATTTAATAATTTTTATTCTATTTTCTTAATCAATATTTTAATTGATTATAAATCTTTGTAGCCTCGAGTATTTTGAGATTCCACCAACATTTCTTCATAAAAAATTACTTCCATCGAACCAGCTCTAGCGAACATGAGGGAAAAAATGAGAATATACCGAATCCCTATACCCTAAAGCAGACAAAATGCAACTTTCTTCAATTGGCGGGAATCAAAAATGACAAAAAAACACTTTTTTTTGGCGGGATTCGGGCCGTCGGCCATAAAAAAACGCTTATTTTAAGGTGAAAAGCCACGCAGAATCGCATTCCACGTGACAAATTTTTATTCGGTACAGCATGTAGGGGCTCATGCGGTGCACTTACCGAATAAAAAATTCCCCTTAAGGGGTGTTTGGCTACAAGTAGGATTTAAGTTAAATAGGATTTACTAAATCGATAAATTCAGATTTATTAA
This sequence comes from Phalaenopsis aphrodite, assembly GCA_003013225.1. Lineage (NCBI taxonomy): Eukaryota > Viridiplantae > Streptophyta > Magnoliopsida > Asparagales > Orchidaceae > Phalaenopsis > Phalaenopsis aphrodite. The sequence continues at coordinate 195,935 of NEWO01000507.1, read as the reverse complement.
ATCAGAAATTATGTTTGATTTAATTAAGATTAAATTCAATTAAATTCATTTGATGTGTTTGGCATAAATATAATTAAAATATATATTTTTTTCTATGCTAAATCACTTAAATTCAATTTATAAGTTGATTTGGTAAATCGTAAATTAATAAATGAAAGCAATAAAAATTAAATTTATTTGTTGTGTTTGGCTGAATTTAAATTAAATCTAGCTTATCTCTTTAACTAAAACCCTAACCGCCTTCTCCGCCGCCTGCTCCAACCAGGAAAAACGTCAACACCGGCTGCTTCCAGACGGGGAATTCCCCTTCCTTTACCCGAGTATCTGCTATGGAGGATGTTTGCGAAGGCAAAGACTTCTCTTTCCCTAAGCAGGAAGAGCAGATTATCCTCTTTTGGGACACTATCCAGGCCTTCAAGACGCAGCTGGAGCGCACGGCGCATCTCCCGGAATACGTCTTCTATGACGGCCCTCCTTTTGCCACTGGACTACCCCACTATGGCCACATTCTGGCTGGCACCATCAAGGACGTTGTCACCCGCTACCAGTCCATGAAAGGCCACCATGTCACGCGCCGATTCGGCTGGGACTGCCATGGCCTCCCCGTCGAGTATGAGATCGACAAAAAGCTCGGTATTAAGAGCCGCGACGACGTGCTGACCATGGGGATCGATCGCTACAATGAGGAGTGCCGCAGCATCGTCACCACGTATGTCAAGGAGTGGGAGGAGGTCGTCACAAGGACTGGAAGATGGATTGATTTCAAGAAAGATTACAAGACGATGGACCCACAATTCATGGAGGTTATTTGGTGGGTCTTTGCGCAGCTGTATGACAAGGGTCTCATCTATCGTGGTTTCAAGGTTTGTTCATCTCCGAAAAATATTGCGTTTTTAGTTCCTCTTCTGGTTTTATCGGATATAAAATATTACACTTGTGCTTGACGTGCCTTTCAGGTCATGCCTTACAGTACGGGTTGCAAGACACCTCTTTCGAATTTTGAAACCGGGCTGAATTATAAGGTTTGAAGATTTCAAGTTGCAGTCTTTCCTCACAAATTCTGCTTTCCTTTTGTTGTGATTTTTGCTTGTTATGTAGAATGTGGCAGATCCCGCAATTATGGTGTCATTTCCCATCATAGGTGATCCAGACAACACTGCTCTAGTGGCATGGACGACGACACCATGGACGCTTCCAAGCAATCTTGCTCTATGTGTCAATGCCAATCTCGTGTATGTTAAGGTAAGGTATATGTGTGATTCAACAGACAAGTTTAATTTGAAGGGATGGGTAACACATTTTGAAGTGGTCTTTATTGTGTTTAATTGGTGCACATCATGTCGTTTTTAATATTAGAGATGACCACAGTGCATGTTAGAACTTTTTTTATTTGTTTGTTTTTTTTAATATTTTCTAATGACGGGGAATTTTTAGAGTATGGAAACTTTAATCTATGTGCTCTACTCCATGTTGTTCTGGAATCACGAATCTTACATGGCTCGACTTTTGAATTATTTTTTGTGGTTGAAAAGGACCTAGGAAGGGGTGGTTTCTATGACAGGATGTTCTGCACCCAAGATTGTTGATCCCCGGGGCCAATTACTTTAAAAATAAAAAGAAAACAAAATGAAATAAAATTAAACCTATTGTAATAACATGCAGAAAATCTCTCTTGTGGACTAAGGGTGCGTTTGGGGCAGTGGTATGGTGGTAGTGCGGTACTGCACCACATATTTTTTTGTTTGGCGAAACAACATTTTAAAAAACTGCAGCTGAAAGCTGCGTTTTTCCACCAGACCTGGCTACCTACGATGACTGCTAGAAAGTTGTGGTCTGACTTTTTTAATTTTTTTTTTATAATAGCCACCACAATTTTTTGAACAATAGCTTCTTTTTCAGCAATTTTCTAGGAGTTGTTATGCAGAGTGATTTCTGTATTGTTGATGTTTTTTGTTGCATATCGATCCCAAACACAACCTCTCTTTCAAGTGAAAAAAATTGATAATTTCTCAGAAAATTTGTAACAACTAGAATATTATTTATTTCTTACACTTTTATTTAACATCTTAATCTTTTAGAAAAATATTAATTCACCATGTTGTGATTATTTCTCAATTTTATTTTTCTGGTCAAACGTCGAAAGAACATATAACATTCTTATCATTAGAAAAGTACAATGATTTCCAACAATGCACATTAAACTTCACACTTTTTTTCTAGTTTTAGATTGTAGCAAAATTTGATAAATCTACAATTTATTTTATTTGTGGGTGTTTAGGTTGCTGTTGAGTTTTAGCTGGATCCTTTTGTGTCTAATTGCATCAAACGAATTATGTTTCATGATCACTTCACATTAAATAAGTTAGATCATCTACTTCAGTTCTTGTTTTAGTGTTGCTTTTTATATTGATTTAGTGTTGAAAAATGGGGGAGAACTTGTTTATGTCAGAAATTTACATGCTATAGGAAGATGGAAATTAAGACGAGTCCATTAGCTTGAAGTATATTTTAAGCTTTTCAGATATTTGAAGAATAATAGCTGTATTAATTAAACTATGTTGATAATTTTAATCTTCATTTACTTGTTCCAAGTTTGAATATGATCTTGTGGACAATGTCTGTCCTTTACTTTTGCTACTTTTTATGTTGGAAATCAGAGTTACTTGTATGTTTTGATGAGAAGCCCAACAGCTAATATATCCTTGTACTTTTTTAAAATTTTTTTCTAATTTATATAGCTAGTTATCTTTTAATTTTGTGCCTCTTGTTAAAAATGACTAACAGGTTAGAGACAAGGTGACGGGCGCTATTTTCATTGTTGCAGAATCTAGATTGTCTGAGCTTCCTAGTAAGAAAACTAAAACAGATAGATTGGTTAATTCAATGCAAAAACTCTCAGTTGCCAACACTGAGAGCAAGGGGTTCATGGCTGATAAAACTCAACACAAAAAAGATTCTGGTTCCTATGAGTTGTTGGAGAAATTATCAGGATCTTCGCTTGTGGGTATCAAGTAAGCTTTGATTTGTTTTTTCACTTCCAATATATGTTTGTAAGACTTACATGCATACCACATTACCAATCAAGTCTTATGTATTTACATCTCTAACGCCTAAGCTTCAATTTTTACATACATACCATCTTATCTATGCATAAAAAGGTATATTTCACTTTTTAAGAAGCTAAAAAATGTTGGTTTTTTATGTGATATGAAAGATTCTTGTGGTATAAATGTAAAAAACATAATTTAGGTGTTTGATATGTAAATACATATGAATTGGGTGTTATGTTTGTAAATGCCTTATATTTTTTTTGGTTCATGAGGTTTTGCTATGTTTGAATGCTGTTATTGCCGATCCCAAGCTTGGATGTGAAAAGTGGGGTTGCGTCAGGTAGTCGACGATCAGCATAAAACTTGTCAAAAAAATCATGACACGAATCATTTTGATCATTGTGTAAGTGCTAGGACGTCCCCTGGAAGCGACGTGCTGTATGACATGAATACAGTGAAAAGTGTGTAAGGGCCGCTAAACCGGCGCCCCAGTGTAGTGTCAAATAAGCAAAAGTTCTCACATTACGGACATATGCGGGTAAAGAAATTAGTCCATGAAACTAATGAAACTAATGTTAGGATAAGATCTTGAAATATAGGTACTCTCAATTGTAAATTAATAGAATTAGTTGACATTATAATTCATAGAAAGATTAATATCTTATGTATTCAAGAAACTAAATGGGTTGGATAAAAGGCTAAGAGATTGATAACTTAGGTTTTAAACTTTGGTATTCTGGTAAGAGTCGCAGTATAAATGGTGTAGGTGTAATTATAGACAAGAGTTTGAAAGATAATATTGTAAAAATTAATAGAGTTGGAGATAAAATTATAACACTTAAGATTATTATTGATAATAAGATTTTTTAATATTATAAGTGCTTATGCTCCTCAAGTTGGTTTAAATATAGGGTTTAAAGATAAATTCTGAAATGATTTCGAAAACTCGATACAAATAATACCTCTTGAAGAAAAAACTTTTATTATAGAAGATTTAAATGAACATGTCGGTATAGTGATAGAAGATTTCAGAAATATTCATGGTGACTACGATTTTGGAATGACTAATGAAGAAAGTAGAGCCATTTTAGATTCTGCTTAAGTGTATGATTTTGTTATTACTAATACTCTATTCAAGAAAAGAGATGAATATTTTATTTCTTATAAAAATAAATCTAATAAAACACAAATTGATTATTTTCTTATGAGCATAAGACATCGTTGAGATTGTAAAGATTGTAAGGTTATTCCAAGTGAGAATTGAAGTACCCAACATCGATTATTAGTTCTAGATTTTAAGATAAAGAGTTATAAAATAAAGAATACTAGGATTCATCATCGTAGATTAGATGGGGAACCTAAAAGACATAAATAAAATTATTTTTATGAGTAAAATTCAAGATTTCAAAATTTGGGATGTGCTTGAAGAAGCAAATGATATGTGGGATAAAATAAAAAATACTATTAAACAAGTAGCAAAAGATGTGCTTCGAGAATCAAACGAAAAAGTGTCTATAAATAAATAGTTGATGGTGGAATAATAATGCAAGAAAAGATAAAATATAAGAAGTTATGTTATAAAAATTGGTTTAAATGTAAAAGCTTAGAGAACTGAGAAAAATACCAAACGACCCGCAAGGAGTCTAAAAGAATAATTGGTGATGCTAAAAATTTTACTTTTAGTGATCTTTATAATAGATTAAATGCTAAGGAGGGTGAACAATATTTGTATAAACTAGCCAAACAAAAAGAAAAAAAAGTAAACATTTAACTTAAGTAAAGTGTATTATAGATGAAAATCAAAAAGTGTTTTCTTAGAAAAAAAATATTCAACATAGGTGGGTGAGTTATTTTGATAAATTTTTTAATGAAGGTTCTAAAAATATGATCGATCTTATTGATCTTAATATCGTTAATAATAATAAAACATATCATTTTTACCGCCGCATTAGTAAAAAAGAAGTTGAGGAGGTTTTAAAGAAAACTAAGGATGGAAAGTCTGTAGGACCTGCTGATATTCCAAATGAAGTGTGAAAATATTTAGAATATTTGGGAGTTTCTTGGCTTACTAAACTCTTTAATATTATTTTAAGAACTAAAAAATGCCTGAGGAGTAGAGGAAGAATCTTTTGGTCCCCATTTTTAAGAATAAAGGGGATGCACAAGAGTGTGCAAATTATAGAGGAATTAAGTTGATGTGTCATACTTTAAAATTATAAGAGAGAGTAATTGAACATAGGTTAAGATGTAATACAAAAATTTCTCATAATAAATTTGGATTTATGCCGGACAAGTCTACTATGGAAGCTATACATTTATTGAGATGTTTGATGGAGAAGTTCAGAGATAATAAGGAGGATCTACGATTGATTTTTATTGATTTAGAAAAAGCTTACGATAAGGTTCCAAGAGATATCCTTTGGAGAGTTCTTGAGAAGAAAGTTGTTGATATGACTTATATTCAAGTCATTAAAGATATGTAGACTAGAGCTGTTAATTGTGTTCGAACTCAAGGAGGACTGACCAAATATTTTCCTATTACTGTTGGATTACATTAGGGATCGACTTTATGCCCATATCTTTTTGCTTTAGTCATGGATGGTCTTACTTGACATTTAAGTATGATATACCTTGGTGTATGCTTTTTGTTGATGATATCCTTCTCGTGGATAAGATGAGAGAGAAAACCCAGGAAAAACTTGAATTATGGAGGTCTACCTTGGATTCTAAAGACTTTCATTTGAGTAGAACTAAATTTGAATACATGGAATGTAATTTTCGTAGTAGTAGTTTTGGTGACAGAAGTGTAACTTTGGGTGATCAAATTATTAAAAGGTATGAACGATTTAAATATCTCGGGTCTGTTGTTCAAAGCGATGGTGATATAGATGGGTATGTTAATAGTAGAGTTCAAGCTGGTTGGTTGAAGTGGATGAATGCTTTGGGCCTTTTGTTTGATGAAAAAGTACCTCTCAGTCTGAGAGGAAAATTTTATAAGATGGTGGTGGGACTTGCAATGCTCTATGACGATGAATGTCGGACTTTAAAAGAGAAGCATAATTCCAAGTTAAGTGTTGTCGAGATGAGAATGATTAGGTGGATGAGTGGCTTTGCACTTAGAGACAAAATGTGAAATGATTATATCTGTGATAGGGTTGGTATAGCTCCAGTGACGGACAAAATTAGAGAGAGTCGTCTTATATGGTTTGGTCACATTAAACGTCGACCATCTGATGATCCGATTAGGATAGTAGATATTTTAGATTTGACTTATGTTAAGAAAGGCTGAGGTAGACCTAGGAAGACTTGGGCTTATTGTATAAAAATGATCTTAATTTATTAGAACTAAATGAAAATATGACACTAGATAGGGTGCAATGGAGAAAAAAGATTCATGTAGCCAACCCCACGTAGTGGGATTAAGGCTTCGTTGCTGATGTTGCTGTTGTTGTTGTACTGGAAAGTTTTTAAAGTGTTAGCAGAGATTCTATTTCCAAATTATATTGTTTTCCCTTATGACAAGTGACCATGAAAGCTATCATTTCTGTTGCTTTTATTTCGGAGTAGCCATTGAAATGCCTATCTATGTAAAGGCGGTTTAGGTTGGATTTTGAAATATAAATAATTTTAAGGACAATCTGAATAGAAACTCTTTTTGAGTTCTCTTTTTAGACTGGCAACAATGAATTGTCGTGCTTTAGTTTTTACCGTTGATTATTAGTTTTCCGTTCTTTGTTTTGCCTGTCAGTTATTTTAGTACATTTCAAGCTAACGAAAATGCTCTTTATTGCAGATATAAGCCAGTATTTGACTATTTCCTTGAGTTCTCAGAGGTGGCATTTAGAGTAGTTGCTGACAATTATGTAACTGATGATAGTGGAACTGGGGTTGTTCATTGTGCTCCTGCATTTGGTGAAGATGATTATAGGGTCTGCATAGCTGCTGGTATTATCCAAAAGGTATATATGTCCATGTTTTATTTATGTCGTTAAATTAATAATTTATAAAACCATAAATGAACTGGAAAGCAAGCTTGCATTTACCTTTTCAGCTAGAATTTGGTAAATGATATCCTCAAATGTAGTTTCCACATTGAGTTAATGTTTTTAAATTTAGGTGATGATAGTTTAACCTTGCATTGATCAATCATTTGTTTAATAAAAAAATGCTCATTGTTTTAGTTTCTTTAAACTGCGGAAATAATCCATAATTAGAAGAAGGGGTTTATGCCCATGGAAATGAGTCATTTATGTGGAAGAGGTGGACAGAGGCGAAATTTGTTATCCATTTTTTATGAGGAGGCTGGTTATTATAATTTTTTTATTTATGTATTTGTGCATGAGGGGATTGCTTAGCATGATGTTCGTGGAAGAGGATTGGCTGCAGGTATTGACCGACGTTGGATCATTAAACCTTAGGAAGTTGAGCTCGATGTCTTAGAATTTTTGAATGCTAGAGATCTCATATGTTGTAGGCAGATCACAAGGTGTGAAATGGAATCAATGAGAGCTTGGATTAAGAAGAATGGTGTAAGCACTTATGTTAGAACTTATAAGAAAGGAAGAACCACAATCATTTGTGAAGCGTACAATAGGTAGCAAATGGATTAAGGGTGTTTAGAGAGGATATATGTCGCGACTCGACCCGAGAGCTTAGATTACCAAGACGGGAACTGACGGTCGGATAAAAAAACTATCTAACAATTTTATTTCGTAATAAAATGATCCAAAACATAAAAGAATCATTCTATTTCTTAAAACTTTAATTTAAAATAATTTATTGATACTTAAAATTTTACAATTGCAGACAGGAAAATTAAAGTGTAATACCTATCAGTCTGATCTCATCGGCGTCTCTACATATACTCTGTAGGATCCATTTATCTTATAACATTTTTTTATAAAATTTTAGCAACAGAAGGTGTGATTTAAACTACTTAGTGGACATAATATTTTTAAATTATAGTAATTTTTATTTTTCAAATATTTTATAGAAGTGCAATAAGTAGTAAAAAGATTGACCGTAAAAAAAAGAACTTGTGAAAAAAAATATTTTCTGTTTACTTTTATTTATTTTTGTTATAATAGCTATCAAAGGGAGTCACTAATGTAAACATATCTTTTTATGAAACATACTTTTACCATTTCCAAACCAATTGAAAAGATAGACATTCATTTTCATTTCTCTTTCCATTTCTTACACAAGCACATCACTTTACTGGCCAGTACCATATGGGGTGACTCCTTATGCATACATATATCATACTTTATTTATTTTCTTGTAATTAACATTAAAAATAAATATAATTTTCATTAAAAAAATGCTAAAAGTGGTAAAACAACTATAATTAATTTCCTAAATAAATGTAACTATTGTAAAACAAAAATATATCTACCCATCTATTTGATACATTCTGAAGTTCGACGTGCTTTTTCTTCAGATGAAACTAGTCGTTGGGCGCACTTATAATATCAAGTTAGAGTTAATTAACTCATTCTTTTCTAAGATTCCTTTCATAATAATTTCTAACTTTACTATTCTTATTTTCATTCATTTGTTATTTATTTAATGAATCAGTCAGTTGTAGAATTTTATAAACATTGACGCGCACGCACACACACACACATGTATATACATACATATATACACATACACATAAATACATACATATACATAATACACACA
>NEWO01000507.1:108851-186199 GCA_003013225.1 Phalaenopsis aphrodite | reverse complement strand
GTGTGTGTGTGTGTGTGTGTGTGTGTGTAGCGATGGACACGACTACAACTCTGCTAGGGTTTGCGACTCGATGGCGACGTGGGTGATTGGGAGACACGGCTCGATCGTATGCTGGCGTGACCGCCGACGGCTCTGGAGACGCGGGTAAAAGGTTTCGATCTTATGCCAGCGTAACCGTAGATGGCGTTCCAAACTTCTGTTTTGCTTACTACGACTCTCTCGCTCTCGGCTCCGAAACTTCCTTCGTTAGGCGTCCTGGCAGGAAAGGGGGTAAGCTGGCCCTCTTCCTCTTTGATGACGAGACAGCGAACTCGCCTCATCCTGCCGCCTTCATCTGGTAGGAAAATTTCTGTATGGTATCCAAAATTGGAGTTCCTTCAAAGACATTTCGAGCTGATGAAGCTCACCGGAGAATGGTAGATAGGGCCTCTGGATGCACATTTTGATTCATTTGTCCAATAAGGAGGACTATACACGTCTGTTTGCTAGGCGAATGGTATGGTTTGAGGATTGCGGTATGAAGGTATTGAAATGGTTAGCTAATTTTGATCCCAAAGCTGAGGCTCCGATTATCCCTGTTTGGCTTCGGTTCCCAAGTTTGAAAGTTCATCTTTTTAACCATGAAATCCTGTTCTCCTTGGCTGCTATGTTCAAGAGTCCTCTAAAATTAGATGCTCCTACCTATAATCTCATAAGACCAGCCATGGCTAGAGTTTTAATCGAACGAGAAGTTACTTTACCTCCATTTGATGAGGCTGGATTGATTTGGCTCATAATGGATACTGACAACAGGTTTTGCTAGAACAACCCCCCTCTTATTGCACTCACTGTCAAATGTTTGGCCACGGTCTGGACCAATGTTTCAAAACATCCGAAATTGAGGAAAGGGGGAAATTTGAAAGAGTCACACTTAAAGCAGGCACCTTTGCGCCCTGTGGAAAATGTAGTGATTCCTTCGACAGATGCTATGGCTGTCGTCCCTCAATTAACTGCTACCTCTTCGGTCTAGACCGAGGGACAACAGAGTGGGAGTGTCGTGCAAGTCACACCTGCTCCCTCGCCTAATACTTTGAATGCTGATGCTTTGAACACTGATAATAATCAATATCCTATTACTTCTTTTGCTAGTTACCCGGTTGGGAGAATTGAGCAGGTGTTACCTGTTTCGGATCCTCCTATCATTTCTATTTCTGAGGAAGCTCGTCTTTCTTCGGCATCTCTCTCTGATGCTTTTAATATTGATATTAATTCTCTACTTTTTCATCATTCTGATGCCCTGTCTGATACTCCTTTGGAGGATATTTCTAAACTTTTAAGAGATGAATGACATGTTCAAAAGTATCGTCGAAGGAAGCATAAAGGGCAAGAGGTAGCGCAAAAGCATAATAATGAGAATACCTTGTTGGATATGAATCACTATTTTTTAGATGGAGAAAATGGACGGACCCGAACTAGATTTTCTAGGAGGGGTCATATATCTACTCATGTTTAACGCCCTAATTTGGAATATCAGGAGAGTTGCGGATCCTCACTCCCTTGGTAGACTCAAGTCAATGACAAAGATTCATAAGGTCAGTATCTTTACTATTTTGGAACCATTGGTCTCCTATCCGGATGATCGCATCTTGGGTAAATTCAAAAACTTTTTTTTCTTTGCTAATTGCTCTAACAAGATTTGGTTGTTTTGGCGGAAACATATCACAGTCGATGTCTTTATTGATGATATACAGTTTGTGCACACTTTCTTCTCTCTAGATGTCTTACCTTTGTTTACGCCGAGACTACTAATGCTGCTAAATATGATCTTTGGCACAAAATTTTTGATATGGGTGCCTTAATCCATCAGAATTGGATAGCTGGAGGGGACTTCAATATGACGATGAATGAATATGAAAAATTGGGTGGTTGGAGAGTTGACAACACCTTAACTGATAAATTCACTGAAGCATTGGAATTGGCTAGCATTTCTGATCTGGGCTTTGTTGGCTCCAAGTTTACTTGGAAAAGGGGAAAGCTCTTTAAACGCCTTGATAGGTGTTTTGCGAACCAGTTGTGGTTGGCTTCTTATGGTTTTTCACAATTTCAACATCTTTGCAGATCTGGGTGTCATCACAACCCCCTTCTATTGTCCTTTGATTTCTTCAAAAAGGTTTCCACCTATCACTTTTGTTATCTAAACATATGGGCTAGACATGATGACTTTATGCGTGTCATTGCGACCAATTTGAAGTGTGAGGAAGTGGGCAATGCATGGTTCACTCTTTGGAAGCTGCATAAAAAGGTGGCTTCTGCTCTAAGATCTTGGAACTGAGATGTTTTTGGTGATGTTCATGCTAGAGTTAAGAGGGCAGAGCAGAGGGTCAGTCTTCTTCAGGCTCTTGATGAATCATCTGATGATATTATCCATGAATTACAGGAAGCTAATAAAGAATTACTGGAGGCCTCCCTTTGGGAGGAGGAATTTTTGCAACAAAAAGCTGGGGAAACCCACTTTTCTCAAGGTGATCGAAACAGAAAAAGGGGAAAGCTCTTTGAACGCCTTGATAGGTATTTTACGAACAAGTTGTGGTTGGCTTCTTATGGTTTTTCACAATTTCAACATCTTTGCAGATCTGGGTCTGATCACAACCCCCTTCTATTGTCCTTTGATTTCTTCAAAAAGGTTTCCACCTATCACTTTCGTTATCTAAACATATGGGCTAGACATGATGACTTTATGCGTGTCATTGCTACCAATTTGAAATGTGAGGAAGCGGGCAATGCATGGTTCACTCTTTGGAAGCTGCATAAAAAGGTGGTTTCTGCTCTAAGATCTTGGAACTGAGATTTTTTTGGTGATGTTCGTGCTAAAGTTAAGAGAGCAGAGCAGAGGGTCAGTCTCCTTCAGGCTCTTGATGAATCATCTGATGATATTATCCATGAATTACAGGAAGCTAATAAAGAATTATTGGAGGCCTCCCTTTGGGAGGAGGAAATTTTTGCAACAAAAAGCTGGGGAAACCCACTTTTCTCAAGGTGATCGAAACACAAAAATACTTCCATGCTTGCATTAAACAAAGGCGAGCCAATAATATTATTGTGAGGATTAAAAATGATTAGAGGAGCTGGATTATTGGGGATGAGGAGAATGGTAAGAGCGCTGTTTTTTACTTCTCTAAACTCTTTGAGTTTCAGGAGACTTCGAGCTCAATTGATGACTCATTATTTGATGATGTACGTCATCATATGGTGGATCTTGATCTCTGTAGTGTTCCTTCGGATGAGGAAATCTATTATACTATTCAGGACATTAACTGCAACAAGGCTCATGGGCCTGATGGTTTTTCCTCTGCTTTCTATATTAAATGCTGGAGTATTGTAAAAGATAAGGTGGTGGAAGCATTACAGAGTTTCTTTAAGGGGGAGACCCTTAGAAATTATTTCTCTGCCGCTACTATAGTTCTCATTCCTAAAAGCACTCAAACAAGCTCCTGGGACAATTTTAGACCTATTTCTCTGACTTCTGTCATATCTAAGATGATTAGTAAAATCTTGGTCAGACGTATTCAACCTCATCTCTACAAATTAATTTCCTTGAATCAATCCGTCTTTATTCAGGGACGTGGGATCACGAATAATATTATGCTCGCACAAGAACTCATTTTGGATATTGATTAAAAATATAGAGGGGACAATATGATCACTAAATTGGATATTCGTAAGACTTTTGACTATGTTAGTTGGGAGTTTATATTGAAGGTGCTTAAAGCTAGGGGTTTTTCTCAAGATTTTTGCAAAATCATTCTCTCTTGGCTCCATGGCAATAAATACAACATACTCATTAATGGTCAATCCAGAGGCTTCTTTAGTGCGGGGCGTGGGATAAAACAGGGTGACCCATTATCTCTTACTATTTTCTTTTTAATATTTGATTATCTTTCTCGCCTTTTAAATAACCTTTTTCAGGAGCAACCCCAATTTGCAATACACTCATAAATCTAATACGTTGGTAACACATTTAACATATGCCAATGATATGATATTGTTCTCCAATGCTAGCAAAAAAGCGGTGAGAGATATTCACAGTTTAATGGTGGATTTCCAATCTGTATCTGGTTTCATATTTAATGCCAATAAATGCAACTTATACATGAGAAATTTGGTCAATCGCTCTAATGCATGCTGGATTGCCAATTTTACTGGATTTTCTATCTCTACCATTCCTCTTAAATATCTGGGGGTCTTCTTACTTAAAGGAAGGAAGAGACGAATTCAGTTTGATGAGGTGGTGGAAAAGGTATGGAAGAAAAACTCGGATTGGAAAAATAATTTCCTCTTTTGTGGGTAGAATTACATTGCTCGGGAGTATTTTACATTCTCTTCCTTTATACACTCTTCAAGTTTTCCAATTAAAAAAAATACTCTTTTGAGCCTCGAAAGATGTTTGAATAAGTTTTTATGGGTGAGGAATCATTCTGGTAGAAGATGAATGCATTGTGCTGGTGGTTTGGGCTTCTAATATCTGCACCACATTGCTGATATTAATGTTTTCAAACAATGGTTTAATTTTCGGAAATGTGATTCTTTGTGGGCCACTTTCATGCATGGGAAATATTGACACTTCTCTCATCCGACTTTGATCAATTGCCGGTTGGGGGATTCCACTATGTGGAAGAGAATGCTTCATATTAGAGATTGGACAAATGATTTCATTTATTGGGAGACGGGGAGTGGAAACATTTCCTTTTGGCATGACTGTTGGTCCCATGTAATGCATAAAATGAGGGATACTAGAACTTCAAGTCTTATGGTTTCAGACACTTGGGTGGATGGTCAGTGGAACTTTCTTATCTCCTTAATTTTCTCAGTTTTGAGGGAGTTACTTTTATCTCTACCATTCCTATTGAGCCTCATTTGCAAGGTACTCCTTTGAAACTTCCAATGCCATGCTCCACTAACAAATCTTTATATTCCGCTTTACATAATTTTCAAAAGCTCCCTTGGGGAGAGGGGGTGTGGAGTTGGGCTTTAACTTCCTTTATGTCTTTCCTGGCTTGGCGGATTTTCCATTATCTTATTTCTTGTGATGATATCTTAAAAATGAAGGGATTGAGACTTGCTTCACGTTGTTGTTTGTGTAACTTGGCGGAGGAGACTGTTGACCATATTTTCTTTTCTTGCGCCTTTTCAATTTACATTTGGAGGAAGGTTGGCATGTGGTTTGTTACTATTGTGAATCCAGAGCGGAATCTCTTGCTTACCATTATGATTTGCAATCCTTATCGAAAACAGAAATATTTGTTGCAAGTCTACCCTTATATTATATGCATGTTTATTTGGATGACTCGTAATGATATTATTCTTGAGGATAAAACCATTCAGAATAGAATGATCTTTACTAATATTATTGCCTATATTAATAAACTTTGGAGAACGGGTAAGACTAAATAAAGCTTCTTTTCGGGCATTAATTATTTTTTGTCTATGGGGCCTGCGATTATAACTGTGAGGAGACCTCCCCCTCTTCCTGTTTTGGTGAGATGGAGGCCTCCTCCCAAAGGTTGGATAAAGTTTAACATTGATGGGAGTTGGAAATCTAGCTGTGCGGGCATTGCTAGAAATTGTGCAGGGAATTGCATTCTCTTTTTTTCTTCCCCATCTTACGCTGATACTCCTTTGGAGGCGGAAGCTCGAGCTATTTTGATGGTTGTCATGATAACACACTCTCTTAGATGACAATTTATTATATTTGAATGTGATAATCGTATCTTGGTTGACATTATTGCCAATGGTGCCGAGACATCTTGGGATATCCTCTATTATATTAAGAGGATTAAATGCTTAATTACTAATATGAATGTCATATGAAGCTTCAATTATCAGGAGGGAAATCAACCCGCAAACTGACTTGATAGCTTGGGTAGCGCCTCTAATAACTGTTGGGTGGGATTTGTTCCCCCTCCTTTAAATATATTGCTGGTTGGTGACAGGATTGATGCCCCATTTGTCTGTCGGGATGTTTCCTCTTAGCTTTATTATCTATTTGTTGGTACGGTTTGACCTTGGATATCAACAGGGCTTTCTTTACATTTCCGTTCCTACTACAGTGGTCGGTTGGGGCGGTTTTGGCCGCTCACCAGATACTTATGTGATTTGTCGTACTTTTGTTGGGTGCAAGCCTTTGCACTTAAGTTTTACGGGGTTTATTGGCTTCATTAACTTAATCTCTACTTTCACGGGTCCTTTCTCTTTCTTTGGCCTTTATTACTGCAGGTTTTCTCGTGGAAAGCTGATGTTTGTGATGCTGATGCTGCTTGGAGCTTTTCACTTCGTTTTTGTGTTCTTTTTTAATTTTTTTGGTGTACATCTTTTGTGTGGTATATGATTACTTTTATACTGGATTTATTGTTCTTTTTTGGGTACACTTTTTCATTTTTATCCTTTTGGTGTGGAGTTGTAACGTGGATAAAGGAACCCCTAGGTTTTTTTGTTTTTTAGATGGGGATCCTTATTCCCTCCCTTATTTTGTACTCTTATTTTATATTAACACATCAGGAGTCACGAAATGCTCTTTCCCATATATATATATATATATATATATATATATATATATATATATATATAAATATATAAATATAAAAGGCTGATTGACGGGCGGAACCGCCGATCAACCCTCAAAGCTCTAGCTCCCGTCAGGTCTAGGAGCCGCGCGGTGTGCAAATAAATTTGAGTATCACTTGCCTTAAGAAGACACTGCACCAGCAGAGGATTCAAATCCGGGACCTAAGGGGACTTTCGATCTTCACAGAAGCTTTTCTACCAACAGGCAACACAACGAGCAAACACACACACACACTTAATTTATGTGTGTAGTTTCACTGAAATTTTTTATTTTGTTATATTTAATTTATTAACTTTCATATTTTCCAATTGCGCAATATGCTTAAGCTTTTAATTTAGCTTAATACTAATAAATTCAGACAATCTAACTTCATACTCGAATTGTCTCCACCGTAACAATGTTCATGATTTGCTCTTCTCGTCAAAACCATTATGCATGATTTTACAAAATTTTAGAAATGTGATATTGGGTTTCTTAAATTTCTTCAACCTAGCTAGAATAAAATTTTCTAATTTTAGAAATGCGAATAAATAAAAAGAAACTTGATTTTTGCATTTTTGATGTCATAACTAAGTCGAAAAATCTCTTCTTTCCTTTCAACTTGCTTTATTACTACGTACGGAGCATATAAAGCTTGTTTGAGCCCTTAAGCTTGCGGAAAGGACCTTTGCTCAAGCTATTTCACTTGAATTTGTCCCATTCCCTTTCTTTTCTTCCTCTTCGATTTAGGTCACCCACCCAACAACAACAACAATAACAACAACAAACCTTTATCCCAGTAAGTGAGGTCGGCTAGATGAATATTTTTTCTCCATTTCGTTTTATTGAGTGTCATATTTTCATTTAATTATAATAAACCAATATCATTTTTTATACAATATGCCCATGTCTTTCTAGGTCTACCTCTTCCTTTCTTAACATAAGTCGAATCTAAAATATCTACTCTCCTAATCGAATCTTCAGATGGTCGACGTTTAATGTGACCAAACCATTTAAGACGACTCTAATTTTTTCCTCCACTGGAGCTACACCAACCCCATCACTGATATATTCATTTCGCATTTTGTCTCCAAGTTTAAAGCCACTCATCCACCTGAGCATTTTCTTCTCGGCAACACTTAACTTAGTTTTATGCTTCTCTTTTAAAGGCTAACAATCAACGCCATAGAGCATTGCAGGTCTCACCACCATCTTTTAAAGCCACTCATTGCCGACGCCTTAGCATTTACACAGTGATCACAATGATTGATGTCCTGATATTTTGAAAAATTTTACGTTGGCTGTCGACTACCTAACACAACCTTTCGCTTTTCACACCTGAGGCTTGGTATTCTACAATTTGGAAGCATGGGATAAAAAGAGATGCCACTTAAGAGAAGGAATCATAAATGAGTGAACATTATCCAAAACTTCTCAATTAAGATGTGAATTATGTTTTTGTACTTTAAATTTCAATGATGAATTATTTATGAGGGGAGATTGTAATAGTAGACTGTTAAGTTTATGATTAACTATAAGAAATAAATAAATGAATGAAATGAATCTACCCATTATGACATTTATGTAGCAGGTGTCGTCATTCATTCGAACTCCCCCGTTCACCCACACGAGAAAACAAAGTTCTTGCGGGATACTCTTGCATTGGGAACTCGTAGTTGCTTGGGATTGTTCGTCTTAGCATGCGAAAGGATTTCAACGAGCCGCTTAAGCCTTTGTCATGCTCGTTAGACCACGAGAATGGCAGGAAACATCACACATAGGTGAGCAACTCGTTTCTTCCGTTCCTTCTTCCTCTTTTTCTTTGACAAAAGCACAACTTCATTTTTTATTCTTCTCCCTTCCCCTTTCTCGCTTTCACTCCTATCTCGGGTGGAGGGAAGAGGGATATAATCCCTCGGTGGGAGTTCGAATGAACATAACAGGTAGATTCATTTCATTCATTTATTTATTTCTTATAGTTAATTATAAACTTAACATGCTATTATTACAATCTCCCATCATAAAAATTTCATCACTGAAATTTAAAGTACAAGAATATAGTTCACATCTTAATTGAGAAGTTTTGGATAATGTTCATTCATTTCTGATTCCTTCTTTCAAGTGGCTTCTCTTTTTATCCCATGCTTCCAAAATACATGAACAAAATGAATATCTCTATTTCTGAGCTGTTTCATATAATAATCTATGATTCTTTTTGGCTCCTTCATAGATGTCAAATCAAGTTCAATGTCTATGAGATCCATGACAAGCTTGTTAGCCTCATCAACAATATACTTCCATAGTAAAGAAATATGAAGCACGTTATATATGCTCGTAGGCCAAGCCTATAAGCCATTTTTCCAATCTTCTCTAGAATCTCATGTGGACCAATGTATTGCGGGCTCAACTTCCCAGACTTTTCAAATTGTTTAACATCTTTCATCGGGCTAACTTTCAAGAAAACAAATTCGTCTACCTCAAATTCAATTGGTGAGTGCTTAGCATTATAATAATTTCTTTGTCTATCTTGAACAACTCATTTTATCAAGAATTAATCAGATCTTAATAGTTTCATCAGATAAATCAACATCAATTTTCCTTCTTTTACTAGTTTCTATCGAAGAAAAAGGTTTTTGCATTTTCTTCCATATATAGCTTCATACAAAGCCATGCTAATACTGATATGGAAGCTATTATTGTAGGTAAATTTTATCAGAGGTATGTGCCTTTTCCAATTTTCATTGAATTTCAACACACAAAGCCTTAGTAAATTTCTAAGATTTGGATCATTCATTCTGGTTAAGAGTCTTTTTGAGGATGAAAAGTTGTACATGTTAATTGTGTACTCAAAAGCCGCCTCTTGAAATTTTCTCGACAATCTGGATTTGAATTTAATGTCTCGATCTGATACACTGGACTTTGGGACTCCATGCAATCGCACTATTTCATCTACATATATTCTAGCCATGTTTTCTACAAAATCATTTTGTCTGATGGGAAAAAATGTTCCGACTTGGTCAGGCGGATCAATAATCACCTATATAACATCACAACTTTACTTTAATCTTGGTAGCCCAATCACAAAATCCAAAGCAATGTCTTCCTGTTTCATCTCTAATATAGACAATGGTTGCAACAACACATTGGGCTTTTGATGCTTAGTTTTAATCATCTGACTGGTATGATACTTTACCACGAAGTTTGTTCACTGACTTTAACCCTGACCACCAGAATAAACCTTTTAACTTCTGATACATTTTGGTATTTCCTAGATAAATTGTATATCCTGAATAGGGTGCTTTATGTAGAATTTTTCTCGTAAATCATTCACTTTAGGAATGCAAATTCTATTCTTGTACCTCAACAATTTTTCTTCATCAATCTCAAATTACTTACTCTGATCTGCATTCACTTGGTCTAATATTTTTTGAAACTTTGCATCCTGTGGCAATGTATCTTGTAATCTATTCTCTAACTTTGGTTGATTTAACATTTGATTCAATAGTGCAAAATTTCATTATTTGATACCACTACTGATAATTGCAAATGCTTCATATCTTCAATTAGTTCTTCTTACTGTGTAATTATCCACTTAGGACGACCACTTGTCTTCGTGCTTAACAGGTCTGCGATTACATTTACTTTTCTTATGTGATAATGTATACCCAAATCATATTCTTTAATGAGCTCAAACCATTGCCATTGCGTTAAATTCAACTACTGTGTGAAAATATACTTCAAGCTTTGATGATTTGTGAGCACTTCACATCCAACTCCATACAAATAATGTCTTCTTATCTTCAAAACAAATACGACTGCTGCTAACTCCAAATCATCTGTAGGATAATTTTTTTCTCACGATTCTTAAAATATCTAGATTTATAAACAATTACCTTCCCATTTTGCATAAGGATACATCAAAGTCCTTTTAAAGACGAATCACCGTAAATTTGAGGCCTTCAACTCCTATGGGGATTGTTTATACTGGAGTTGCCATCAAGCACATTTTCAATTTCTGAAAAGCTTCCTTACAATGGTCTATCCACTCAAATTTCTTTGCCTTCTGAGTCAATTTAAATGAAGACATTACAATCTTAGAGAATATCTCAACAAATCTTCGGTAATAGCCCGACAGACCTAGAAAACTCACAACTTCTGTAATAGTGGTTGGTTTGGGTCAATCAATGATTGCTTTAACCTTATTATGATCCACTATGACAACTTCACATGCTCCAAAAATATTATGCTCCTCAACCAGGATTTACAATTTCATAATTTGTCATATAACTGATTCTTCTTTAGTGTTTGCAAAACTATGCGAAGTTCTACATGATGAGCTTCATCTCTAGAATAGATCAAAATATCATCGATAGAGACAATCACAAATTTATCCATAAATGGTTTAAAGATTTTGTTCATAAGATCTGTAAAACTGGTGGGAGCATTTGATAACCTAGAAGGCATCACCGCAAACTCATAATGCTCATATCTGTCCCAGAAAGCATTTTTTGTTGTTAATTTTTTTTTTAATTCTTAGTCGGTGATAACTTGATCGCTGATCAATTTCTAAAATACAGATGCCCATTTCAATTGGTCAAAATGATCATCAATCATTGGCAATGGTTATGTATTCTTGATTGTGAGTTTGTTTATTTCTCGATAATTACTACATAGCCTTAAGGTTCCATCTTTCTTCTCAACTAAAAACAGTGGACCTCCCCACGAAGAAGTGCTTGGTCTGATAAATTATTTCTTCAATAAATCTTGCAGTTTACTATTTAGTTCCTAACCCTTTAATTGCCTTTTTGTAAGGAGGCTTTACTACTGATTTTGCACCTAATATTAAATCAATTGAGAAATCTCTCTCTTCTTGTAGGAAAACTGGACAAATCATATAAAAAAGCTTTTGGGTAGTTATTTAGCAATATTCTCCAATTTTTTTGTTTCTTTTATAGTGTCATTGATTTGAACTAGAAAACTTTGATATCTTTTTGCTAACAATTTGAAGGCCTTTAAACTAGATATCATCAAAGTTAGAACTCCTCTATCCCTCACAAATTTGAATTTTTATTCTCAAGGGATATTGAATTTGGCCAACTTTTTGGAGCGACCTATAGTTATAAAGTGGTTGAGTAGCTAATCAATCCCTAGGATGACTTCGATCTCGGTTAATGGTAGCACTACCAAATTCACTTTAAAATTTCTATCGCATTTTGTCGGGTTCACATAACATATTTTATTAATCATTAGGCGAGACTTATTAGGTAGAATGATTGATAAAATTTTAGACATCCTGAATGAGTCTAATCATTCGGATCTCACAAACTCATCATCAATAAATGTGTGATGCTCTAGTATCAAATAAAGTTCTTACCAATTTGTTTTGGACTGTTACCAAACCTATAATAAGGATAATGTAAATATCTAGAATAAAATAAGGATTGACATATTTAAATAAACTGAAAAAGTATTTGTAATAAGAGAATCATTTACTTCCTATTTAGCCAGTGCTTATACTCGAGGCTGTACCCTTGTGGGTCTAACTCTAAGTTGAAGTTGATCCTGATGACTGAGTTTGTATTTGTCTGCCAAAAATCCTCTGAGGAGATGGAGGACTAACTCTCGTATCAACTAAGCATCTCTAGCTCAAAATAAGACAACTTGTCACGTGTCCCAGCTGATGGCACCAAAAATAAGTATTGGTACTTGATAATAATTCTCCTTTGTGTGCCTTCCCACACTTAGCACAGGTCGTAACACTGCTACTGATATCAATGTCACTATCACTATTATTGGATCTAAGCTTCTTCATGCTGGACTGCTCAAAAGTTTACAGGCTTGGTGGCCTGCCCAGATATTGACCTCTCTTCTTCTCTTATCTTATGAAAATTTTTACATCTCTGCGTAGCCAACAAGGCAATTTCTCTTATTCTTACTCTCTAGCATAACAAAATAATCCTCTATGTCTAGAGGGATTAAAGTCTTTCTAACCACATCCTTTAACCCAGATAAGAAGTGATGCCACTTTTCTTTGACATTGGGGATTAGCTAAGGTGCATGCCAAGATAACATCCAAGCAGTCACTTTGTACCAACCTGATAAATCGATCTTGCATCTTCCTCCTTGCTAAGAAAGGAACAAACCAATCACATTAAGTCCTCACAAAATCCCCCTATTGAATCTCCAAACTTCTTATGTAGTTTCCTCTGCCACCGCCTCTCTGCTTCTCTCTCGAAAGCAAAGATGACCAATGTAACTCCTCTCTCTCGAGGGCAGGACAAATCACCCTTGACTGTCAATAATTTTCTCGGTCTGGAACAACCAGTTCCCAGTCTCTGTTGATCTTCCTGCTTCTGAAAAGAGGGGCGATCTCATATCTTGGAATAGCTTCAAATACCTATTCATCCATGCAGGCTCACTATCACTTGTCTGGGTCTGAGAACCCTGAATCAGTCGTGCCACTATGGCTGCCATTTGAGTAAATTTCTCCATAGGGATGCTATCCGTTAGATTCTGCTGATCAACATACCTTGTCTCCCTAGTGTTCTCATATGTATTCTCCTGATCAATATCAAATGTCCTGAGATACCAAAATGTCATAATTATTAGCAAAAATATTATAATTATTATTTAATTTTCTTAATAATAATTAATGATTTTCCTAATGACTCTTTTATGAAAATTATCTAACAAATTCATTTCATAACTAAAATGATCCAAAATATAAGAATTATTTTGTTTCATAAAACTTTAATTTATAACAATTTAGTCATATTTAAACTTTTACAATTGACATACAAAAAAAAGTGTAATACTTATCAGGCTGAGCTCTTTGGTATCTATACGCACTCTCTGGGATCCATCCATCCTATAGTAAATTTTTCTGTAAAAGATTTGCAACTGAAGATGTGAGTTTAATAACCCAATTAGCATAATTTTTCTAAATTACAATAATTCTCATTTTTAAAATATTTTATAAAAATGCAGTAAGTAGTAAAAAGACTGAACAATAATAAATAAAACGATACCGAAAATAGTTTTCAGTTTACTTTTATTTATTTTTGTTACAATATTCATCAAAGAGTGTCACATAATAAAGTATACTTTGAAAAATATAAGTACATTTTCCAAATGTACCAAAAAGATAAGCATCCATTTCCATATTTATTTTCATTTTGTGTATAGATACATTGCTTCCCCAGTCAGTATCACTTTATATACATGCATATATTTTATTTTATTTCTTTTCTTATATTTAAGAGTTTAAGAAATTTAAATTTTTATTGTTTAAAAAATTGATAAAAGCAAGAAACAAGTTGCGATCAATTTCGTTAACAAACATAACTATGGTATAATAAAACATATTTACCTACTTGTTTAATACAGTACGAAGTCCATTATCCCTTTTCCTCAAATGAAACTAGTCCTTAGGTGCATCTATAATAAAAGTTATACTTAGTTAACTCTTATTCGTTTATAATCTTTTATTCATAATTGATTTTAACTTTACTATTGTTAATTTTATTCATTTGTAATGGATGGATGAACACGCGTGCACAGACACATATATGTGTGTGTGTGTGTGTGTGTCTTGATTACGTTCTATTTAATTAATTGACTTGCAAAATTTCCAATTAGGTAACATGCTCTGGCTTTAATTTAGCTTAACGCTAATAAATTAGGACAATCCAACTTTATATCTGAAGTTTCTTCCCCGTAACAAAATTTTTATGCTGATTTGGTCTTCTCTTTTAACACTGCCGTTGCCAGTCACAAGCCCTTATGCGAAAAGTGGAGGGTTGCGTTAGTTAGTCGACAGCCAACGTAAAACTTGTCGAAAAAAATCATGACATGAATCCTTTTGATCATTGTGTAAGTGCTAGGGCGTCCCTTGGAAGCGACGCGCTGTATAGTCCGAATACAGTGAAAAGTGTGCAAGGGCCGCTACACCGGTGCACGGGTGTAGTGTTAAATAAGCAAGGGTTCCCACATCACGAACGAATGCGGGTAAAGAAGTCAGTCCATGAAACTAATGAAACTAATATTATGATAGGATCTTGAAATATAGGCACTCTCAATGGTAAATTAATGGAATTAGTTGATATTATGATTCATAGGAAAATTAATATCTTATGTATTCAAGAAACTAAGTGGGTTGGAGAAAAGACTAAGGAGATTGATAATTTAGGTTTTAAACTTTGGTATTCTGGTAAGAGTCACACTAGGAATGGTGTATGTGTAATTATAGATAAAAGTTTGAAAGATAATGTTGTACATATTAATAGAGTTGGTGATAGAATTATAACCCTTAAGATTATCATTGATACTAAGATTTTTAATATTATAAGTGTTTATGCTCCTCAAGTAGGTTTAGATATAGGGTCTAAAGATAAATTTTGGAATGACTTAGAAGACTTAATACAAATGATACCTCTTGAAGAAAGAATTTTTATTGGAGTAGATTTAAATGAACATGTCGGTAGAGTGGTAGAAGATTTCAGAAATATTCATGGTGACTACGGTTTTGGAGTAACTAATGAAGAAGGTAGAGCTATTTTAGATTTTGTTTTAGCGTATGATTTTGTTATTACTATTATTTTATTCAAGAAAAGAGATGAACATCTTATTACTTATAAGAGTTGATCTAATAAAACACAAATTGATTATTTTCTTATGAGAAGAAGAGATCGTTGTGATTGTAAATATTGTAAGGTAATTCCAAGTGATAATTTAAATACCCAACATTGTTTATTAGTTTTAGATTTTAAAATTAAGAGTTGTAAAATAAAAAAATACTATGACTCATCATTGCAGAATTAGATGGAGAAACTTAAAAGACACAAATAAAATTATTTTTATGAGTAAAATTCAAGATTTCAAAATTTGGGATATTCATGAAGAAATAAACGTGATGTGGGATAAAGTAACAAAGACTATTAAACAACTAGCAAAAAATGTTGTTGGAGAATCAAAAGAAAAAATATTTACAAATAAAAATAGTTGGTGGTGGAATAATAATGTGCAAGAAAAGATAAAATATAAGAAGTTATGTTATAAAAATTGGTTTAAATGTAAAAGCTTAGAGAACTGGAAAAAATATCAAACGGTTTCTCAGGAAGTCTAAAAGAACAATCGGTGATGCTAAAAATACTGCTTTTATTGATCTTTATAATAGATTAGATACTAAGGAGGGTGAAAAATATATGTATAAACTAGCCAAACAAAGAGAAAAGAAAAGTAAAGATTTAATTCAAGTAAAGTGTATTAAAGATGAAAACCAAAAAGTACTTTTCTTAGAAAAAGATATTCAACATAGGTGGGTGAGTTAGTTTGATAAACTTTTTAATTAAGTTTCTGAAAATTCGATCGACCTTAGTGATTTTAATATCGTGAATAATAGTAAAACGTATCATTTTTATCGTCGCATTAGCAAAAAAGAAGTTGAGGAGGCTTTAAAGAAAACCAAAGGTGGAAAGTCTGTAGGACCTGATGATATCCCAATTGAAGTGTGGAAATATTTGGGAGATTTGGGAGTTTCTTGGCTTACTAAACTCTTTAATATTATTTTAAAAACTAAAAAGATGACTGAGGAGTGGAGGAAGAGTATTTTGGTCCCCATTTTTAAGAATAAAGGGGATGCACAAGAGTGTGCAAATTATAGAGGAATTAAGTTGATGTGTCATACTTTAAAATTATGGGAGAGGGTAATTGAACATAGGTTAAGACACATCACAAAAATTTCTCATAATCAATTCAGATTTATGCCGGGCAGGTCTACTATGGAAGCTATACATTTATTGAGAGGTTTGATGGAGAAGTTCAGAGATAACAAGGGGAATCTATATTTGATTTTTATTGATTTAGAAAAGCTTACGATAAGGTTCCAAGTGATATCCTTTGGAGAGTTCTCGAGAAGAAAGGTGTTGATATGACTTATATTCAAGTCATTAAAGATATGTATACTAGAGCTGTTACTTGTGTTCAAACTGAAGGAGGATTGACAAAATATTTTCCTATTTCTTTTGGATTACATCAGGGATCGGCTTTAAGCCCATATCTTTTTGCTTTAGTTATGGACGGTCTTACTGGACATCTACAGGAGGATGTACCTTGGTGTATTCTTTTTGCTGATGATATTCTTCTCGTGGATAAAACGAGAGAACAAGCCCAAGAAAAACTTGAATTATGGAGGTCTACATTGGAGTCTAAAGGTCTTCGTTTAAGTAGAACTAAAACTGAATACATGGAATGTAATTTTTGTAGTAATAGCTCTAGTGACAGAAGTGTGACTTTGGGTGATCAAATTATTAAAAGGTGTGAACGATTTAGACATCTTGGGTCCGTTGTCCAAAGCGATGGTGATATAGATGGGGATGTTAATAGTAGAATTCAAGTTGGTTGGTTGAAGTGGAGGAATGCTTCTGGTCTTTTGTGTGATAGAAAAGTACCGCTAAAACTGAAAGGAAAATTTTGTAAGACGGTGGTGAGACCTGCAATGCTCTATGGCGCTGAATGTTGGCCTTTAAAAGAGAAGCATAATAATAAGTTAAGTGTTGCCGAGATGAGAATGATTAGGTGGATGAGTGGCTTTACACTTAGAGACAAAATGCGGAATGAATATATTCGTGATAGGGTTGGTGTAGCTCCTGTGACAGACAAAATTAGAGAAAATCATCTTAGATGGTTTGGTCATATTAAATGTCGACCATTAGATGATCGGATTAGGAGAGTAGATGTTTTAGATTCGACTTGTGTTAAGAAAGGCAGAGGTAGACCTAGGAAGACTTGGGCTTATTGTATTAAAAATAATCTTAATTTATTAGAACTAAATGAAAATATAACACTAAATAGGACGCAATGGAGAAAAAAGATTCATGTAGCCGACCCCACGTAGTGGGATTAAGGCTTTGTTGTTGTTGTTGTTGTTGTTGGTTTTCTCGCTAAAACTGCAGAACATGATTTTACAAAGTATAAAAAACGTGATTTAGGATTTCTCAAATTTCTTCAATTTAATAAGGAATAAATTTTTTTAATATTAGGAATAAGAATAAATAAAACCGAACTTAATTTTTACATTTCTGATTTCATACCTAAGTAAAAAAGTTCCCTTTTTTCTTTGTGCCTTGCCTTATTGTTGTGCACGAAGCATAAAATTCTCCCTTGAGCCTCTAAGCCTGCAAAAAGGACCTTTGCTCGAGCTATTTCTCCCAACTTCCCTCTCCTTCCCATATTTTTCTTCCTCTTCCTCATCATTTTAGGTCATCCACACGAGGAAACAAAAGTCCTGCGAATTGCTCCTGTCCTTGGAACTCGTAGATGCTTGGAATTGTGAGTCCCTACTCCCGAAAGGATTCCAAAAAGCCACTCGAGCCCCTGTCATGCTCGTTCGACTGCGAGAATGGAAGGAAATGACACGCAAGTGAGCCGCTCGTCTCCTCCTCCTCATTCATTTCTTCTTCTTTCTTCTTCTTCCTCTTTTTCTTCGATTAAGGCACGACTTCTTCCGCTGTTCTTCTCCCTTTTTCTTTCTCTCTTGCGCTCCTACCATCTCTTATGCTCTCTGTTTATCGCGTGGAGTTATGGGACGAGAGATATAATTCCTCGTTAAATTTTCCCGCGAGTGCTGTGGGTTGGAATGAACAACACCTACTTCACAGGTGTCACCGCAAGTAAATTAAATTTATTTTTTTATAGTTAAGTTAATTAAAAACTTAATAGGTTATTATTACTATAGAATTAAGCAAGTCATGTGACAATGTGTGCTTCAAAAATTTCAAAAACGTATTTTAGGCAAGGAGTTATGGCTTGCGATCATGGTCATTGTGGTCAATGCAAATTGATGAGAGCTACGATGAGAGCTATGCAAGAGAGCGTAGATAAGGCCGACGCGTAATGCGACGCTCTTTCTGGATGATGCATATGTATTGTCATGTTTAATTGCTTTGGGTTGCAAATATTATAGGTGTTAATCGAGATCGGCCTTTGCCTTAAGAGTCCGTTTAAGACAGCTACAACTTTTTGTATAAGTGGGTGTCAAGCTGTGAAAAGGAAAAGGACGTTTTAAAAACGTATGATATGAATTATAAATATATCTTTTTTCTCTAAAATCAGACAAATTTTCTTACAACCACCATGCTTTACCCAATCTGGTTGTGAGAAAAAGCTTCCCACCGTAAATTTCCAAAAAACAGTAAGAAAACAGTTTTTCGAATAGAATTATATTGATGGTTTGAAATACAAAGAAGTCAAAAGCTATCAGAAATAGATCCTTAGTTATTGCCAGAGTTTGTTATGGTTTTAGCTATAGCCTGGCTTTAGTTTTTTAGGTATTGAGTAGACTAAACAAGGTTTTGGGTGGACAAAGTTGGCCTCATTTTTGGGTTCAACAAATCAGGAAGTGTAACATTTGGATCTAATATCTTTTATATCCTCTCTAAGATGACACATAACCTGTAACACTTGAATGATAGAACCAATAATCTATAAACATATTGAATTCTTCCTCTAGTGTCCACTACTTGAAAAGTGACACGGTAAAATCCATTACCTCTTACATTGCATTCTTTGTATGTTGTATAAACTCTTATTTATGCTTAAGTTTTGGAGTATCACAGACAGTATAGTTATCTTATTGACAATTATAGACAAAAATCATGTAATGGTACTTATTCTAATTAGTAAATAAATGTAATAGCTAATATTCCTTCGCTGTTGGTTATAAATAACCCGGTAAATGTTCCGTTTGCATTACTATAAAATAAAAAGGGTTACAGTGAGAAACTATTCCGAGCTGGCTAGAAGATGGAATCTATCATGCAACAAGTGATCTATAATATTTAATGTAATTCATTCACCTCTATTGCCACCTCTCCATCAACAAAAAACTCATCATCATGGCTATGAAGATCATTGGATTTGGAAATGCGTTGATGCTCATGCTTATTTTAGTTTTTTTAATTTTTTTCTTATTTTTTATGAAGCCTTATATTACGTTGTGTTACTACTCAAGTATCATGATGCGTTAAGTTAATAAAATGTGCACTTAATAGAATTATAACTTTATACCTGTACAATGGTATACACCATTGCTATCCTTTGATATCCATTGATGCACATATATGTATTTGCATATAATATGTTAAATCAACACGTTCATAATTCAGCTTTAGTTGCTTCGGAGCATGAAGTTCATGTTTTCATGTTTGCTTTCTTTAGAATGAATTTGATTGATCATGTAAAGGAACTAGTGGATCTATAATTTGAAATTCTACCATCTTACAAATTATAGGGCTACAAAAAAATATTGGCATGGAACTCTTATGTGTAAAAACAAATGCCAGAAATATGTGCATAAAGGTACGGAGGTTTGGAAATATTTTCATTGAATATTTTCTGGAATGAAGACTAAATTATAGAAAGCTTTCATTGAAAGTTGGTCATGCTTTGGATAAGATGGAAGGCAAACTGTATCTCGATGGAAGTCAACTTCACTGGAAGCCAATCGTGGTACCAAATGCTAGGTTTCGTCAACACATTACTGCATGCAAAAATAGAAAATGTTTTTCTAAAAATAAATCAGTTGAAAAATTGAATCCAAATGAAGCCTAATTTGAACATCTATACTTTTTTATAATGGTTCATATATCCCCAGCATTGTTCGTTTCAGAGAAAACCCTAGGCTTATAACGTTTAGTCCCAAACCTGGATTTGGTTGTAATTTCAGAGATCGCTCGGCTGATAAGCTTAATTTGCTCATTAATATTTGTTTGTATACACTCCTCTGGATGAGATTTAATAGCCATTTCTTGTTTTGCTCAATCATTCAATATTAATATTCCATGGTAGCTTGTGTCTTATCAAACTTACTGTTAATTTCCAAAATATTTTCCCATTCTGTGTATTATGTGTGTAGGATGATGACTTGATTGTTGCGGTTGATAGTGATGGACACTTCACCGAGAAAATTTATGATTTTAAAGGTCGGTATGTGAAAGATGCTGATAAAGACATTATAAGTGCCTTGAAGGTAAGAAATGTAGTATATAACTATCAAAGCTGCTGGTTTTTAACTTTTATGTTTTATCTTACCTTTTCATATTTCTTCATTTGTGCACTTTTTTTTTTCAAAAAGTGATCTTCTTTTTGGCGTGAAGATCTTAGGCATTTAATAATTATTTGATAATAAGTATCTTCTCCGGAATCTAATGATGAGAATTTAGGATTTCTCTTTTGATAATTTTTTTATAATTAGGGCAAATGCAGGTGATGTTAAATATACAATACAAACTAATGCTGTTTGGTCAGTCTGCTCAACGAAATTTCCAGTAGAGCCATATGATTTGAAATGATTTTTTCTGTCATTTGATGCAATGGTATGTTTCAATTTTTAACAAAACGGTCAAATGCTCATCCTTTCTATCAACAAACATGATGCAGGATGTCTTAGGGTTTTAAATTTACTCATGCATTTCTTGGTTAAGATACTCAAGTCAAACACATAAACTCAAATTTGTAGCCATAAAATTTTACTTTAAATAATAACCATTTTCGATGAAATAGAAAAAAAAAATGAAAAACTTATGCGAATTATTATTTAATAGTATAAATAAACTTGGCATGAAAATTTACAACCATGAAGAATCACATGTACGATCGAAACCTTGCACTTCAAACGAAAAATTCAACATTCACCATATTTAACAATCATTGAATTCAAAATTAAGGATTTAGATGAACCATTACTTTATCAACTTGATTCAATTTCATATTTTTCTTAGAACTTTACATTAAATACAATCTCAACACTCCACCTCAAGATGAGAAAAAGATATCCACTAAGCCCATCTTGTTACACAACCTAAATAATAATTTTTCTCAAGATGAGAAAAATTATTATTTAATAGTATAAATAAACTTGGCATGAAAATTTACAACCATGAAGAATCACATGTACGATCGAAACCTTGCACTTCAATCGAAAAATTCAACATTCACCATATTTAACAATCATTGAATTCAAAATTAAGGATTTAGATGAACCATTACTTTATCAACTTGATTCAATTTCATATTTTTCTTAGAACTTTACATTAAATACAATCTCAACACTCCCCCTCAAGATGAGAAAAAGATATCCACTAAGCCCATCTTGTTACACAACCTAAACAAATTAGCTAAGTCCTTTAATGAGACAGTCATCGACTTGCTCTTTATTGGCTACATGACTTTGCTCCAATAGATTGTTATTCAACTTTTCCTTGATGAAAAACCAATCAATCTCCACATGTTTGGTTCTATCATGTTGCATCGGGTTGTTGGCGATGTTGATCACCGACTTGTCACGCCACAACCTCATTTGAGCTCCTTGATCCAACTTGAGCTCTACCAACAAGGCTCTCAACCACATCATCTCTTCTGTTGTTGACCTCGCTACTAC
Source organism: Phalaenopsis aphrodite (assembly GCA_003013225.1). Lineage (NCBI taxonomy): Eukaryota > Viridiplantae > Streptophyta > Magnoliopsida > Asparagales > Orchidaceae > Phalaenopsis > Phalaenopsis aphrodite. The sequence goes on along the minus strand of NEWO01000507.1, from coordinate 164,183 downwards.
CAACTGTTTCTTGCTCTTCCAAGAGACCAAGTTGCCCCCTACAAACATGCAGTATCCAGATGTTGATTTCCTGTTATCCATACAATTCTTCCAATCAGAGTCACATTAACCCTTTATGCTTACATGTCCATACTTTCCGAAAATTAACTTTTCAGGCAGCTCAGAATTTTTTATACCGCATTTATGTGACCCTTCATCGGTTTGTGCAAGTAGCGACTTATTAGACTTACTTCAAATGATATATCGGGATGAGTGTGACTTTGATAGATGAGACGACCTACAAACCTTTGGTACCTCTCGATATCAACTGGCTCGCCTGTATTTGCGCTCAATTTTCCCTTATGATCAATCGGTGAAACAGCAGACTTGTATCCCAACATGCCTGTCTCTTTGATTAAATCTAGTACATACTTCCTCTGAGATAGAACAATCCTCTCTGCTCCACATGCCACCTCAATTCCGAGGAAGTATCTAAGCTGTATCAGATCCTTTACCTCAAACTCTTTGTCCATACTTGCCTTCAGCTTATCAATCTCTCCCTCATCATTCATAGTGATAATCATATCATTCACATACACGACAAGAGTTGTAATGTGACCACCATATCGTCAAAAGAATACTGTGTTGTCAATATTGATCTGCTGATAACCCATGCTTACCATTGCTTTCCTGAGCCTATCAAACCAAGCTCGAGGCCTATCAAACCAAGCTCGAGGAGACTGTTTCAAACCATACAATGACTTTATATCTACATACCTTACCCACTGTTTGGTTTGTGCTGAAGCCTGAGGGTATCTCCATGTACACCTCCTCTAGCAGATCCCCATGAAGAAACACATTCTTCACATCCAATTGATGTGAACTCTATCCACCATTTACAGGTAGAGAGACAAACATCCCGACCGTGCTCATCTTTGCCACTGGTGCAAATGTCTTATCGTAGTTGATGCTAAAGGTTTGACTATATTCTTTCGCCACCAACCGTGCTTTGTAGCGATCAATCTTTTTTTCTGAGGTCTGTTTCATTGTGAATACCCATTTGCACTCGACTATTTTTTTCCGTGTTGGTTGCAACATGAGTTCTCATGTCTTGTTCTTATTGAGAGCACCAAATTCCTCCAACCTTGCAGCCTTCCACTTTGGTTTCTCCTTAGCTTCCTGCCAACTCTTTGGTTTAGAGATAGTGTCTAAAGATGCAATGAAATGCTCAATGAAAATGTGATATATTCAGACAAATTGAGCAATGTCATGTACAAAACTAAAACAATCAGGAGAATAACGATAAGAAGGATGACTCTTTTGTGAGAAGTCTTCAAATTATGGGGAGTATGAGTAGGAGGAGAAGAGTAAGGAATCATATTACCTGCGTAATCAAATTTTGAGGTGGATGGTATAGGTATCTCAGGATTTGGGGTAGATCGAGACAATGAACTTGTTGGCACGAGTGACACGACATACACTGTTCCATCATTTTGTCTTTTCCTTCTTGAATACGCCCTCAACTCCCCTTGAGCTCGAGTCTCACCACCTTCGGGCTCATTTTTCTCATTTTCCAACTCTTTCTCCCTCGATCCTTCCCACACAACATGACAAGACATTGTTTCCACCTGTACCAATCTCTCACCATTATTACTCTCCCCTCTTGCCTCATATCTCTAACAAACATACTCCTGGGTGGCATAATAACCTTGAAAAATACACTACACAGTTTTGAGATCAAGCATTCCTACTGATTTTCTATTATCCTTCACAAAACATACACAACAAATTACCTTCCATGGGAGGATCACACCATTATCTCCTTCAATAATTCACAATAAGATTGTCACCACATCACTCTTGAGGACATTCTGTTGATCAATTGAGCAGTTCTCAAAACAGTTTTCCCCCACAAATGCTTTGAGACATTCATCGAGATCATCATGTTTCTTGCTATCTCTTGTGGGTGTCTATTCTTCTTCTCTGCTACTCTATTTTGTACCATTGTGTATGAATAAGTGGGTTGATGTTGTATCCCTTGGATTGATAGATTCTGCCCAAAAGTCTTGTTGGTATATTGTCCGGTTATCAGATCTCAATACCTTTAATACTGCACTGCATTGAGTCTGAATTTTCCTGTGAAAGTTTTTAAAGCAGGTAAGGACATCGTTTTTGTTTTTCATCAGATGTAACCAAATAAAGCGAGAAAACAATCAATGATGTAACAAAATATTTGTAGTCATTCATCAAAGTTGTAGAATAAGGTGCCCATGCATCTGAGTGTACTAAATCAAAGACACAAGAACTCCTATTACCAAAACTAACATAAGAGCTCCTAGTGTGCTTAACAAACTCGCATGCATCACACATATGTTTTTATTTATTTGCCTTTTCATACAAAGGCGGATAAAAAAAACTCAACATACTAAATAGTGTCCCATGCGCTTCTGATATAATAGCAATATATCCTCCACACTCCTCCCAGGTCTTCCTACTCCAACACTCTTTACCATGGATGTTAAGGCTGATTCTATCTCCTCTCTATCCAAGTAATAGAATCCGTTATGTCATGCGCGAGTCACAAGTTTCCGGTCAATCCCCTTCTCTTGAAAGATCACCTTAGGAAGATTAAATAAACAATATATTTTAGTTGAAATATAATGACACTAGTGGATAAAAATTCTACTGGGAAAGAAGGAGCATGCAAAATATTGGACATAGTCATAGAATTGGTGCTTCTCAATGTACCCTTACTAATCACATGCTGAATTGTACCATCAATGGTCTGAATGCTCTTCGGAACTGCTATGTGAGTAAATGAAAAAAACTCACTAGCAGCACCTGTTATATGTCTAGATCCACCATTATCTATTATCTATTTTGGTGTTTTTTTGGTAAATATAGAGGCACGAGAATGTGTCATAAGTACCTTTGGCTGAGTGGGCATAAGTAATAGTATTCCCCTTGGATGACGATAAGGTGGATGCATCCTATCACAACACCCATTGCTCTTTGTTTCTTCTTCAACACCTCTAAGAGCTTATGATCTTCATCGATAAAGATCGCCACCTCTCTCTCTCCCTTGTTCTCCGCACCATAAAATTCGCCCGGTGGCCCCCCCTCCCCCCTCTCCACCCCTTTGGCTCCCATGATTGCAACCACGACCTCTAGACTGTCCACGCCCACCCGTCTCTTTCCTAAGATGGCTTTGGACAAGCCCTGCTCAGGCGTCCCACTTCTCCATAGTTGTAGCACCCCCAGACACCTGTGGTCATGGGCTCGAAGCAACCAAAACAGATTGTGCTCCTGGAAGTCCACTCGGCTCAGAGTATAGCCTCGTGCTACTCTTCTCCTGCAACATCACGACAATGGTCTCATCCAGTTAAGGAGTCATTGTTTGGGCTTGGAGAGTCAATCTCTAATAAGAAATCAGGTTCATATGTGTTAAAAGCTGCATAGTCCTCATCTGTGCCAAGATCTCCCCCTCTTTGCACCCCGGATCACCACAACTTGACATAGGTGAGAAGTGATCAAGATTCTACCACAGCCGCTCTTGCTCTATAGAGTATTCCTGAATCAATCTATCATACTGTACCACTGTCTCTTTGTCACTTTGAATCTGGAACACTCATGTGATTCTCAATTCTAGCATAGGTTCTCTTCAGCTTTGGCCAGATGCCATTCAACTTTCAAATACCTTCCATCGATGACGCAATCGATGGAACCATCAAATTGAGTAGCCAAGTTTAAATCAATGCCTGTGTGGTCCTCCGCTCATCTCCCTCAACACTGTCAGTCTTTGGCTCGGCTCCTGTTAGGTATTCTTCTAGTCTTTTCTCTATTGAAGCAGCCTCAATCTGACTCGACCAACTTATATACGTGGCCGATCCATCAAGCTTTAGATCTACAGGAGGGAGATTTAGCTTCACCTGCATCAGAGCATGTGTTGAGGTAGTGACTTTCGTCGAGACGTTAGCTTCCTGTATGAGTTCGACCAAGACCTTCATAATCTTAGGATCTATCTTACCTAGAAGCTCCAATTCTTTAACCTCTACAATATATCCGTCTCCTGACATACTCACTTTAATTATTATCCAGCCTTCGCCATCCTCACACGCATGTAGAGCCAAAGTTCTCTCTTTCATTGCTCTGGTTTCACAGGCATTTTACCCTGCCCTGCGTCGAACTTCTCGAAACATCTTTGCGATCCAATAGTCGAATGCACTGTCAGTTTGGTTCTAGGGCACGCCAACACTTCTATTTCCCGTCGCGATGACCTTCCCAGTTAGCTCTAATCGCGACTTGCTATCTGTCTTTTCCAGTCGGCTTTAATCACGACTGTGCTAGTCCCTTTGTTGTCGTCCCTATTAGCTCTAATCACGATGGTTTCGTGATGAATTGGCCGTCTATCCCAATTAGCTCTAATCGCGATTGTTTCGTGATGAAGACACGATGAAGATGCCACGCTGTCGTCCCTTTTTGCAATGAAGAAACCGATTGCGAACTTGAGGATACATGCCGATCAACCCTAATTCGGCCTTTGATACCAAAAAGAATTAATTGCTCTTGAAAAAACTTTGACATTTCATTAATACTTGGGCTCATATGGAGCCTTACAACATTTACAAATAAATCCTTAAATCTCTTCTAATTTACAAATAGAACCCTACATTAGATACAAATTTCAACAGATTTTTTTTTTAAAATATGTGTATGGCTGAAAGTTTATAGACTGAGTTCGGAGTGTTTATGAGATATGAGGGAGATAGCTTTTGCCGAGTTGGCTAGATAGTTTGACTAAATTACTTTGATCATCAAGCCAATTGCTTATGTTGATCAGAGTACAAGTGTTTGACGAGATTGAGACAGCTTGATAACTCGTAAACTTATCCCATCTCGTTGAAATCAGTTTGCCTAAAAAAATAAACTTCCCCATGGTCGAGTTAACTTATAGTGGTGTCGCCAGCAAATTAAAGTTTGAGAAAGACATTTTATAAAGAATGATTATCAAATTAAAGTTTGAGAAAGATATTGTATCAAGAATGATCATCCATTTAAGGGGATCTGGATAATATTTAACACACTTGCCAAAAGAAGACGAGAGATAGATCAATGATCTATCGGGATTCGAGTGTAATAAATATTTGATTTGTAATGCATAAGTCATTCCTTTTATAAATAAGGGCGATCACTGTAATATAAGGGGAGAACCCCCATATAGTGTAGAAGTTCATTTTCATTTCTTTTTTATTCTCTTAGCTCAAAGCCCTCTATAGTCCAACACTTTCCTTGGTGTTGTGGATTTACAGCTAAGTTAATAAAGAGATCAACACAAAGGAATGTGTATTGTAAGATTTTAACCCAAGTTATTATTACTATTACCAAGTCGTTCAGTTATGCTTCAGATAGTTATTGATTTGCCAAATCTTGTTCAAAGTATAATCTATCTATAATAGAAACATAATTCGACTAAGGATGACTTGGAGTGCCTTCTCATATTCAAGTTTTATAATTTGCCATTAACGAACCATACAACAAATTTTAAAGATGAGATTCCTTAATGCGATCAAGTTGCAATTAAATTCTGCTAGTCTTCAAGGCTTAAAACTCATCTTATGGGTATTTTTTATTAATTGATCACATGATATTACAAAGGTATTTCGGAAAAAAAATTGAATAATTTTCTTTTGCATGGATGGCTCCACATTCGAATTTTATAAGATTGTCTTTCAATGCTTTACCGCAAGCCAAATTCAATGAGTTTGCCCATATTGTTTCACAATAATATGCTAATAAAAAAGAGAACATAAACATGAGAGACATCTTCATTTCATCATATGTTAATAAGCGGGTTACATAAAAGTTTGTCAACACAACTAAACCTATGTGTTGTCCAAACTACTCTTATTCTCACTTTATCTTTCTCTCTCTTCCCTCTGGAGCTTGGCTTCATTATTTCATTGAACATATCCTTACCTAGCTACTCCACAAGGAGAATTTATTTTCTGGTCAGGTTGCTCAAACAAAAGTCTATTTCTTCTACAAACTTGTCCTATAAGACCTTATGTATAGAGGTTTTCGAAAAGAACTCCATGAAATATTTGGAGTTACGCATGGTTGCCATCCTCTCATCTTTTCGCTGTAACTCTCAATCTAAAAAGATTTGACCTTTAATCCTAATCACTGCTCTTCCAAAGTGTTAGCTTGTTGCCATGTGCTTCCACTAAGTTGGTCATTATAGGGGCAGTCAAATTCTATCTTATTTTTTAGTAGCATTTGGCCAAGGCCTCGCATTGCTCTTTAATGAGGGCCTTATCGACCTCAGCTTTTTTCTTTACTTCATTGAGTTTCTTCTCTAAGTTAGCTGTGTTTTCTTTTTTATTGTTGAGGTTCTTGATTGCCCTCCTTCGAGGCCTTCACAAGAATATGAAAATTGTCACATTGCTACTTGTATCCGTATGAGAACAGATGACCAATTTTCTTAATCCATCCCTTGAATTTTCTCCAAAGTAGACTCAATGATGGCTGGTTTGAGTTGGTTTGCCAAGTTAATGAATCCCAAGGAATATGAATCTCCTCCTCCGTGCTCATATATGAATCCATGGAGAGATTGATGTAAGTTGACAAGTTACCCTTATCCAAGCTTAGGATCTCAACATTTTTCCTCTCGGTTGAAGCTTTGCAGACTAAAACATTCATAACCTGCTTAGGGCCTGTCTCATTGCCCTTGTTCCTTTAGTTTGATGGCATTTTCAAACTTTTTTGTCCCTCAAGTTGGTAGCTTCCTCTGTCGACGACCTCTATTTGGCGATTTATTTGTCCATCTACGATCCATCTACCTCTTTGTTCGACTCCTTGTCGTCCTCAATTGTTGATAAATTCTCTTACTCAATGACACCCTCTGCTGTAGAGGGCCCAACTTTCCCAATAGTCCCCTCGACCATTGGCAACCCATGTTCATTCTAATGAAAGCATAGGAAATGTGGTCTCGTAATTATCATAAGTTCATCACTCCACTCGTTGTGAATAATTACTTCAGAATGATATATGAAAATCAAATATTTGGGTATACTTGAGAGATTAAACTCACCACCTCCTAGTCCAATTCTTACCTAGAAGAATTACTTATTTTAATGAGACATCGCCTAAACAAAGAGTTTGATGAAATAGGTCATGACTTATTCCTAACACCCGTAGCGACTTGCTCACCCTCTTTTGCAAGCAACACATCGTCGTCGTTTTTGGGTTTGCCATACATATGAGCTTTCAAGGAGAATTCAAGTAAAAAAAATGCCACATGCATGGAGAAGTCGCATTTTATAATAAAATGAATTTTCAAACTTGAAAATTGATGAGAAAAGTGACTTATGAGCCAGGATTCTACCCACAAAGAGGTAATCTAGGAAGCTTTTTTTGTGAAGGGTACTATTCTTCAAAATATGGTACCTCGCCTTGACGCGGGAGTTGCGACATTCCTCGCTATCAGAATGTGATACCCATGATTGCTGGATTTCATAATCTCTTAGAATCACGAAGGCCCGAGATCGCAGGATTTTTTGTTGCACAGAACATCTTTCATTCCCAATTCTCGCTTGATTGTTTATTTATTTCTTGTTTTCTTCCTAATTGTCTTATTTCTAATTATGGTTATTTCTATGAGAAGACTATATATGTGGATATTTTGTTGTTTTGAGTAAAGAGATTTATTTTTAGTAATTTGAGAGATTTTATTATCTGATTTATGATTTAAGGAGTGTTGTATCATTTTCTTTTGAAAGTGGCGTGTCTGTATTTTGCTCAGGAATATGTGGTGGAATCTCTTCGCCGCTCGTGTCTCGCGGATTTGTCATCCAACTTGTATTTTTCAACCTGGACGCCCATTGAACGACGCTTATCCCCCTCCAAATACCGTTGAGCACTCATATCATCCTTCTCTTACAATTTCACAATACCTCCTACAAAACTTGTTTCCTAACTACCTTTTAGAAGCTCTAGAATAGTATCATCTAGTACTAATGACTGACAAACCCTAAGTTTTTTGGGATTTGTCCTTTCTGCACCTAAACTAAGATTCCATACAACTTAACCTAACACTCATTAGCAAAATTATTTTCTAAGTCTTTCTTATTGCAATTCCTAACACAAATCCAAAATTTTCAAAATTGAACATTTCTACTTTTACCAAAATTCACTCCGATATCTACCCTCAAAAGTTAAGCCACTGACTAACTTTGATTTGCAATTCTATATTGTTGAAAACTTTGTCGGGCAAAAAAGTCACCATGCTGCCAAAGAGAAACGCTTAGTGAGATGTTCAAGAACCAACCATGGAGGATATGCATCAAAAAATCCTCTAACAACAACAGAGGCTTGCCACATTTGAGAGGAGGCAATCTATTGAGGTCACTCATAGCTACAATGATGGCTTGCTAGGTCAAGAAGAAGTGAATCCCTTCTACCAAGAAGCATTAAATGACGTACAATCCATACACATCAATCTGACATTGAATGTTAGAGTAGTCACAATCTTGGAGTGAAAATTAATTTATCGAACTATGACGGTTGCATGGATTCGGATGAGTTCATCGAAGGACTCTAGGTAGTGAAAGATTTTTTTGAGTTCAAGGACGTTCCACTTAACGAAATGGTGAAAGTAGCCATTATTAAACAATGAAGAATGCTTCTTTGTGGTGGGAGAATCTAAAGCATCTTTGACAACAGAGAGGAAAAAATAAAATCATTACTAGGCCCAAGTTGAAACCGGAAATGCAACACAAATACTTACCAACACATTACAGACAAGAAATTTTTTAGACTTCACCACTTACAACATAAAGACCTCTCAATAAAGAAACACACAACTAATTTCATGCAACTTCTGTTGAAGTGTCGGTTAATGGAGCCCAAAGAAAACAACAGCATAACTCCATATTGAAATGGATTGAAATTTTCTATTGGCAGTGTGGTATAGTTGCAGTCTTATTGCAGATTACAAGATGTCCAAATCGTAACCTTGAAGGTGGAAGACAACACAGTATGAGGTCCACACCTTCTTTCAAACATGGTTCAACCATCAGATTAGACAGCTAGAGTACACCATTGGAGCATTAAAGTTGTCCCCACTAGTGTGGACAAAAGGTGGAGCCTGCCAACACTCCCAAGTTCAACTATGTTAGTAACTGCTTTAAATGTCATGGTTTTGGCCACGTGGCATCTATTTGCTTAAACAATAGGATGATCTCTTTTACTGGGCAAAGAGTAGTTGATGATATGGACAATGACACAGGAGAGACTGAAGATGTCAGAGAGGAGTTTTAAACTCTAGCCAATGTGGAAGAGACAATAATGATTCAAGCAGAGTTCATGAGAGAGATTCCAACTAAATTAATATTGGTTGTTCTAGAAGACAGTGAATCTGAGTATTAGATATAAAAAATGAGGTAGCCCTTATTGAGAGAGTCGCCAGATTTTCAGACCGATAGTTTATCTTTTCGGTAATTGCCACTGAGTGGTCTAGCATACCATAGATTTTATTCCAGAGTTAATTTCTCCATACATATTTATTGGATGTGCCTCGCCAAGTAAGGAAGTGGGAGAAGCAGGTTATATTTTTAATTGCTTGCTTGAGACTTGGTTCATGAGATTATCTGTCTATGTGCAGTTTTAGCTGTGGTTATGCCAAAACAATATAGATATTTATTCTATCAAGATATACTTTAGAAGGACGTAAGTTTTTTGGAGTTACTTGAAATGGACAGGAGTATAGATTTTGTAGTAAGACCATGAAGCATAACAATTTAATGATTTTGTTATGGTGGTGGTAAATCAATTCCAAATCCTACAGAGCAAAAGAAGAAGTGATGCAGGAGCTGTGATCGCTTTGCGGTATTGGAAAATAATATTGTGATTGCGAGATTCCACAATCTTTCAAAATTATGAAGGTCTGTGATCACTGGACATGATTTCACACAAAAACATCTCCCGTTCCCAGTTTCTACTTGATTCTCTTTATTTTTTTTCTCTTTCTTTATTTCTAATTATGGTTATTTTCTGTGAGGAGATTATTTAGATGGATATTCTGTTGTTTTGATTATATAGCTTGGTTTTAAGTATTTTGAGAGATTGTATTCTATGATTCATGATCAAGAAGTGATGTATTATTTCTTTTTGCATGTGGTGTGTCTGTATTTGTCTTAGAAATCAGTGGCAGAACCTCCTTGCCCATCGCATCTCGCCGTTTCAATGTCTGTCTTGCTTTTCAAATGGGAAAGCTACCGAACGACGTCCGCTCCCCTCCAAACACTTTTTTTCGCACGTATTATCCTTCTCTTACCATTTCACAATCATTTGTCCTCAAAAACATATTCTTAAATAACTTCGAGGAGCCCTAGAACAATATCATCCCTTCTTTTTCAAGGTCATCACGAGTATGACTCCAAAATATTAGAAAAGTTCATTTTTCCCATTTCTTTCCTGTTCTTTTAGCTTAAATCCCTCTTTATATCGACTCTTTTGTTGGTGGTGTGGATTCATAATCAAATTAGGATCCAACAATGATATATGCATCTTATTTATAATAACAAATTCCTTCTCAAACTAAAAAAAAAGAAAATTTCCATAAAGTTGCCAATACCAATTTACCCAAAAACTCACGCAATTAGATTGGGATACAAAAATCTTTCTTACCCAACATGCATCCATATCCGCGTAACTCGCAAGACTCATGCTCAATTCATCATAGAACTCACTTGCATGGATGCGGGCAAAGGCTTTTGAATAAGCAACCAAAAAGTTTTTGCGCCCATAATATCTCATGGCATCAGGATTCCTGTGGGGCTCATGAAATCTGGATCCATGAATAGAAGCAAGATGAGAACAAGGAAGAGCCAACTTCATTCTGAGAGGGGACATACATTCATTTAAATTTAGGGCCATTTACATATCTTATCGCTAAAGTGTGGGTCCAATTGAACGACCACGTGTCATAATGCTATTGGAGTCCAAACTTTAATCTGTCTGGATTCCGAACTTACTATTTTTTCCAAAATAAGTGCATCCTCGAAACATTTTTCTTCATAATTAAATCAAAGTTTAAATGGCAAATTTTTTTCTCAAAACCTAAATGTGAACTTGCATTTCTATTTGATGCAATAACTTAATTATAACTCTTTATCATTAAACTTTATATATATTATCACCTTATTTAATTATGATAAAAGTCCTTTTTATAATCTTTTAATTTGTAATCATAATCTAATATTAGTGTTGAATCACTTTATTTTAAATTTTAAATTTTATTTTTACATAAAATGATATCGGAGTTAACTCAAACCACGATAAACTGAAAATAGTTACTGCTGAAATTTAAAGGTTCCAACGATGACTCTTCGACGTAAAACAACACAAACACAAAATGACCGCCTTGGTAGTGAAAGATGTAGCGCACACTGGCTGGTACTAGGCCTGGGTGTTGGGCAGATCGGGCTGGGCATGAGTCGGGCTTTTTTGGTCTTTGATCAGCCAAAACGGGCTCGTGTTGGGCTAGAGCCCATTTTTTATTTTAAAAATCATAGCCAAGCCCATCCACTCTATAGGTCGTGTCGGGTCAGGCAAGCTCACGGGCCTTAATAGAGAAATCAATTTTTTTTTCCTCTTTTTTATTATTTTAAGCATAATGAAGCTGAGGAGGCTTTAAAGAAAATTAAGGGTGAAAATTTTGTAGGCCCTGATGTATAGTGTCGAAGTTTTTAGGAGATTTGAGAGTTTCTTGGATTACTAAACTCTTTAATATTTTTTTTTAAAAATAAATTGATGCCGGAAGAGTGAAGGAAGTGTTTTGGTCCTCTTTTTTAAGAGTAATGGGGATGCACAAGAGTGTGCAAATTATAGAGGAATTAAGTTGATGTGTCATATTTTAAAAATATGGGAGAGGGTAATTGAACATAGGTTAGGATGTGTTACAAAGATTTCTCACAATCAATTTGGACTTATGTCGGGCAGGTTTACCATGGAAATTATACATTTTCTTTGAGGTTTGGTGGAGAAGTACAGAGAGAATTAAGATGATATACATAAGATTTTTATTGATCTAGAAAAAAAGTTTCCAAGAGATATTCTTTGGAGAGTTCTAGAGAAGAAAAATATTGATATGACTTATATTCAAGTCCTTAAAGATATATATACTTGAGCTGTTACTTATGTTCAAATAAGAGGATTGACCAAATATTTTCCTATTTCAGTTGGATTACATTACGGATTGACTTTTAAGCCCATATCTTTTTGCTGTAGTTTTGGATGCTCTTACTGGACATTTACAGGAGGATGTACCTTGGTGTATGCTTTTCACTAATGATATCCTTTTTGGTCGATAAAACTAGAGAAAGAGCTTAGGAAATACTTGAATGATGGAGATTTACAGTGGGCTCTTAAGGCCTTCATTTGAGCAAAACTAAAACCAAATACATGGAATGTAATTTTAGCATTAGTAGCTCTAGTGATAGAATTGTAAATATGGACGATCAAATCATTAAAAGATATGAACGCTTTATATATCTCAGGTCTATTGTTCAAAGTGATAGTGATGTAGATGGGGATGCTATTAGTAGAATTTAAGTCATTTGTTTGAAGTGGAGGAATGCTTTAGGACTATTGTGTGATCAATAAGTTTTACTTAGATTTGAAGGAAAAATTTATAAGATGGTGGTGAGACCTGCAATGCTTTATGGTGTAGAATGTTGGCCTTCAAAAGAGAAGCATAAAACAAGTTAAGTGTTGCCGAGATGAGAATGCTTAGGTGGACGAGTGACTTTACATTTAGTGACAAAATGTGAAATGAATATATCTGTGATATGGTTGGTGTAGCTCCAGTAGCAGACAAAATTAGAGAGAGTCGTCTTAGATGGTTTGGTCACATCAAACGTCGAATATCTGATGATCCAATTAGGAAAATTGATGTTTTAGATTCAATCTATGTTAAGAAAGACAAAAGCAGGCGCCTAGAAAGAATTACACATATTGTATAAAAATTGATCTTAATTTATTAGAATTAAATGAAAATATAACACTCAGTAGGATGCAATAGAAAAAGAAAGATTCATGTAACAACCCCACTTAGTGGGATAAAAGCTTGTTGTAGTCGTATGATTTTAAGTATTAAATGGAGCTTTAATGTTGATGGATATTTGCAATTTGGTAGAAGTTGTGATCCATCTCTGTTTATTGTGTGTGTGTTTTATTTGACCTGGATTCAAATCATCAAATATAATAATTCCACATGATAATGGTGAGTCGATGACTTGAGCGTAGATGGTATGCATTAATGCATCACTGGTGTTTCACTCTTCCAATATAACTGATTCGTTTATGTGTTTTTTTTGTGGCTTTCTCATTGGCTTACCAGAAAACTATTACAGTTTTGTTTGATTACCATTTTTTTTGCTTATTCTTAAGAATTGTCTATGGTCCGATTCATATGTTTTTCATATCTAACATCTAAATGTTTCTCTCTCTTTCTTGTGTGCTTTTGCATAAATGGTAAACTAAACTATTCAGAAATAAGTATTTTATGTACATTTGTTTAGAAAAGCAATGCTTGATCTCAATCTTATTACACAACATCCCAGGGTGAGCCGAGGGGGGTGATATTAGATAATCAACAAAAATAAATTAGAATTTTTTTCGCACCACGTTTTATATGGACGAGCCTAGTTTTGCTATTTTGGGCTTTGACTAAGTCAAAGTAGACTTGAGCTGGTCCCGCCAAATTAGTTTTCCACGGCCTAACTAATTCATTTTATGTGGGCTTATGTCGAGCTCCTCGGGCCACCCACCCAACACTCAGGTCTAGCTGTTATGCAGGCGTGGGGGCTGCTTGGGAGGATGCGTCGGTGGCTGGAGGGATGGGGATGAGGTGTTGCAGTAGTTGGAAGGGTTAGAAGTGAGTTGCGGCAGGTCCGGATGGTTGGGAGGTAAGCTCGACAGACCAGGTATGCTGAAGGTGGCTACCAGCAGCGGGATAGGGGTTGGAGGTGACGGGTTGCAGCAGGATTGGGGATGGAGGTAATTGATTGCAGCAGAACTGGGGTTCAGGCGACAAACGATAATAGGGAAGGCGCTGGAGGGGTCGGCGGTAGCAGGACATTTGTTGGAGGCGGAGAACAACAACAGGGAAGGCGCTGGAGGGGCTGGCGGTAGCTTGACAATTGCTGAAGGCGGCGAACAACAACAGGGAGGGTGCAAGGGGTGGCCGACGACAATTGTACTAGTGCTGGATAGCAGGCGAAAACAAAAAGGGAAAGAACAATGGAAGATAGTCAACACCTCGGACGAGTTATAGCCGCAACACCTCACAGTCAGACACAAACCTCGAAAGGGAGAAAGGCCGGAGGCAAAAATATGAAAATCAGAGATAATTCAAGACTAACTTCTAAGCAGGCAAAGTAGCCTATATATAATTGGTTAAGAAACAAGAAATAGGAAAAGGAAAGGGATGGGATAGGAAGGAACTAGAAAAGACAATGGATGAAATAGGAAGGGAGTAGAAAGCGAAAGGATGGGGGGCGGTAGAATTGGAAAGGGAGGATCCTCTCCCTTGGACGACAAATCTTCTGGACCGATTGGCTGACCCAAGAAATTTCCTACCTGGAAAGATCGGTCTAGCTCTTCCACCGTGGCCTCAGCTGTGTCAGGTAAGCTTTGTGCAAAAAAAAAATCTTACTATACATGCTACTCTTGATTTATTTTATATTTTTAAAATCATTTTTACAATGTTAAAATTATTACTTCCTAAAAAAATCAAGATTGAAATGGGAGCTTTACATCCTAGTATTATACAAGTATTTGACACACAAATAAGTAAAATAAAAGAATATAGGATGCTAAAATTTTTAAGTGGAAAAACCATGAAGGAAAAAATCACGTGATCTAGCCTAGATGATATGATTTGCTATATGAGATTAATTACAAAGTTTTGATGTTTCCATAATCGGAGAAAATGAGATTTTAAAGTGATACGCCTAGAACTTGATCGCCCATATTTATACTGGAATTAAAAGTGGTGGAAGAGAAATGAAGGTTGGTTGATGGTAATCTTGTTATAGTGATCGAGTGATGTTGGATAATGCTGATCAGACAACAATAACTAATTGGTGGCGGTTGTTGGCGGTTGTTGGTGTTAGATGTTGGGTAAAGCTCTAAAATTCTTGGAATTCTAGAAATTTACAAGCCTCGAAACTCTCTCTCAACTGTCAATCTCTTCACATGGAGCTTAAGGGGATCCCATGTATAAATTTTAGGAGAGACATTTAATAAATTTAGCTAAAATAATAAAACACACCATCACACATTATTTATTGATTGTACATTTTATCATAGATTATTTTTTTAGTTTTAAATCCCTTAATATTATGGAAAAATAATAATCCTAAGTGTCTTAATAATATTGAAAATGATAATCTTAAGCTCGTTAATTTCTCTCATCGAGACACTCGATTTTATTATAAATATGCAAATTTGAAGATTATTTGCTTTTTAATTAATAATTTACAACTTATAATTATGCTAACTGCTTGATTTGGACTCATTTAAATTTGAATTGAACTAATTTTAGTAGTTAATTTAAATTAATTACTATCAGTGGTTTTTACTATAAATATTAGAACTATTATTGAAAATAGTAGCACAAAAAGACCAAGTCCTTGTCTATTGAGAACTTTCATGATCAAGCTTAAAGGCTGGTTCTGTAAAGCAAACAACGTCAAAATTAGCCACGTCTTTAGAACAATTTTTCATCTAATTTAAATTAAACTAATTCCTCTTCCCCACTGTAAACAAAATACGTACATAGCACTCTATGCTTATGTTTTTTATCATTCAACATATAAATTTTAATTTCTACAATATATAAATATATATATATATATATATATATATAAATATATATATATATATATATATATATATATATGCTACCTTTAAAAGGTGTATTAACTTTTTTTTTAATAAAAGTGGTATTTTTTGATATAAAATAATTAGTTGGTATAGATACAAAAAAATAAAATTTAGGTATTCAACCTAAACATATACATAAAAATCATGGGACTAAATTCTTATGTATTTTATCTACAACCTAAACTTTACTTTATACATTTGTACCTCCCAATCTTTTATATCACCTCGAAAACAACACTTTAAATTTTGAAAAATTGAAACTGACCTTTTTATGCATAGGTCAAATGGTACGCATGTAAAAGTTAAAGTTTAGGTGTTAAGTATGTAAATAAATTTGAATTGAGTGGTTTGTATGTGAATCTTCCTTAAATTTAATGTTATGGTTGAATTAATTGGCAATTGCTAGTTTATCATGTGACCTAATGATGGGTGAAGAAATGCCTTTTGAAGATTATTTTATTTATTTAAATTTTCACTTGTTTCTTTTGCTGCCAATAGCTGTATCGTATGAATGGCTTTTTAAATATAACTATCTTTATTGTAACTGACAGTTCAATTTTGCTTTGAATTGAGCATGACAGGCAAAAGACAGGCTTGTAAATGTCGGAAGTATCACACATTCTTACCCTTTTTGTTGGAGGTCTGACACTCCTCTTATTTACAGGGCTGTCCCAAGCTGGTAAGGGCACTATTGTTTCGTCTCCCACCTTTAGGTTTTTGAACTTCTAAATTGTGACTTTTTGAACAATGGCAATATTGGATTTTAAATTCAATCTATGCATTCTCTTCAGTTGCGAATGACGTTTGAAGTGACGCTATATGAAAATATATTTGTCATTTGAGCACTATATTCTGTTTTCGGCTTATTTTCATATTTCTATCTATCTGTTATTCTCGTGACGGTCAACTGCGAGGAAGGGAACTGACAGCTACTAAAAAAAAAAGGATTTATTTCCATATACTGATGTGACGTCCTGATTTCTTATTTTTGCGAATTCTTTTATTGACCAAAATTCTTATGCATTTTTAGTTATTGGCTTGTTAGTATTTCTGATTTTATTTAAACTCAAATGTAGTTTCATGGATTATGATAAAGGTTGAGTTGCTGCTGCTGAATAGTTGACATCGCACATTAGAACTTGATTTTACTGTTATTTTGTGCTTGATATTTTACTTTCATATGAAAATCTTCTGTAGGTTCGTCGCCGTGGAAAAGATTAAAGATCAATTACTGGAATGTAACAAACAAACCTACTGGGTTCCCGAATATGTCAAGGTTTGCACTTTTTAGCCTATCAAATGATGTAATTCTTTCTTTGTTATGTGTGTATTTCTGATGTAATTATTGACATTAATACACTGTGCGAAAAACTGTTTACCATTAATATGGATGCAAGATGGTTTTAGTTATGCTTCAATATCTTACACAATTTTAGTTATTAGTAATGAAACTAATGTTTTTAGAACTTACCTTGGAGTGAATCATTATGCTGTTATGTGATGTATTTCTGATGTAAATATTGACATTGATCCATGCATGTAAGACGCATAATACAATGTGTGAAAAAACTGTCCACTAATATGGATGCAAGTTGGTTTTAGTTATGCTTAAATATCTTACATAATTTTAGTTATTACTAATGAAACTAATGTTTTTTAAACTTACCTTGGAGTGAATCATTATGCTGTTATGTGATGTATTTCTGTTGTAATTATTGACATTGATCCATGCATGTAAGACACATAATACAATGTGCGAAAAAAACTGTTTACCATTAATATGGATGGAAGATGGTTTTAGTTACCTTGGAGTGAATCGTTATGCTGTTCTGAAGATTAATAGAATTTTCAGTAAAAAAAAAATTGAGAGAATTTCGAGAAGTTGGCTTCTGTTCTGAAGATTAATAGACTTTTCAGGAAAAAAAAAAATTGAGAGAAATTTGAGAAGTAGGCTTCTGGAAATTACAGCTTTCCATAATTTTAAACTTAATTAATATATTATTATTGGTAAGTTAATGAATTTACTATCTAGTTTCTACAATGTTTTAGGTCTCTGAATGAGCTGGATTCAGATATTAAAGCCCTAGACGCTAGGTGATACATTTTTATCTTTTGATATTCAAGATGATTTTAGCACTTACAACCTCTTGAATTTCTGCTAAGCGATTGATACTCAAAATCATGTAGTTATTTTTGGAAGTCAGCACAGCAATTATTCAGGAAACAAAGGCGTTGAAGTGCTCTCTACAAGTAAAGGTTCCATTTTGGCATTGGGTTGATTTTTCTGAATTACAGGATACTTCTTAGAATTTGCAGTGCTGTAATGGATCTCCTAGCTAGCCTTTGAAGATCTCAACAGCTTTCTAGATAATTTTTCTTCAATTTTTATGCCCTTGACAGTAGGAAATTTATACAATTCCTGATGTATTTACATTGGAATTTCTAGTTCTGGAAGTACTGACTCTGGGAATTTAGGTTCCCATTTATATTGGGATAATTCTCTCAATCTACTGCTTTCCATATAGAAATATTATCTTGGTTTCATATTTTTATTTGCATTTTGCTATTTTTTTCTAATTTATTTCTTTCTATGCTCGTGTTTTGTTTGTACAACAACAACAACAACAACAGAGCCTTAATCCCACTACGTGGGGTCGGCTACATGAATCCTTTTTCTCCATTGCGTCCTGTTTAGTGTCATTTTTTCATTTTATTTTGTTTGTATTTACTATAAATCTTGCACTTATTGGCACCATGGAATGTAGAATTTTCTTAAATTTCTCATCTTGTTAATAGAGCTGTCTTTCTCTATCTTCATTCTCTTAGATTTTTAAATTCTTCCATGACCTCCTCTAAATTATTATTATTTTCTCTATTATTATTAGTATTAGTATTTTTGTAAACATGATAGTCAAATGGAAAGGGCCTTGGAACGAATCTTCTTTGGTTTCATTTTTTTGTTCTGAATCAAGATCCCATATTAACATTGTTATCTATGAAATCTTCTCTAATATGTTGATTAACCAACTAATTCAAAAACCCACATAAATCAAAATAGACATCAATTTTGTTTTTAAAAAAGCTTTGATCTTGAATGAATTTAGTGTCTGAAATAGAAATCTTGGTTTTTATGATAGAAAATGCCTCTTTATTTTAGTCTTTATCTATGCTTAAAGATTTATGCAAGCTAATTGTCGATGGTACAGTATTGCAATTATTTGGTATTAGAACTATCTGGTATTAGAACTATCAACCTCACCAGCTTATTAGGTATATAACTCGTTCTCTCGATTTCCAAACTTTCCTGCAACTTATTATTAATCAATAAAATTATGATTGATATGAATTGTACAAGTATATTTTTTCCTTCTCCTGAATTTCAGTATTTGATATCTGGAAGCAAAATTGGCAGTGTAAAAGAAAATATTGGTTCTATGTCCTAAATAGTGAAGTCTATGTTGAGCAACATGCTTAATGAAAGACGAGAAACATGCTTAATATTTGTCTTCCCTGTAATCAAGATTCTATATTTTAAAAAGTCTTATATTAATAGTGAAGTCTATGTTGAGCATATGGGGAGCATGAATCCTGATCTTAATATTCAAAATACATTGCAAAGGAGCTTTAAAAGCTTAATATGTCATTTTGCTTAACATGCATTGCTTATCAGTAATGTGTTTGAAAATGGATTCTCTTATCTGTTTGCAGCTATTTCATCGGTTGTAATAATCATCATTAGTTATGCTAAATTTTGATGATTGGTCTCATGGAATGTAAATAAGTTGCTATTTTATCAATTGCTATCGTATGTTTCCATTCATTTATATTTTTCATTCATTTTCATCACTTGCACTTAGTATTTCTCTATGTTTGAAGAATGTTGATAGCTGACATGATTACAGGAGAAAAGATTTCACAACTGGCTTGAGAATGCACGTGATTGGGCAGTCAGCCGAAGTCGTTTTTGGGGCACCCCTCTTCCAATTTGGGTTAGCAAGGATGGCGTTGAAAAAGTTGTCATAGATTCCATTGCTAAACTTGAAAAGTTGTCTGGTATCAAGGTCAGTTTCTTGCAGCTTCTCTCCTTATGATTTCAATTCATTTTCATTGAAAATGTTTTTTCAATCTTTGGTTTCCCTTTTTGCTTTTTTGTGTCATCTTCTCTTATGCGTTTGGCAACTTTCCTCCCCTTTTATGCTTGAAAAGATCACCACATTTTCCTTGCTATAGTTGTCTTTTCTTAATATTTGTAAAGAAAGATATAATCCACAGATTGAGTTTCATGTAATTCATTAGTGATCAGTTATTTGAACAAATCATGTTTAACATATTGATGTTATATTTTTGTGTTTGCACCAGGTCACTGATTTGCATCGCCATCATATAGACCATATTACTATTCCTTCTGGGCGAGGTCCTGAGTTTGGTGTGCTACAGCGCGTCGATGATGTGAGTTTTATGTTCAGAAGAAATTACCATGCATATCCATTTCTTGTTTGTCTCATGATACTTATATTTTTTTTTATATCACACTTTTATTCCAAATACATGAGAATGATTTGAATTAATATGTTAATATATCATTGCACTCCTGTTTGATGATGAAAGGTAGGTATTAATTACTTACCTTTTTAAACAGTCAATTTTATTTTTTATTTTTTATTGTTTTGACGCGATAAATTGCTTTGCTTGTGTCATTTTTTTTATCACTTTGTGAGCACCTTCAAGTCAGTACGTAGTTGTGTGTGCTTGTTTTTGGTGGAAGGCAGGTGGCTCGCATTATACTATTTAACATCTGATTATCTTCTGAAAGGAGCTTTTGTGTCACAAGCGATGCAACATTTATGCATACTCTGCAGCGAAGCGCTGTGATCATGATTTTAATGATTTTATATCATTTTCTAGTGCTTTTAGCTAAAAAATGGATGCTCAGTTTCTTGTCTGCTTTTTTATCTTGGAAAGTAATGATGATGTTGATAACTAACTGTAATATTTCACTCCTTGACCAAGACAATTGCTGAAATAATAATTTTTCCAGTTGTAAGATCTTATAGAGTAATGCTTGAACAATATACACTTACTATGGTGTATATGTCCATGTTTTTTGTCTTTTTTTTCTTGTCTGCTTTTTATATTGGGAAGTAGTGAAGATGCTGTTAATTAATCATAATATTTTACTCCCTGATCAAGACAACTGCTGAAATAAGAATTTTACCCTTTGAATGAGTTTATAGTGTAATGCTTGAACGATATCTAAACTTTCTTTGTTGTATATAATTTCATTTATTTTTATTTTCTGATTACACAAAGCCTTCTTAATAGATTTGTCCATGTTTCTTGTTTTATTTTATTTTGTTTTGTTTATTTTTTCATTTGAATTGGAACTGTCATGGATGCAGGTGTTTGACTGCTGGTTTGAGAGTGGGTCTATGCCTTATGCCTATATTCACTATCCATTTGAGAATGTTGAACTTTTTGAAAAGAACTTCCCTGGCCATTTTGTTGCAGAGGGCATTGATCAAACTCGTGGATGGTTGGTTCTTTATTAGGATCTTTTGCTATATTTATCGCATCACCTCTGTTTTATTTGTCTTAAATGTTTTGAGTATTTCCCAATTCGTCACCTCTGTAGACAAAAATTTCGATATTAGGATTTATCATTAGCTTCTTTTAATGTTTAAACTGTTACTATTGCTACAGGACTAGGAATTTATGTTTAGATACATTCTTGTTCTTTTGCAGCTCTTTTGTTTATTATTTTTTACGAAATATAGGTGCTTTTATTATTATTAGGCGATTCTGAGTCTGTTTTGGGCAGCTACAACTTATCAATAAGTTACTGCGCAACAGCTTCCTGTGGTAGCTGCTGCGCGGAAACTGACTGCCTGTTTGTTTTTTGCTGTTTAAAAACTGCTGCACGACATCTGTTTCTGAACAAATGACCATTCTGCCTCTGCATAGTAATGTTGTTTGTAACATAACTGTCATAGCAGTATATTTGATACTTGAGAAACAAAAATTCACTTCAAAACAATACAAAAAAATAAGATATACACCTCACTTAACGGTGAGTATCGTGATTACTAAAATAAAAGAAAAACTATTAAAATAATATTTAATAATATGATAATATTATTTTTAAAATACAACCAACATATGTCACGAGCTACGCCGTCCTCGAGGGATACTACTCTCACCAGTGGAATTTGCCAGACTGTCTGTCCACCGGAAGAAGTTACACTTGTTCGTATCTTTTTGCGGGCACCTGTAGAACTCTCCCGTAGTTATGTGGCTGACGTAGCGTCAGCTTGGAAGTCGGAAGTCCACGGTGGCACAACAATCCTTGGGAGGTCCTAGAAATCCTAGAGCTCATCTTTGCTGAATGATTTAAAAGACAATTTATTGGTCATATAACATAAGTTGAAATTAATAAAAGAAGTAATTAATTACGATTTTGTGCGGTTGTGAGGTCTCAGAGAACTCAGTATATCAACTAATGAATTTGTCACTACAAGAAAACAACAGACCTTGTGAAAAATGAGTTCTTGATTGCTTTTAGGCTGCGTAATCTTAAGCTCGTGTATGCCATATATGCATATCACCAAGAAAGATCATCCAAAAGAACCTCAAAAAACGTATAGTAAAAAAAAAGAGGAACTTGATTGCTTTCATTAGGATTTCACATGTGACACCAACCAATACCAACAAACATACAATCCAGAAGAACTTATAAGGTCAAATATCTCATCACAAAACTTTCAAACACATCCGTGTTGCAACATTGAAAATTCAATTTTTATGTGCAGTGTCATCCCAACCGACCATGACAAAAGTGATGCACATGTTGAAGTCGCATATGTCCATGACATTCTGTGTCGGGGACCCGCAATGACCGATGAATGAGATTTTCTCATTATTTGAAACATGTGTATCAACATGCGTTCCATCGATTGTTTACTACAAATCTGAAAAGATAACAATGGGTTACGTAATAATGTTATTTTTTTCAAAATTCAGTATAATAAATTTAAGACATTTCCTTAAAGAATGACATATACTGTGAATCGTGTGAAATCTCTATGGGGGCCGTTCGAACTTAGGATTTGTTAACTTTATGACTTGAGAATAAAAACTCACAAATGCCTTCAGCCTCACGAAGAAGTATCTGCAAATTATTTCGAAGTGTTGTCCATTTCTCCTCGCATTGATTCATTTTGCGATAATATGTAGAGGTTTATCGCCAACACCTCTCGTGAAGTCGTTCTGAAAAGGCTATGAAGTCCATGATTTCTCTGTAGTTCATCAAATAAATCGTTGAATTCCGTCTGTGTCATGTTGTGCATATTGCTAAATCTCATTGGGTGGCCTGCAAGTAACTCCCCAACCCATTTGTCCTCAACATATGAGGATGTCATGCAGGAGAGCGATCTATGTACGAGTTATAATATTCGTACATCAAACATACGATAGCTACAACTCTCCTTATGCGTCATTCTCTGGTTGCATCCATATAGATCAGTATCATATTGGTTAACACAGAAGCATCAATGAATTAGCTACAATAATATAAGGTTACGAACAATACAATAAACATATAAGCATCACTGAATAAGCCATGTCCTAAGCAGTTGAAATATTCATAGCAAAATGAAAAATAATAAACAAATATAAATATCCCAAGCGATTGTAAATAAAAAATGTCTCTCAAATGTTTCTGCAATTATAAAATTGTCATAGGTACGCCACTCCACTGTCATGGGGCATCTTGATAAAAAAATCTCTTTGGGTCGGATCTTTAGGCAACTCTATCACAAATAAGTACACGAGAAAATTCTCATAAATTTTCCTAATTCCATTCAGAATTTGCAGGATCTGGTCGACGAAAGTTGCTTGAGATGTGTGGGGTTCAGCGTTGCTTGATCTCATCTGCTGTGATATCTGACTTATAAGGAAAACAGTTCCAACTTTCTTTTTATTCTCAACCCACGGACGCTTAGAATAGCAGGTCGACTTAAGTTCATGGAGGTCTGGGGCTAGGGACTTCGGTGGAAACACCAGATTGGTCGGCTCTCAAGTTCTCGGGGGTGCCACCAAACACTCTCACTTGGGGCACATGCATTCTTGCCCGTAGCGATGACACCCCTAAACATTCGATCCAACTTCCTCTCCAACTCAGGATCGAGTCCATTGAGTTTAAATTTTATTGCAACATGCACCACACCTACAAATTCATAACATCTACTTCAATTTTAAAATAAAACAAAATTGACCAAATTAGGGGACATGTTAAAAATGCTTACCACAAGTCTTCATGCCCACCACTCCTCAAAAGCATTAATGGTTTGCTTCACCAGATCTCAGTATAAGCCCAGTTGATCCTTATTTCAATTCTTTTCAAATTTTCCAATCCTTCTTTAGTTAATCAAACTTGTTCTTTAATTGCATTATATCGTACTCTCTGTCTGTAATTTCTTTGAATTTTTTGATAATATTTTGCCACCCTTCCTTGTTGAAATAAACTGTAGGCATATTTCTCAGATCAATCTTCTTGAGGCAAATGTCACAAAATGTTATTTTTATTTTTTTTCCACTCTGTGGTCTTAACCATGTATTATTATGATGAAAAAAAATAATGTTACATAAATAAAAATGCAATAATATATGCACATGCACACACCACACACATCACCACACACCACACACATCACCACACACCAAAATAGCACATCGACACACACCACCACAAACACCACACCTCCCTAAACCCTCCACACACCCAACCAACCACAATAGTACATCCACACCCCACACACCACCACACCTCCCTAAACCCTCCACACACCCAACCAAATACAATAGCACATCCACACCACACACACTACCACACCTCCCTAAACCCTCCACACGCCCAACTAACTACATGAGCACATCCACATCACACACACCACCACACCTCCCTAAACTTTCCACCCACCCAACCAACCACAGTAGCACATCCACACCACACATACAACCACACCTCTCTAAGCCCTCCACACACCCAACCAACTACAATAGCACATCCACATCACACACCACCACACCTCCCTAAACCCTCCACATCCACATCACACACCACAATAGCACATCCACATCACACACACCACCACACACACCCACACCTTCCTAAAACCTCCACACACCTCCACACACCCAACCAACCAACATACCACATCTGCACACCACTCCATAATAACACATCTACACAATACACCATTACACTTTCCACCCACCTCCCCACCACATCTTATGCCTTAAGGTTCTCGACATTTGCTCAGACATGTTTAATAAATGGATTACAAACAATTGAAATCCTTTTCTTTGCAATACTCACATTACAACAATATGAATTTTAGCTACTTTAAGGATGTGACAAATATACTTGCTTATTGCTTACCCATGGCCACAACAAATACATACAGACCACACCACAGGACCACGACACACCATAACAAATCTAACACCTACTTTTCAAGGCTGCAAACCCCCCCACAGATGCACCCCCTGGCTAACACAACAGGACAACAATCCAACACTGGCCAACACAAATCCAACACCCCACAACCCAACAATCCACAAATCCAGCATATCAATCTGTTCATTCCAACAACACCCGAAACCCACCACACAATAGTGCAAAACCATTCACAAATGCAAACCTCATCACAAAAACAACAACCCAAAAACAATTCCAAAACCCCACCACACTAAAAACAAAGAAATTCATAGATGCAAAAAACATAAACAACAGCTGAAACCGACCGCACCAATCCTCCTCTTCTTCATTAGCATTGGTTCAAATCCATCACAAAAATTAAAATCGAAGCATCAGCAGCCGAAACCGCCACAATATCGAATGTAAAACTCTCAAAAAGCCAAAATATCTAAAAAAATTGGTGATACACAGAACACAAGAAACCCATCAAGTGAATCCACAAAGAAAGCGTACAAACCAATGCGGCTACAATGATAAGGGATAGAGGATATGGTGATAAGGTGATACGCAGAACACACGAAACCCATCAAGTGAATCCACGAAGAAAGCGTACAAACCAATGCGGCTATGAAGATAAGGGATAGAGGATACCGGAAGAAGCAAACTTCGGTTTCCTCACAGATGTCGGGGAACAAAGAGAAGGAAGAAGAGAAAACGCGGGATGAGGACGAGCGGGGCACAAGAGCTGTTTAGGGCAGAAGACGCGGTGACTTTTCTATAAAATGTGGGCCGCGGGTTTGACCCCGCGACCTGCGTTTCTTCGCGTTATTTTTACTATCATGCCCCGAGCGGTCCCGCATTCGCTCGTCTTCACGATAGGCTTTAGTTTAACAATAAAGTTCTTTAATTGTTTATCTATTTTGAAAAGAGCTTGAATCATTATGTCGCATGGATATATGCTGTTAACTGTTATCTTGTTGAAATTTTGTGCCTTTTTAGCTACTATTTTTCTGTTTTACCTCTTTTATTGTTGTCGCCATGTGTATATAATGTTTCTTTTTTATATAACTTTTTTTGCTGTATGACGTATCTTTCTAACCAAGTTTTAATGTTGATTTCTGTTTTTTTTTAATTTCATTTTCTTAATTTTAGGGACATTAAATTGGGTTCACGGATTCGGTTCGGGTCTGACCGAAATTGACCCGCCCCGAAACTACATGACCCAAACTTGACCTGAATATTAAACGGGCCAAAACTCGAACAACTATATGCTCCTGAGTTTTTGTTAGAGTTGAACTTCTGATTATCCTGAAAACATTTCTTTTTTCTGGCATGGTTGCTAGTTTTTTTCCCTACAAGGTTTCTTTCTAGAGTAATGCATTTAATCTTATTAATGATTCTTATACTCTTAGTTTGGCTATAATTTCAGGTTTTATACTCTTATGGTTCTTTCAACCGCTTTGTTTGGAAAACCGGCTTTTAGAAATCTAATCTGTAGTGGTCTTGTGCTTGCAAAGGATGGAAAAAAGATGAGTAAAAGTCTGCGAAACTATCCTCCGCCTATGGACGTCATTAGTGATTATGGTGCAGTGAGTTATTAAACCTTAGCAAATTTGTGTGTTATGTTTGTATGTTGTATTGAGATGTTCACATGAAATATTTAAAAAAAAATTGTTTTCCGCATCGTTCCATCAGTTTAGAAACTAAGGGCTTTTAAACTTGTAAATTATTTATTGTACAACTTTATATAATGATTCTTGTTTATTGCTTTCCTTGACATATCTTTTTATTCTTGTTTATGGATTTCCTCGTCGTATCTAGAACAAATTTGATTTGATCCATCTTAAGTAAAATTTTTTTAATTCATATTATTTCATAATTTGCTATAACAAATGCTATAAATCTCATTATTTTGATTTTAAAACCTACGTAATCTAACCTATCTTTTTAATAATATTCTGCTCATGTGTTTAGAGAGAGAGAGAGAGAGAGAGAGATTACTATCCCATCTTCTACTTTTTATTTAAATATATGAATGGCTGAAGTCTTAAAGTAGCCATATGTCATTTTAGTAAAAAGTTACCAACTTTTATCTCTTAGCTCTTTACAATCTCAACCATTCAAATATTTTCATGACAGGTGAAGAAGTGTGCAAGCTGCAAACAATAAATTGAAAATAATATAATAAACATAGATTTACCTATTTTTATTTATTGCCGCACTACTAATAGGATTTTTTTAATCTATATTGTTATTCTTGAACTAATTGAATCTGTATGAATTATTACTCAATAATTCTGGCACATATTATGTTAGCTATGTTTCCAGCAAGTGAAAGGATTTTTCCTTAACTGTATGATCTGTAGGTTAGGATTTCCCAAACTTTATAGCACATCATTGAAAAGTGAGTTGCAAAAATGCATGCATTGATTATCAGCAATATACTCTGTTAATTCTTATCAGTAAATAACTTCCTTGGAGAGCTTGTTACTGTTTTGCTAAATTTCATATCAATACTGGTTTTAAAAAGGATGTGATGTTACGTATCGAGGGTTAAAAGTCCTATTGTATTAGTATTATTAATGTTTATTTCTTTATGGGCTGAGTCTCTTTTTCGTTCCTTGTTTACGGGGTTTTTAATACTTTATTGTTTTCTTCGTTGTTATAGAAATTGGTGATGTTGAACTTTTCGTGTCACCCACTGGATAATTTATTGTACCCTTTGTATGTCTGTGCAGGATGCATTACGGTTATACCTCATTAATTCACCTGTTGTACGTGCAGAGTCATTGAATTTCAAGAAGGAAGGTGTATATGCTGTTGTGAGTGTTCCATAGTCTATTGTGAAAACCTATGGAGTCATATGCTATGATAATTTGTCTGGTTTGTATTTTTTATTCTTTGTTAAAAGTGTTATTTTGTTGACTTGGCGGAAGTTTCAATTTTGATTTAGGTGAAAGACGTCTTCCTTCCATGGTATAATGCATATAGATTCCTCGTCCAAAATGCAAAGAGACTTGAAGTGGAAGGCTTTGCTCCTTTTACCCCTATTGCTCGTACAATTCTTCAGAAGTCCTCTAATGTTCTTGACCAGTGGATCAACTCTGCTACTGAAAGTCTAGTTCATTTTGTTTGTTGTGAAATGGATGCTTATCGACTGTATACGGTATGATAATGTTTTTACGGCATGATAATGTTTATAGGAAAACTCTTTTGTACTCTTTCATATTTTTTATTTGATGTTGCTTATATTTTATAATGTTTTCGCCTTAGGTGGTACCATATCTTCTGAAGTTTATTGACAACCTTACTAACATATATGTTAGATTCAACCGTAAGAGGCTAAAGGGGCGCACAGGTGAAGAGGACTGCAAGTTGTCACTTTCAACTCTTTACCATGTATGGTATTTTGACTTTGGATCAGAATTTTGTTATTCTTGGCTTACTTTGGCTGTATATACATATATATATATATATATATATATATATATGCATTTGTGTTATAGTGAATGATTCAAGTACTTCTCAATTACCTTAACCAAGTTTCAGAGCAAGGCTAAGTGCTAGTCATTGCCTCTCCTTTCATTGTGCATGTCCAGGTTCACACACACTTACCTGCGCCTCTCTTTGTGTGTCTATCCAGGCACCTGCACACTATGCCTCCTACACCCATGCTGCTCGGTCGCCATTTCTAATCACTTGCCCACACATTAAATCACTCAACAGCACAATATGCCTGCTCATGCACTGGCTTCAACTTGCTCAACTCACCACTACTTGCCGCACTTGTGCTTGTTGCCTTTTACTATACCACCACTTGCTTTGCCTTGTCCTTTGTCACACCTAACCTCTTTTTACTTAACCTATAGCCCATTCCTACTGAATGCAACACCTCGACCTCTTACGATTAGCCCAATTGAATGTTTCTCACACTGCTATGTCTGCTTGATGATCTCGTATAGATTGTTAGTCTAGAACCTCATCTAAGCATTGCCTCTTGATTTATGATTAATTAGATCATTATTGTTCCTTTCCCTTTTTTCGGTATTCATTGACGGTTTCCTATACTCATCTCTCTAAAATAAAATTCACCAACACTTGTACCACTATCAAACTCAATGGCACCAACTCATGGACTCAGGCAATTCATTTCCTTGCTGAATCTCTTTAGAAACTTCCATCATATGGACTCTCTAGCTCCAAAACCAATTGACCCAATGGTATTGTCGTCTTGGGCATAATTAAGTAACACAACAGCGTTTTAAGTAATACAAGAACTTTTTAAGTAAAAAGTAATAGATTGCTTAAAATTAGAAGTACCACGTCAATGTTCTAGCATCAAATTGTAAAGTAAAATTAATTATACAAACAATAAACTATCACTGTAAATTAAACATTAAACATCAAAACATAACAATTAAAATTAGTTCATCATTAATATCTCTCACTTACTCATACCACCCCCACTTAAACAAGAAATAACAACTCATCAACATTTGAATTTTTAATATTGATGTTCTTAATAATGTCATCACGGAATTGATTTTCTTTAGAATCATTAACATAATAAATCGTTTATCTCGTGCCTTATGCTTAGTCGTATCTATATTCTCTCTTTTGTTATTATCTTTAATTCCAATTTTTTTTAATAAATACTTATCAATTAAAATTATTTAAAATAATAACTGTGTTGATATTTTGAACTTTAACTACATCAATTTTGATGGATACCTTTTACTTTTACTTCCTGTTATCTAATGTGTGAGGTGTGAGGGTTAATAGATATTATTTTTAGTTTTCTAAATAAATTATAGATAGCCTAAAAAATTGTGATGTTTTTGAGGCATTTTTAGCTGTTTTTTGAGGCAAGATGTGCCTCAAGGCGCGCATTAGTTTGGGTGAGGCGCACGACTGACTTCTGGGACTATGAAGAGTAAGCCTCATTATGATTTTATTTTTTTTTTGGTGTTAAAATTGTTGAGATGGGCCTCAATACTTGCCTCATATTGCCAATATTAAAAAAGGAATAAAAGATCTGATTTTAAAGCTAGAGATGGACTATAGTATCTAAATTGAATAAGCTTGGATTTGCTTGTTTTTTTGTTATTGAGCTAATGAAGATTGTTTGAGTGAGCCTGCTAAGCCTGATCGTTTGATTGGGGGCAAAATGCAGGACTGAGGTGGACCCTCTGATGGAAAATAAAGGAATTAAGGATTTAAAAATATGCAAAGTATTATTTTATCACTGATTGACTAATGGAAGAAAGGTGTTTACAAAGGAATTTCCGTGTATCTAAACTTGTGAAAAACCAAAATTTTCGGAGTACAAGTCATTTCACGGACAAAATTCACTGTCCAATTGTAGATGTCTGTTTAAACAACTGGAAAAAAGAAATGTTCTATTCCTCTCTGAAAGACACCAAACTGACCCTTAGGAAGTTATGGTCAGCTCCTGTTTTCTTCACCGAAGACAAATGCTCTACAAACCTTCCTTTTCGAAATAGTAGCTTTCTTTTTGGCATAACACAATATTTGTACCACTTACAAAATAGAAATGTACCAAGATAGAAACTATTCCAGGGACTATTTCTAAATGGCATTAAACTACAAAGAAAGACAGTGAACTTTAGATGGAAAATGATTTTAGGAACAAAATAATTGAGCAATTGGTAGCTGCTTGAGTGTATTTTGTGTGGTATTGCTATATGGATGAATTGGAATTTCAGCCAGCAAACTTGTTGTACTCAAAATCCAAGGAAATAAAAGTAGTTAAATGTTCTAATGGATTTGTGAAATCAACAGTGCTAGAAAACTCAGAACTCGATGTATATTAATTCTTAAATCAAAGGATCTCTTTCTCATATTGTTTCGTGTTATGGAATTTTGATCTGCATGTGTCCAAGTTTCTTGAACAATTTTCCAAGAATGGAGACTTACCTTGTTTCTCGAGTCCAAAATAGCATATTACTCTGAAATGTTCAAGCAGGCACTGCATTCACCCCATTCTTCCCACGGAAAACCTTTGGAAAAGGAATTGGACACTAAATAGAGAAGGACAGGGAAGGCACTAACTAATCTAGACAATGCCTATGACTCCACTATGGCTCTTCCCCTCACCTCTCCAAGGACAGGAATTCCCTTCTCTTTCCTGTTTCAAGGCCATCTTGAAAACAAACTCACCAGAAAGAAACCCCCCCATCTCTCCTAAGGTATGGGTACTTTTAATGAACACCCTTTAGATCCTAGGCCTCCAAATTATTAAACTAAACTAAAAGTAACGGAGAATTAAAAACTATTTTAAAATACTAGAGAAGGCTGTCCTTCATGAACCATGTCACCCTCCTCCATTCAAAGTCGATGTTAACCAATACTTGAGACCAGTAATTTTTGTTCACCAAATTAATCAACATGAATCAGTTAGGCCCCAAGTAAATCTAGGTGAGCAGAGGCTTTGAGGTCATTTGGAAAGTCAATTGAAGACAAGTTGAGTGCATGAGTGCATGGAGTTCATTTGGTCTGAGCCAATAGTCAT
The DNA here is from genome assembly GCA_003013225.1 of Phalaenopsis aphrodite. Taxonomy (NCBI): domain Eukaryota; kingdom Viridiplantae; phylum Streptophyta; class Magnoliopsida; order Asparagales; family Orchidaceae; genus Phalaenopsis; species Phalaenopsis aphrodite. Next base: position 132,249 of record NEWO01000507.1, on the reverse strand, counting down.
TAATGCCTAGAGAGGTTGCTCAAAACCATTTAGGTGCATGATAAGCTTTTTCAATTAATTAGGATCGGTGTAGGATTGGTTAAAGTTGAATGTGCTTTTTAGGACTTAATAGGTCTCTTGGGACTAAGTGCATTAGTGTTGACCAGCTATGGCTATCTAGTGGTAGTTGGACTAATTGGGGCTGAACTAATTGAGACTATTTTGGTTAGCTGGAACTGACTATACCAATGAGGACTCGATGGAGTTGATTAAGTCAACTTTAACAACACTAGATCTATCAAAATCACACTAAACCTACATATTGGCTCAACTAAGATCATGTTGGGCAAGTAGGAGTTCAAGCATTTAAGAATCTGTCCATTAATTCATGGTGAAACTAAATACCATGTGACTGCTCTTTATTCAGTAAAGAGGAGCAAAATGTATTAGCTTACAAGCTAATGAGATTTAATGAACCTCTAGGATTTTTTGAAGATTAACACTAATAAATATGCGACTTGTGAACTTTTCTTTATGTTGAGGGTGGGGATTGGATGCCATCTTGATAGTGTACAAGTACCTTGTTCTGAAGCCAACCATTTCATTCTTAGGATTTTGGAAGCCAGGTACAACTAGCACAACCTGTTACTTTCCTCAAGTTTATTTTCTATACAAACAAAAAGGCAGACAAACACTCAGAACCAAGCACACAAGATGGCCTAATCATTATTCCAAGCAATTCATATCTGACTTGGATTTGACATGAAATTGGTTTGAACTTGCCGGCTAATCACATGATTCACTTTGAATACTATTTGGTTCGAAATATGAACTTTTTGTTCTCATTTGGGGTTCTAATTGTTTTTCCAATTCATTGCCTTATATTTAGTCCTACCGTTGGCATCACATCTTTTTTGAGCTTGCTTACCTATTTATGAGGCATATATTTATTTTGTGATTATTATGGCATGTCTTAGTTTTATTTCGCATCACAAACTGTTAATTTAGTACTCTGTAAGATGGTTCCATTATTGCAAATGATGACTCATGTGATAGTGGCGGGATATAATTAATTTAATGTTTATAGTTGAATTGCATATCTATTAAATAAATAATCAAGTTTTGCATGAAATTGCTTGCTAAGCGTCCGTGGTTTGAACTATTAGTTTATACTTATTTAAAGAGGTTTCCTGAACATTCTACGTTTCCATCAGTTTACCTTCGATTCTCTCACTTTTTGCAGGTACTTTTGACTACATGTATGGCAATGGCTCCATTTACGCCTTTTTTCACTGAAACTCTTTTCCGAAACTTACGGAAGGCTTCCAATGGATTAGAGGAAAGTATTCATTACTGTAGTTTCCCTTCTGCTAGTGGACAGGTGCCTCCTCTATTCACAGAAAGCCTTTAACTGCCACTCATCAATTTGCATTTGTTTTTTTGGTAATAATTAAAAAATTCTGATAAACATCCAGAGAGATGAGCGCATTGAGCAAAGTGTTACAAGGATGATGATCATCATTGATCTTACCCGAAACATCCGTGAGAGGAACAACAAACCTCTTAAAACTCCACTAAGGCATGATTGCAAATTTCTCGTTCTTTGGCTTATTTTAAATTATTTCTTTAATATTCATTATCTCCAGAGAGATGATTGTTGTTCATCCCGATGCTGAATTTCTTGAAGACATCACTGTCAAACTTAAAGAGGTTTGCTAAAAATGTTGTTCTGATTTTTTTAAATCTTTTTCTATAAGTTAAGTTAAAATATCTTTTTTCTTTCTATGCAATTTTTTGTGGTATTTTCTTGTTTATCGTCTCAAATTTTCCATAGGACAGTCTTTATGGTTTCAAAGGTTGAGTTTAAATATAAATATGCCCTATTAGATTTTCTTTTTAATGCCTGTCTTTGATATGATCTCTTCTAAACCATTCCTATCATCTCCATTGCCCCGACATTGAAGTTTGTGCTGTTTTTGCAAGATATAACTGAATTCTTGTTATGTTATTTATCAATATTTAGCTGGAAAAGCATAAAATGTTTTGAGACTTTTAATAGAAAAAAGTTTGCCTTCCAAATCAGGCTGCTTCCTTTTATTTATTTATTTTCTTTAAATAAATTCTTCCATGTAATCTACTTGTCGGTTAGGATGTCAAAAACTGCCCATCTTTGCCTACAACTAATGTTAGTTCTATTGATTTTTCGAGTTCAACAAAACCGCTTCAGTGTGTGAGCTGTTGTTATCAGCGGCGAATCCCTTTTTCTTCTATTTTCTCTGTATGAAATCCTCTTTACATGCATTTTTGTGAAGTGCTAAATTAGACGAAGGCTCTGTTATTAGAAATTTAGAAGTATGATTTAGGACTGGATATGATGAGCTAGCCCTAAACATTATTTGCCTATGAAGCTAATGCTCTGAATAATGCATGTGTGCTATGTCGTTTCATTATGTTATGCTGTAACGGTCAGTGTTTAGTTTGAACTTAGAATGAAATCTTGGTTCATTTCTCATGGCTTAGTTCAACATTTGATATGATACCTAGGAGTGCTTAGTTTGAACGTAGAATGAAATCCAGGTTCATATCTCATAGCTTAGTTCAACATTTGATGTGATAACTAGGCATAAACATTCCCTTCTCCTCACTCTTAGTCATTTAAGTCATCATTCATTAGATCTCTATTTTTTGGCTTTGGAGCTAATTAGCTTTTTGCGGTTCTTCAATTGATGCTCTCACACATTAATTTTCTTATGCTCTTCTTTTGGTGGTTCTTATTGTTGGCATTTAGAAGTATGATTTCTCTATTCATCACGAATGAGTTTGGTCTTTAGGGAAGAATTTGGAAAACAAAGTTGATTACCCTTAAACAAGAATCCACCATAAATAGAGAAATCAATAGTATTCCTATGGTTTAAGCACGCAGCCCAAATCTGTGCAAAATCAGAATCTTTCTCATATTGCTTGACTAATGATTTGAACCCAATAATTTATGTTTGAAATGTCGATAACAAGCCAGCCTTTCGACTTAACGCATCAGCAACTTGATTGCACTTTTAAGTTGTGTTTGAGGACAAAAGAACAGAGCTAGAGGAATATGATCCAAAGGATATGCATGCAGTTCAAGTTTTTCTGGGAATTCAAAAATTGAAGCGATTGGTGGCAACTGAAAAGAAGAAATTTCTAATATAGATGGTGGTGTTCCCATTATTAGAGATCTAGTATAATCACATAGAGCTCTTGTTCATTAGCGAACTAAAGTTGACGAGGAGCGCTTCATTTTTCACAGAAAAATTCATTTGGTTTTCTTTCTTGGGAGAGAACAGCTCCAATCCCAATAGCAAATGCTCTGTTTCTACTCAAAACAGTTTCTCAAAATTGGCTAAGGCCAAAACAGTTGCTGTGCTGAATTTCTCTTTAAGTATTACAAAGCTTTGCTGTTGTTTTGGACCCCACTGAAACTGATATGTTTTTAAACAATTTGTTATTGGAGCGGCCAATATGCTGAAATTCCATACAAATCTGCGATAAAAATTTGCGAGCGAATTTGGTGATAACCATCTTGGGATGTTGGGATTGGCTATGATTGGGATTGCTTGGAGCTTGCTATCATCTGTTTTTTACCATCTTGGCTAGTGATAAAGCCTAAGAAGTGGACTGCAGTGGTTGCGAATTTGCACTTGGGAGAATTAAAGTAGAGTTAGTGTTAAAGTAGAGAAGACTAATTGGAGATGATTAAGATGCTCATCTAAGGAAGTACTAAAGAGAAAAATATCGTTAGAGTAAACAACGCAGAATTTATGTAAAAAAGATTTTAATGCCTCATTCACGAGCCACACAAATGTACTTGGAGTATTGTAAAAACCAAACGACATGACTCACCACTTGTATAAACCTTCTTATTTTTTAAAAGACGTCTTCCACTCATTTTTGGGCTGAATGCGAATTTGGTGATAACCACTGCGTCAGCCTAACTTTGAGAAAAGTTTAGCACTTGGAAGTTTGTCCAAATGATCTTCCAGCCGAGGCATAGGGAAATGATTTTTCACTGTAATCTTGTTAATGGTACGGCTGTCATTACATAGTTGCCAACTTTCTTCTTTCTTTCGAACATATGATTTGCATGTTATGAAATTCTTCAGCTATTTCTTGTAAGATCTTTTGCTCTTTGTGATTAATTGTGGAATGTCGTACATTAGGCAGTGTCGATGCTAGAATAAATTCAAATCGGGTGCTGGATGGAACAATCTGATTTGGAAGGTCCTTTGGCAATATAACTTGATATTGTGAGAGCAGTTTTGATAAAACTGTAGGAAATTTTTGCTGTGAATTGCATGATTTGGTGGCCAAAATTGCAAATAAACACTCCTTGAATTGAGTAATAATATGATTTCCAGGTACTGTCAAGAATCCAACGTTATTTGTTATAGGACATTTAAGAGTAGGATCTATATGAAGCAGTTGAATCGTTTTGTTTTTCCGTTCAAAAGAATAAGCATTAGCCTTACAATCAAAGATTACCCCCATATCAAATTTCTATGGCTGACTTAGTATTAGGTGATAAACGTCCTCAAAAATATCACACAGTTTTTCTCGATTGAAAAAGTTACTTTGCAAGATTCGTTAATTGATACATCAACACCTTTTCGAACCCAACTAATTTTGTAAGGATTGAGATGTTTGGTGGTCTTTAATTATAATGCTTTAACTGCTTTTCTTGAAATTATGTTTTCAGTACATCCATTATTAATGATAATATCACATACTTTGCCATTGATTGTACACGGGGTCTTGAAAATCACATGGCGTTGCATATTAATAGGTTTTTTAGGAGCTAGCAATACCTTTTCAAGGTTGCAGGAAAGAAATTCTCCCTCATCGGTCGATAATTCGTCCATGGTTTGAGATTCTTGGATGATTTCAGTTTCTTCATATTCATTGTCAGCATCTAACAACTGAAGTTTCTTCCGATTCAGACAATCATTGGATCTATGACAAGGTTGAAGGCACCTAAAGGATATTGATGGTCGTAGTTTGACATAGCTATTGTCTTTGTTTGATGGTTGTTTTCCAGTTGGAGGATTTATTGCTGGTATAGTAGTTGCTGATTGAGATTGGATACCCTCGACAACATTAGAAGGTTCCTTAAGTTTTTCCAACGTTGTATCACTAGCCATATTCATGCGGCGGTAACGTGTTTGTATTGGATCGATCCTGGATATTCTCCTTCAAACCCCCAACGTAATTAGCAACCAATTAATGATTGGATCCGTTCAGGCTATTGCATGCCCACAACCTGTAAAATTTTTCTGTATAAGAACTAACAGTTTATGTTCCTTGCTCACATCTTTGGTAATGAATATATAACATTTGCTCGAAATCAGTAGGAAGAAAGTGACCACGAAGTAGTTATTTCATTCGATGCCAACCACGCACATTTCCCTTTCCTTCTATGACGATGCTGATTTAATTGAATCCAACATGATCCTGCATCTCCTTTTAGCCTACAAGCCGCATATTTCACTTGTTTATCTGGTGAAATTTTCAAATATTCGAAGAATTTTCTACATATTGTTCCCGGTCCAAACAATCCTCAACGTGTAAACGACCATAAAAAATGGTTATATCGATTTTCATTTTGAATTCTCCAGGTGTGCGATGGAACGAATGATGATTATGGTGTTGGTGTTATATATGAATTGGTTTCTCCTCGAACTCGGAATCAAATAGGATTGCTCGTCGATGGTGAATGGATTCGTCTCCCAGATCATGAAAATAAGAATTTTGTGGCAAATTGTATGGGTTGTGTCATTGATTTAGGTTTATCTCAGTTGTTTCTCCATATCCAGGTGGTTTCTCCATATCCAGCGAGGTTTGCTGGATCTACCAGTAAGATTGCCGGATGTATGAAGGCACCATTTCTGAGATTGCACAGTTCACTTTTCATTTCAGTTACAAACAACCGAATTCTTGTGGAAATATCATCAAATTTGCGATCTCGAGCTGATTGGGCTTCTCGCAACTCATCCCAACTGTGATCGTCGTCACTTGCCGGTTTGACACAACATCTGATGGGAAGTTAAAAATAGAGGAGTAAATTGTATATACTCGTAAATGTCCTTTTTCCAGAAAATATCCAATGCCTACTAATTTTCTCCAAACCATACATTTAGCTGAGAATGATGAGTCGACCAACAAGTGGCTGTAACTGGTTATGCAATTAATAACTAATTATAAATGCTTAAGGAAAATAAGGGCAAGAGAATATAAAAGATGAAGTGTTCTCTTGAATAGTTCTGAAACAAAGGTTGGTCTGCATCACCATCACTCTTTGTGTGCTAGTATTTGAAACATTTTCTAGTTGTAAGACTTTATCTGAAGATTTTGGAGTTGATACTAACGATTTCCTATCTATGAAGTATGTACTTGAGGAGCTTAATGTAAAAGCAATCCTTCCTTGCAACGATGCATTGAAATACACATCTTTAAGAGCCGAACCAGACTACAGGTGCAGTTTATAACTTTTTTTCTTTTTATGCCATGGTTCAGGCTTAAATAACCATGATAAACCTTTTTATTTATTTATTTTGTATTACTCTATATACAGCATCTTAGGTGTCAGATTGGGAAAGGCTATGGGATCTGTTGCTAAGGAGGTCAAGGCAATGAAGCAGGCTGATATTTTAGCTTTTGAAAGCTCTGGAGAAGCTACATTTTCTGGCCACTGTTTAAAATTTAATGAAATTAAGGTTTGTGATTAACTTCATAAGTTATAGGAGCAAAGGTTTGATTTTATTACTTAAAATATTCTTTTATGTTTTATTGGATTTTGATACCTCCAAACCATGCTTTGAATTCTTTTTTTGTATTCATTTAGGTTTTGATAACTTACTAGGTAGATTTTTGGATCACAATGTTTGAAATCTTTTGTTGCATTCATACTATTGTAGTGACTTGGTAGTGTAGAATGCTAAATGCTATTGAAACGGATCAGCTAAAGGAAAATCAATAGTTGTAGCCAACTACAACGACCTAGAGAAAGACTATTATTACAGCTGATTTTGAAGTTTCAAAAAAGTAAAGGGCTTGTTTGGGTTCAAATTTATTTAATATTTATTAATTTTTTCTTTTGTTTTAAAAGCATGTTTGTTTAGTGTATTATTTGCATGTTTTTATTTTTTGTTTTAAAAAATAAATTAGCATGTTTTTAAAAACATCAAAACTTCTAAAAGCTGTTTTGAGTATTTTTAAAAACAATTAAACATTTTTTATTTCATGTAAGAACATAAATAAAGCAAAATAAAAATATAAATAAAAAAAACAAAATAAAAGGTGATCCCAACCAGCCACTTAATGTTTACATTTGTGTGTTTTAAGTCAATTAATTGTATTTCACCTTAAAATCCATAATGAATATAACATCATGCATTAAAAAGTGTCTGATCTGTGCATATGTTGCGAGCCTTACAAAGGTTAGTATATAAAATGAATAATGAATATAACATCATCGCACACCTGGAACATTATCATTAATTAGCAATTATAAATATATGCTGTAATATTTTGAAGGCTACATTCGTCACCTTGAACATTATCTTTAAATCTGCAGAAATGTACTGAATGTTGTCACCAAGATTCAACTCATTTTTATTTTATTGTACCTAGAACCTATAATTTCGGAAAGAAAAAATACTTGTGTGGTCACTTGTGCTACAGGTTCTGCGGGAATTCCAGAGACCTGCCAATATTACAAAGGAAGAAATGGATGCTGCAGGGGATGGTAATTAGATTTTCTTTTTCAACATCAGAGAAAATTAGATGTTATTTGTGCATATTATTTACTTTATTTTTTAGGTGATGTCCTTGTGATATTGGATCTGCGTGCTGATGAATCCCTGTATGAGGCTGGGATTGCGCGTGAGGTAATGTCAAGCTACTAGGGAGGGTTATTTGAGTTTGTTTTCTCTATAGTCTGTGATTTTAGATTTATTGATTGTTTTTAATGTTTGTTTCACACCCATTTCACTTTAATTTGTGGACACAACATGAGATTTCTTACATTATACTTTTGCTAAAGATTTATTAAGTTCCAAAATAGTCCCCTCATGATTCATTTGAGGCTAATCTAGTTTTGGAGAATTACATTTCTCAAATTTAATGCATTGAATTTATAAAATTGATCCAAAATAACTGCTCGTATGAAAATCTAAATTCGATATTGATCCCATTTTAGCTCCTCGTTCATACAAAAGTGATCTCAATTTATCCTTTTAGATATTTTCTTGGATCATTTTTTATTGTTGAGGATCTAAATTAGAGAAATGTGACACTTGGAACTAGATTGGCCACATACAAGTATTCAAAGAGCTATTTTTGAGTTAAACCAATTTTATCAAATATTGGGTTCATGTACCCTGACTATTTGTCTATCCATGATTGATTTCAAAATCTTTAAATTTTCTATGAGATTGATGCGAGACTGTTGCAATACAAGTATAGAGTGATTAGTCACATATTGCATTCATCTCAAACAAGTTCATTAGCTTTCAAATTGCATTCTTTTACAATTTTTTTTCTTACAGTTTCTTCAATGGAATCAAAATTTGAAGCGGGAACTTTTTTCTTTTTTGGGATTTTTTTTTTTTTCAAATGAAAGATTTTTGGAGGTTTTTATGTAATAACCAGTGTGGTAGCTTTGACTAGCTCTAGCTTCTGCTCATCTACTGTGCAGAAGGAGCCGGCTACTTGTTAAATTGCCACCAGTTTAGACTGTCTTAGTTATAAATTGATATTTTCAATGAGTTCTTTTAATTAGATGCTCCGAAACCTGCTATTTCTTGTTCATTCAGGTGATTAATAGGGTCCAGAAACTAAGAAAGAAGGCCGGTTTGGAACCCACTGATTTTGTGGAGGTTTTCTACGAGTCATTGGATGAGGACAAAATTGCTTTAGAAAACATTGTGAAGTCACAGGTATGATTTTTTGTTGTTTTGGAAGTTGAAGGTTTGATTTTTTTTATATATTTTTATTCAAGTATTGATTCTTAATACTGAATATGTGAATTGTTCTATCTTCCTCTTTTCCTATTCTGTAGGACCAATACATTAGAAACACCCTGGGTTCACCTTTGCTTCATCACACAATGATTTCTAAAGATGCTGTAAGTATCTGAAGGCTCCCAAAGCCTCTTTCACAACCACAACCGATGGAAAAAAATGAAAACTAATTTAGTCTCCTTAAATCTCAGCATTATTGTCCTCTCGTTGTTTTTTATTTCATGTTTTTCTATTGTAATATCATCATCAGATATGTCTGAGTATTATTATTGCATTGTCCTTATTAATTTGATTTCTTTGTCAGGTTATTTTCTGCCGTGAGGAAGTACATGGAGTTTCTGGTTTTTCATTTGCCATCACAATCACAAAGCCTACTTTGATGTTTCTTTTAGAAGACATTGTTAAATTATTTTCTGGTGATTTCATTTTTTTCTCTGATTAAAGTTTTGGGACATTTACATACATACCACATAATTCTTATAAATATACATTTCTAACACCTAAACATTCATATTTACGTTCATGAAACTCAATTCTTTAACATCACATAATAAGTGATGCCATCACTACCTTTCAAAAAATGAAATACATCTTTTAATGCATAGGTTTATGACACCAGGGTATCATTATTAAGTGTAAATATCAAACTTTTGGTGAAAGATATGTTAATCCATAAAGAATTATATTGTATGTATGTAAATTTTCATAAGTTTTTTTTTGCCATTCAGTTGGTAGTATGCAGTTGTTTCTGAACACGTTTTGTTTTGAGCTGATTTCAGGAAATAACAAGTTCGCTGAAGCTTTGTGCACTTATCTGCTATCTAGGGACCATTCGAAGTTAAGATCAGAGTTCCAGGCTGGAAAGGGCAAGGTTTATATGATTTTATTCACATATTCAATTTTTTATTATGACGAATCTTCTTTTGATTTTGATTCTGAAAAAAGCTGGACTAAGCGTTTTTGATAATTACCGTCAAATATATTTTCCCCCTTGATGAAGTTGGGAATATGGAAAATCTAACTTGCGAGAGTAAAGATAACATTAACAAAAGAGAAGCACGCCATGAATTTATGCATCTTTACCCAATAGATGGATATGCCGTGCTGCTGTTGTGCCATTGATCTTGATGTGGTTTGATTGTGAAGTTTTGTAACACTAATGCCTCATATCTAACATAAAGATGGTGTTAAAAAAAAACAAAAAAATAAAAAAACATAAAGATGGCGTTCTCTTTATAAAGAGAATACAACAAACAAAATGATTTAAATTTTCAAAACACATCTTGACCCGAAATATTGAATATTGTGACAAAGGGTCTGTTTGGCGTAGCTTTCTCATTGTATTGCTGTTCATTCCACTGCCACAACTTTGTTTGGATATGCTTTTTTTTATGCTTTTCAAAATTTCTAGTGTAAATTTTCATTTTACAGTTGTATTTGCTATAGTTCGGTAGCTCTAAAAATTATTATTTAATCTTTTTTCAAAAAAAAAAAGCATTTATATTACTCGCAACAATTTTTTAAAAAATTAATTTACCAATAACAGCTTTGCAATTATCTGTATGAAAAACTACACTCCAATATGACTAAGTCTGTGAAATGTATTCTATGCTAGCGTAAAAATTATGCCCCACAGAAACATAATGGAGGTGAATAAAGATTTTGCTTAAAAGCTGATTTTTGTATTTTGGCGAAATAGATTTGTATGAAGTTATTAAACATAGGCTAGGCTAGACATTAGTGTCAGCCATTACATGACTTCAAAGATTGTGCTCAATTCTCACCGTTTACTAAGCAAGCTCCTACATTCTGTTTTGTAGATAACAATTGAATGCTTAGAAAATCAACCTGTGGTCGATGTGGAACTAGGAAAACATTTGTATCTATGCATTGGAGATTATTACTTGAGCAGAACAGTGTAGAAGAGAGTATATTGTTATACAGTGGAAGAAGAAATATGGGAAGGAAGGGCATAACTATTCCAAATGTAATGTCATGTACTATTTATTTTATTTGTTGTTGTTGTTGTCTAGATGTTTATTTATCACTTTTTATTCATTTTCTGCTCTTCCTTGTATAATCTTATAGTTATTGTATTTATCTTTTTCATTAAAGTCAGCTTAATTGTACATGAAGTATTTGTAGTTGGTTTGCTCATAATTTAAAGAAATGTCCTGATGTGATATGAACACAAACTTATGTAACATGACTGCTTTGCAAAATAGTTAAGCTACTATATTAAATAGTTTTTTTATTACAAAAAATATTTAAGAATGTTAAGAAAGTGTTAATTTAGTTTTTAATTAGTTGTTTTGAGTTCAAATTAAGTTTAGGTCTTAATTTGAACTATAAGGGGGATATTTGGTAGCATCTTATTAACATGATTTACATATGAATTTATCTGGATTTAATGTAAATCCAGACAAACACAATAAAGAAGGGTGCTAAATCCGGCATTCGGCTAAATCTCATTTTTTTTTTGTTTGGGACGGTAATCTAGATTTAGTAAATGTTTTGAGAGGTGGATTTAATTTACTTGGATTTAGTCATGATTGAACCAAATAAAATTCTGGATTTACTGGATTTATTAAATTCTATTTAACGTTAAGTTAAGAGTGCTTTGGGTTCTTAAGGGTGTGCTTAGTTGGCTCCATGATTCATATTAACTTGGTTGTGGTTAGCTCGATTTTGCTCCAAGTGAGTTGAGGATCAATTTAAGTCCTTTTGAATCAATTAAGATTGGTTGACATTGGGTCAATGTTTGGCTTAGTGACCATCTAGTTATTAGGAATGTCTGCTAAGGATCTTGTGGGGGAGCTTCTATACTAAGATTGGATTCTAGGCCAAGGAAGAGAGAATGTGTCAAACTCATTAATAATAAGGTCAATAGTGCCAAAATATTGAAAAAATTCTTTAAGGATATCTCCCTGAGTTTGATTTTTCGTTTGGGTCAAAAAATTTGAACAAATTATAGTTTTTATTATGTGGAGAATTGTTGAAATGATTCTAATTTGAATATTATACTCCTTACATTTTTTTCCTTCCATATGTGATAAACAATATAATGAATGGAAAGAAAGTAAATTTTTCTTGCAATTTAGCTCTGCCTACCATAGCTGAAATGTGATCTAAGATCTATAGGAGTGAGGGACTAAGCATAAAAGTGGTTTTCTATGGAAGCTAGCCCTTTAGAATGGCATCAGAGAATGTGTAGGTTTAAAAAATTAGTGATTAATTGTTTTTTTTCTTTGTGTGTGAAAAATTGAGCAATAAGTGATGTAGGGGTAGCTCTTGCCCAAGAGAGCATTAATTGTTTTTAAAGCACCCAGGATTGACAGCCAAACATAAATAACATAGTTCTTATGCTAGATATGGTTGGCCAACCATTAAAAGAATACCCACTAATCACAACTAAATGAGGGTATTCAATGCCCTTCTAAAGGAGAACATTTTAAGGCTGGACGCTTCACGTTCGGACGACCAACCGTAGAGAGCTACGTCACCATACATGTCGGCGCCACATCTCCATACATGACAAGGTCGAGCGCGTGGCGCTCGGCAGTTGGTCGTTTGAACGAGCGGACATCCAGACATAATATTTGCTCCTTCTGAAGGGGTATGCCACATTCTTGATGATTTTAAATATTCTATTTGTTATAGCTTAAGACAAGTGAAGGTCGAAGCAGGATGGGTCATTGCTAAGAGGAGTTAAAAATCAGGTTAAGGAGCGCTAGGAGAATATTGAAGCGAATTAAAAGTATTAGGATTTAAAATCTCTCATAAATATTAACTTATGCTAGGTATTGTAGAGAAGCAAAATGTTTGAACCATCCCTAATAAAAAATGATAGATAAGGCTTGACTTTTATTCTTTTCCAAAAGAAAGAGATTTGCAATTAATATCCTAAAAGGAGAGATAATGGCCATAAAGTAGCATTGTCAATATATAATTGCCTTTATCAATATTATAAACTAGCTTATCCAAAGAGTTTGAATAGGAATGATGCCAAGATCATCATAGCTCTATGGCTTCTAAATTATATCCAAAGAGATCATTTAAAGTTTTCTCTTGGAGATGCTACCATGTAAGAGAAATTTGGAGCATCAAGCATTGATGATTTTGATGCAACTTTAGGTAAGAAAAGATCTTACCCAATCCAATAGAATAACTCCATATGGAAAATTTAAAAAGTTGAACCTACCAGCTTGTGAAAGCACTTTAGCTTTCCATTCATCAATTGCAAGCTGCAATTTGTGAACCTATGAGGGCATTGAGAGTGACCACTCTGCTCTTACCAGCATTAGTGTTATTTGGGATAAGGTGACCCAGAGGTTTAATAAGACATTCTTTAATATCATGGAAAAAGGATCTAAATCTATTGTAAGTGGATGGTTTCCAATCGTTATGTGTTTTAAGTGGAGTCCTTACCTTTAAGCTTCAAATGGGTGACATCAAGTGAAGAGCCATTCATAACATAGATAGAAACCATTGCAAAATAAAGATAAGATTTGTTTGTTGTAAGAGCATTAGCTGCCAACGAGATGTCCAGTTTTTTATAGATTTTTAATTTATCAGATTTATTCCAACAACATATGGAGAGATCTAGGACTATTATTCATAAAGAAATGGAGATGAATTCTTCTTAGTTGAGCTTGAAATAAGGGGGCTATTTTTTGAGAATAAAGGGCTTCTCAAAGAAAAATCATGGGCCGCCCAACCTATAGGCCTTAAATTTAGACCAGACTTGACACAAGAGTCCATCATTCATGTAGAAAAATTGGAAGTTTTCTTTCAAGGACCAAGACACCAATTCTACGTCCATCAAAACTTGTCTCCCTATATATTTTCACTCTCTTTAAATTTTGGTCGCCCTCCTCGTAAAGTTACTGTGGTACTCACTAGTTTGGTGAAAGCATAGCCCTCACAAGTCATTTTGTTTCGCAACAGATTTTAACTTTACAAGTGGCTTGTTTGCAAAGTAAATGAAAAATCAGTGAAAATACCATCACAATTTTGGGAATAAAAGAAGTTCTAAACAAAGCAAATCCTCCACATGATTATTTCTTATTGCAAGGAGAAAGTAAATGAAAACTACTTAGAATTCATGAAGATAACAAAATAAAACATGATTTATATTAAAACTCATGTTCATAAAACAAAACTTAAACAAAAGTGCAAATACTTTTCTCAAGCTATTTCCCAAGCAATTCTTTGAAGTTCTCTGACTTCATTGAATCTAATAGACTCTTACAAGACTCACAAAACTCCAGTAATCATAAAAACTCACCACTTTCTCACTATGGTGGTCGTCCACTCTAATGGGGGTCCAACCTACTCTAAAACGACTCCACACATACCCACCTTTTGTTTGGAATTCATCATTATATGTAAAGTTCTAAAAAACACTAAGGGTTGCTTCAAACACATCTTCAAAATTCGTCCAAGTTCTTATAATAAAATGAGTAACTGTTTCTGGCGCCTAGGCGCCAAACTATGGTGCCTAGGCACTAATCTTGTCCGGACACTGGCGCTTATGTGCCAGAAGTGGTGTCTGACGCTTAGGCGCCTCTGCTTCATGACTCTAATTTGCATCCATTTTCACTCCCTTTCCTATAAACTCTATTTCCTGTACCTGAAACCAAAAACATGCAAAACAACTTTCATTAAAGTGCAATATCATAAAAAATGAGCATGAAATGTGCATATAAAATAAGTAATTTTAAGGAGTGTCATCACCCTATAAACAACCAATTTACACCCATCAATTCTTATCTCTCTATCTGTTTGCACTCACCCTAGATCTTGGTTCCCCTCCATCCTAAGGTTAGTATGGTATCCACTAGTTGGGTGAAATCATAGCTCTCTCGGGTCATTATGTTTTGCAATGAATTTTAACATTATAAATGGTCAATTTGCAAAGTAAATTAAGAACCTGTGAAAATATCATCACATTTATAAAATAAGAGAATTTCTAAGCAAATCTAAATTCATAAACATGCATCCAATTCATTGCAAAAGAAAAGTAAAATGAAGATAGTAACATAAGCAGTAAAAGAATTGACAGAATTATGTAATAATTATGTCCCAACAATGAACATATGTCTACCTACCCTTCTTACGAGTGTATAGTTGCATTTAATATTCTAATAGTTTTACACTGGCTGTCACTTAGAAGCTCCTAATAGAAATAGATCATAATTTATAATTTCTTAAAAGTTATATTGTTGCCTCAACTACTTTCACATGATCAACTGGTCAATATGAGTGCACTCAAGTTGCGAGGTCACTGCTTCCCGAGTCTTAGTTTCACTTACAACATATTTTAACATAATCTATTGTCACTTAAGTTATGTCATTTAAGTAAAGGAGATATTACTCATCACATGGAAATAAAAGTTAATCTATCTATAAAAATTTTTCTGCTCATGCCACTACTTCATATCAAATTAAAAGAGTAAGTAAGACTACTCACGAAGCATGGATAAAACACAATAGAAAAACTTCATAAAATCATAGTAAATTCACTATAAAGTATTTACAATAATTATAAAATAATGAAGAACATAATGTTTAGCTTTTTCCCTCTAAAAGAAAGATAAAAATCTCTCCAACAAAGCCTCCTATCAATACACTCAATGCTCATACATTTCCTTACATATCTCTCAAAATCTCTCACCAATCTTTTCAAAAAAGTAGAAATCTACATTCCTGCTCATATCTATGACCTCTGGCCTCTTGAAGTTTTCAAGAGTTTGAAATGTCAAAAGGTGCCTTCCCAAGTCCCAAAAGGTGCCTTATAAACTCTGTGGGCCGTCTAGATTTATCCACAACCGTTTCTGGTGCCTAAGCATCGTTTTTAGGGCGAGATTGACACATATACACCACTTTCTAGAGCCTAGGCACCACCCTGCTGGTAGCACATTTGTTTCGCTCCGTTTCACCCTGTTTCAGCTCTAATCTGCTCCAAGTGTTATACCCACAAGATAAACATGAAAATAATCTTTTTTTTAAAGTATAAATTCATTCAAAAATGTGATAAATGTAAAGGACATTAAGAATAGAAAGTCATATCAAAATGCACCAGATCATAATTTTTTTTCTTGCTTGATTTGACTCTAAATTGCATCATTTTTGCTCTATTTTCTCAAAACTCCCATTTCTTGTACCTGAAGCTAAAAAACATGCAAAATACCTTCCATTAAAATAAAATATCATTGAAAATGTGTGTAAAATGTATATAAAAATAACTCATTTTTAGGAGTGTTAGTGATCGATCGACAACATATGCAAAAATGGATGTTCTTAATGCATATTTTTTAAATTCATTTAGTGCACATAATGGAAAGGAAAACACATGCAACATGAGACCCGATTAGGTTTGACGATGAATCTTGCTTATCCTAACAAACTCATTGGAAACCTAGAGTGAGTGATGAAGATATGAACCAACGTCATACTGCACAAGGCAACATGATGCCCACCTTCATTTAC
Organism: Phalaenopsis aphrodite; assembly: GCA_003013225.1. NCBI lineage: Eukaryota > Viridiplantae > Streptophyta > Magnoliopsida > Asparagales > Orchidaceae > Phalaenopsis > Phalaenopsis aphrodite. Next base: position 115,726 of record NEWO01000507.1, on the reverse strand, counting down.
AAGGTACTAAATGGGGAATCCCTTGCAAGGAGGATTCTTCGGGACCGAGATGATGAAAACTAAAGAAATGCCTTCATCTTCTCAGCCAGTGGATTTCAAACATCCATTCATATGAAATCAACGAGGAAAATGTCGGGATTAGCATAACCTCGACTTTCAAATTTTGGGCTAGAAAGAAGAGGGGTATTTTTTGCTCTTTGAATTCACCTAATCTTATGGGGCTTCCTTTAAGCACACAAAAATCCTAACCAAACTCCACTAACATCCAAACCTTGAGGGTTCTAAATATGAAAATTGCAAGAGTTAAAAAATTTCGTTGACACGATGATTGATGACGCGTTCTCCATGCTTGTTCAAGCTCCTTTAAGGTGAGGACAATGAAGCTAGATTCCTTTTCCAAGATAGCGTAGGAGCTCTCCTTGTTGTAGAAGATGATGAAATCACCAAAGTTCTCCTTCTCCCAAGTGGTTAAGAAGCTCTCCTCGTTGAAGAATATGACGAAATCTTTAAAGTTCTCCTTCTCCAAATTGGGAAAAAGCTCTCCTGGGCTCAACTCACGGAGCGTAGCCAAATAGGAGGAAGATGACCATGGAAGTAAGGGAAAATATGAAGGAATATGAGGAAGATGGAAGAAAATGGCTTCCCTTCACTTCTTTTTAAGGAAGATGAAAAATCCCTAAAAAACCTCATTGAAAGCTCCTTCTCAAGCTCCTCTTGTGCCTCCTTACAAAGTGGTTGTCGATCCTTGCTCTGAAGCCCCTTTCCTTGGTTTCCTCTACCTTAGGGAGTATGTCTAATGGTCCCAATTCACTTTCTTCATTTGCATTGGGCCTAAATTATTCCTCATGCCTTTTTTGGGTGAAAACCGGGTAGAACAACATAAACCATCGGTCATGGCCACTCTGTCGGTGTAAATTTAGGGACCGGGAGAGAGAAATCACAAATCAGGTCGAATGTGCTTGGTGACACCACTGTAGAAAGTGTCACAAATTGAGGACCGATGTGACCATGCCAGAGGCCCAGTGTTATTATACAGGGTACTTTGTCTGAGAGGTGTGGTCACATTATCCTTGGGTGTGGTTTTGGTGTGGCTACCCCTGATTTAGGAGTGGTTACACCATGGGTTAGACATGGCCACGCTTAAATTAGGCATGGTCAGACTAGGCCCCACGTAGTTTGGGGTTTCACACCTTATGGGAACCTCAGAGGACCGAATATGAGCAAGAAATGATCCTCAGACATTCATAGAGGTCAGAAATGCATCTTTGGAGCCCAAGAAGAGGCTTCATATGTGTGTCACCAAGTAAAAACGGTCCCAACATGAAATATGTCTGACCAGACCTTAAACTTAAGCTAAGAACATTGTATAAGGTAACCTTATCGATGGTCTACGTCACGAGAATGTATATATCAGCAAGATATAACTTGTGATGCAGAAACAAACATCAACGTAAGAAACACTAGAGGTGCTGCCAACTTGGCGATGATTGCCTCAGAGCACGTCTATGGCGGTGCATAGCCTTAATTTTTGTACTCATAATGCTCACTTGAAGGTCTTATGGGCTACTTAAGTCATGATATACCATGTATGATCCCAATACAATCTCGTTTCACTCAGCAAGGAAGTCCCATATATATTGCATAAAAAATGGATGTCAACACTCTCAATGGAGTTAATTTTGGTGTTTGGTGGTTATGTAGTAGATGCTCGGCATCAAGTTGAACTCTAGTCAGGATACTTGGCCCATTCTCTCGATGGTGCATTTTGTTAGTCTTCGTATGATCTCGGGGTAATCAAGCATCTTTGTAATGAAGATGCACGATAGGTCGTGAATCGTGTCTCAGTCTCAATCCTTCACCTTATACGACCATTTTTTTATGAATGAAGGGTGGAAGATTCTACTTTAAAGGAGTAGGGTTGGATTTTTTCTCTTTTGACAACATGTGGTTGTTGACTAGCTCCAACAACTTGACTAGCGTCTTTAGTCCTTACGAGTTTTGTTTGTATTAGAAGGGTCCTTCCTTTAACCCTTGAGCTAGGGTGGCATGGACGATCACAATTCCAGGTATTGCACTTCCAACTTCTCCTTATAGAAGTGAGTGATGATGAGCGCATACTCTCACTCTGTCCCTAACGAAGCTGTTGAAAAGCCTATGAGTTTTTTAGGCGCTTCTAGGCGCTGACAAATTATGCCACGAACATCTACTTGTGGCAAATGAACAATGTGATTACTCTTAGTGATAATTCATTAAACCACTTAAGGGCTGACTTTTCTAGTGTGGTAAAGAAAGATAACATTTCAATGCATCAGTAATCCTCAGCATGCACAATGTTAACTCAAATGAGGCCATGTAGTCGGTTAGATTGTTCCACCCTTTGAAGGACTCCAGTGATGGGATCTAGAACCATTTTGTGGGCTCAACCTTAAAGATTTGCTAAGAGAACTCATTCTTAGACTATTGAGCCACCTCAATATGTCTGATCCGATGTTGATCTATCGATGCTAACCCAACACTAACAAAGTATTGAGAGTCGCCTTCCCCTTCCAAAGCTAGGGTGACTCTTCTATTGTTCGGTGTCGGCCCTTCGTCTCGGAAATGTGAATATCTTCCTTAAGTCAACACTCCTTGGATGACATCCAAGATCTGATCCAACTCCTGAATATGTTGGGTGGTGAATTCTATGGTGCACTCCATGTTGTTAGTGTCACTTTTACGAGTATCTTCTCCTTTGGCTATGTAATTTCTAATCCTATAGAATTAAAAGGAATGTTAAGCATGTTAAACAAATGCAAAAATGTAAATGCAGTACAATCTAAAAAGGTTTTAAAATATAAAGTTACCACTACTCTAAACTAACAATGTATGAAGAGTTCAAGTTTGTATAAAACATCCTTCCTATTACAATGTAAATTATTAGTGTAGAAAATAATTTTAAATATATCTAAGTTATTGTGCCAACTAAGAGCAATTCTAATATTTACCCTCTCTCGAGTGCATAAAAAATATCGGTTTATCCAGAGTTTGGTCCTTAAACCCGTGGTTAGGCTGAGAAGATACTATCTCTCACTCTAGAGTTCCCACTTCCTCTCATCTGAGGGCTAACATCTCGCTTTATTTTCTAAGCATCTGGACCAAATTGGAGATTTTAGTTTGTTACTCTAAAATCTCTAATTCTACACCCATCAAAACTTATTTCCCTATTTATTTGCATTTAACCTTAGGGACTACATTCTCATCCATGAGGTGTGATTCATACAATGTTAGAACATATCTCATTTCGAGTCACTATATTTTATAACAGATTTTAACAAATCAATTAGCCAGATCAATAGGTAAATTAAGCATATAGTTTGAATCATTACACTTTATGGAATTTTAAAAGCAGTTATACTAAACTACATTCCTACACATAAATATTCCACATCGCAGAGAGAAAGACAAAGAAAACAACTCAGATCTCATGAGAAAGAACAACAACACATGAATTTATATATAAATAAAAGTCTACAAGATAAAACTAAGTAAAAATAAACAAAGTACATAACTTATCTTTGCACTCTTTCCCAAGCAATCATTCTAGTTCCTTTGAATCGCTTACTCTCCTTACAATTTCACTCAAAACTTAGAACTATAGTGAAGAATATATCTCTCACTTTTTCTCTTCTCCTCCAAGTCCAAGCAAGCCTCCAAGATTTTCTGTTCTATAGGAAGAATCCACTCATCTACAAAAGACTCCATTTTTCTCTTTCAAAAGTCTCTTTATTAAATCTCCAAAAGTCTCTTTAAATAGAGCTCTCAAAATACCTAAATGTTTCTTCAAGCACCTCTTCAAAATTTGTCCATGTTCAATGGATCTTCTAGATAACTGCCTCTGGCGCCTAGGCGTCAGATCAACATTGACATTGTTGCTTCATTTAACTTTAATTTGCTCCGTTTTTGTTCTATTTGCTTCATTTGCTCCATTTAGTGTACCTACAACCAAAAACATCAAAAATACTTTTTCATTAAAGCGCAATATCATTAAAAATATACATTAAACGTGTAAATAAAAATAATAAATTTTATGCATGTCAGGCTACTCTTCTTGTCCGTGGCATAGTTTAAGCTTGCCTCACATTTTAGGATTATGAATTATGATTTGTCCATGAATCACATCCCAAAAATAGAGTGTAAGGAGTGGTAGAGAGAGAGAGAGGTATAAAAAGAGAGAATGAAGAATAATCTGTCATGTCTTATTTATAAAATGATTTCTCTATTTATAGAGAATGGGACATAATGATGATATTACATTTTTACCCCTACTTTAAATGAGTCCATAATAGAATATTTTTTTGTTTAATGTGTATGAACTTGTCATCCGGCTACTTTCTAGCTCAGCTGACTAAGCTTAGTTGACTTTAGGTCGATGGGACTAGCTCGGTCGGTTGAGCTTTAGTCGGTATGAGTCAGCCAGTTGATATGACCTGGTTATCAATCCTTAATTTCTGATAAGGAGTTTCTTGGCATCTGTTGGATGATTAGAGATGTTGTAGAACTGAATATTCTCTCAGATTGGCTCTACTAGAGGGTGAACTACTGCATCAGGTCGGCTTTTCTGTAAAAGTTTGCTTGGATGCTCTTTTGTTCTCATTTTTGGTCAAATTGTTCAAGCTTAGATCACCTAGTTGTCTAATTATCTGCCTCATGGCTCAGCTAGTTTTAGCCTTGCTGGCTTGGCTTGGATAGCTTCATTTGGTCAGTCAAGTGGGCATCACATCCTCGTAACAGTGGACTTACCTTTACTGTAATCTTCCCTTATGGATAGTTAGATTTCTTCGAGATCCATGCTGACACATTTTTTTATATACAGGTTGTGTGTCACAACTTAGCAACAATGTTCAAAACCCGTAGTTAGAGAATGTTGATCAGATGTCTACAATTGAGCAAAGATTATTTAGAGACTGTAGTCAAACAAAAGCAGTTAGGAGATCGAGATTGTTTGATGAGCAATAACTCCTGGGGGCTATTATTTGGTTATGATGGTTGAGATGATATAATTGGAAGACAATAATATGACAACTATAATAAAAAATAGAAGTTGAGTAATGATTGTCGAACAATCATAAATGAACAATGGTGGGAAAAGTGTCATCGTATCATATTTGTGGTGTGATGATAGTGGTTGAAAAATTATAGATGAATGATCATAATTAGATAAAAATGGTTAGAAGATCGTAGTAGAGTGACTGTAGTCTAATGACGATAATTGGGCAACAACAGTTTGATGGTTACGATCTAATAATGATGATGGTTATGCAACAGTAATATGATGATAGTGGTTGAGGGGTAGCGATTACATGACAATGGTTGGTGTTGGTCCAATGATGGTGGCAGTCCAAAAGTAGTGGTTGAGTCGATATGTGTTTCTTCAAACATCTGATCCCACTTAAGACATAATGTCTCTTCTGACCCCGTTTGTATAGAGGATGTGAATTTATTTATAGATTTCTCAAATAACATTTTACTGATATCTATAAAAGGCTTAAAGCACTTTATTTGACGACTCAAAGTGATTCTCTTGATTGTATGTAATACTTTCTTAATATTTTTTTAATAGTGTTAGAATTGGCTAATCTTAGGTCCATTAGATTTATACAATCAATACTTGAATTGACTAGTGAAAATTTGGGAGATTTGTCTTAACATATTAAACTATGCTACAAGTGTCTGTTCGGGCTAATTAGGAGTTGGATCTGATTACTTTTGACGTCCTTGAATTTGTCACAAAAAAATTCAATTTGATAAAAAAAAATTAAAAAAAGAGTTAAATTTAAAAAACTTTCTTTTATTTTAAAATTTTCATCAATATTCTTTCTAGCATGATTCATTAAAAGAACATGAGCATTGACATATATACCACACATTTCTTATGTATTTATATATCTAACACCTAAACATTCATATTTACATGCATACCTCCTACATCTTTTTCATCACATTAAAAATTACCAAAATCATTCTACTTCTAAAACGGAAATACAACCTTTCATATAGAAATTCATAATGCTGAAGTGTTATAAGGATAAATAGCAAACATTGTGTGTTAAATATATAAATACAAAATAATTATGTGACATGTAAGTAAAAAAGCTAGTTGATAATTTCCAGTCACGAGGACAGCACGCTCACACTAGCCAATAGCCAGTGTGACATGACCGGTTTAGGTAGCTTCCCGCGCATGCGGCACGAAAATAAAAAATTAAAAAAAAATCATGAAGAAAAGCTCTTTTGACTTCTCAATCGCTCTCACCACCGTTCGATCTTTTCTTACGGTCAGTGGTAGCTTGGGATCCCACCTGCAACCGCGCGACCCAACACTGCAAACTCACCTGTCTGCTTCTTCGCCGCACGACTATAAACCCTTTGGCCCTTTTCTCTGTCCATTTCTCCATTGGAAGTTTGGCTTTTTGCAGATTTGCAAATCAAAGATGTACGGAGCGTTGTGTACGTTAAGAAAGTTATTCAGAAGATATTGAAGGGTTATATTTATATTATTTCTCCTGTAATCTCTTATAGCCTACATGTAATTCATAAATCTATGAAAATTGAAGTGCGGAACTTACTAGAAGGTATATGTAGGTTACATGTAGGGCTGTCAAAACGGCTCGTTGTTCGCGAAAAACTCGTGTTCGGCTCGTTAAGAAGCTCGTATTCCGCTCGTTCGTTAAGTTAACGAGCCGAACACGAACGAATGTGTTCGACTCATTTTGGCTCGAAATACTACTAATCAATTATATATATTAAAAAAAATATTTTATGCTTTAATTTTAATTCTTAGAATTCTGCCCAAGATAAAAATTAATATTAGTGAAAGTTATTATTCCTTGAAAGGT